>JAGSMP010000396.1:0-327747 GCA_029286625.1 Parnassius orleans | reverse complement strand
ATCTTTGACCTGTTGATATTTGTCATTTCGATTATTTTCGACATTATCGTATGTTCCACTGTCACCTAACAAATTAATCAAAAGTTTAGTGAATGAGTGTTGTCAATAGATTACAATAGTGAAATAAAAATACAGACACAAATTCTTATGCTAAAACTGAACTTGCAAGAGAGTTTAATTTAAGTAGGCTTTGTTACAATTTCAATAAGTTTTTACTTATAAAAACTTACTTTACTTATGTTGAGTGCTAAAATATCGATGCTCACAAGTAAATGAATCTAACTTCATTGAAAAACAAATATTTAAAAAAAATCAAAATAGGAAGTTAAAAGTAAAATAAAAGTTACTAAAAAGTTAAATTATCCAAAAAATAGAATTTTGGAAATCCAACTATAATTAAAAGCTTTAAAAAAATTACATAAAGTTATTCTTCATAAGTATGTAACAGTGAATAGTATAAAATATTTTAATTTGTCTACTTGTAGCTTAAATGTCAATAAGGTGACAATATTAATATTTAAATGATCACAATTATCAATTAAAGTAATTTTTACCTGTTATAGATTTCCTTAAAAAGTCTTTTGCAGTTTGACAAGGTGAGTCACATCCTGATGGTAATTTCCCAGCTCAACAGTAAACTAAACTACCCCATATCATCCCGTGGGTGTCGTAAGAGGTAACAGAGGGAAACTGAACCAGGAGATGGGCAGCAGCATCTTTCTGATAACAACTCAAAATTATAATATAAAAAACTGCGGTTGCCAACCCGCTTGCCAAGCGTGGCAAATATGGCAAAATACCGCCTAAGAGGAAATCTTTGGGGGAGGCCTATGTTCAGCAGTGGACTTCTACCGCAGCTTTCATTTCGTTGTCATCTACAAATCTCCGACCCCGTAAGTCCTTTTTCAAATTGGACAACAGGAAAAAATTGCTAGGTGCTAGGTCTGGGCTATACGGAGGGTGGTCAATCTTTGAGAATCCCGTGTCTTTCAGGGCTTGCCTCGCAAAATGTGCGGTGTGAACGGGCGCGTTGTCTTGCAGAAAGAGCACTCCGCGCGTCAGTTTTCCACGTCGTTTCTGTACAATAGCCTCGCGAACCTGAGTCAATAAATTAGCGTAATATTGGCCATTCATCGTTGTTCTCCTGGGTAGGTAGTCGATAAGGAAAATTCCCTCGCTATCCCAGAAAACATTCGCCATTAGCTTGGACGCCGACTTTTCCAGCTTGAATTTCTTCGGCGGCCTTTCTCCTTTTTTATCCATTGCATGGACTCTTGTTTGGACTCAGGATCATATTGGCGAATCCATGTTTCATCTACGGTGACTATCCGTTGCCAAATGTCTTCCTTGTTATCGCCGACTAGCCCCGAAAAATATTTGCAACTTGCGAGTCGACGTTGCTTGTTGATCGTTGTGAGCATTTTCGGTACCCAGCGCGCGCTAATTTTTCTCATATTCAAATGTTCATGTAAAATTTCTATAACTCGTTCTAATCTGCAGTTCTTCAGCAATCTGCTACAATTTAATTATTTGGTCGGCCAGAACGATGTTTTCGACTTTTTGGACGTTTTTATCGGTCAGTACCGTGACAGGGTGGCCCTGGCGAGTCGTCTTCACAGCTCTCTCGTCCTTGTTGAAATATGCGGGCTCATTTTTTCACCATCGTATACGAAAGCGCAGAATCCTGAAAAACCGATGACATCTCTTCAAAAATGTCTTTCGGTGTATTTCCCTTCTTTGCGAGAAATTTTATCACGACGCGGTGTTCAAAATTCCGAGAATTCCAGATTCGGCTGCCATGGTGATGTTTGTTGCTCAATAAATAATTGAACTATGAGTTCGAACTTAATTAGTGATTGCTTTTATAATACTATAATACTACTGTTGCAACTAGTACCATGATTAACAAGCTAATTACTCATCGTTAAGTATATAAATATTATTTATATAATATATAATTTATATATATATATAATTTATATATAATTTATATATATATATATATATATATATATATATATATATATATATATATACATGTGTGTGTGTGTTTCTATCTTACTATTCCGCTTATTTCTTAAGCCAATCTCTTATTTTTTTTTACATTTATATTTGGTTAATTGAAAGATGGAGGTGTTGTCTATTAACCTACTTATATAGCCTGCCTATTCTGTACCCATAAAACTTTTGTGCAAAAATAGATTTTGCTTGCATATAATAAAACTAGTATTTACGGATTTTATCGCGTATATTAATTTATTTTATATTTCCGACGACTTATTTTATATTCGAAACGTCGGGAATATAATCTGTGAAAACTAGTTTTATTTAAATATTTAAAACTTAATTAGAACTAATCTTCCGTAAAAAAATTTCCAAATGACAGTGAAATCTTTATTAAAATCCGTTGCCTGATTAAATGAAGCAAATTAAAAGCGAAAAATACGTATTCATTTTTAATATTAACAGCGTACTTTCAGAAGTTTCTAGTTAATCGCCCCGTAAAATAAAAAGTTTCATACAAACTATAACACTCTATTTCACGCTCTTAAGGGTTGAATTTTCCGAAATTCTTTCTTAGTTAGGATATTTTAGTATAAAAAGAAACCATTCTCTCAATTTCACGCTTCTACGTCCAGTAGTTTAGACTTAGTTAATTATTATTTTCATTATTTTTTTATATAAATTGAATAATTTTTAATTTAACTTTATAATGGGTTCAAATATCAAACTGATATAGGTATGTATGTATATGTAAATTACATTTTGTTTCTCCGTATAGGTTTTGCAATTGGTACAATACTGGTATTGTACCAATTTTATATGAATAAAGTTCGATTGTTTTACATTATTTTGACAGCTAATTCAATAGATGTTTCGTTTTAATCTACATTTTTAGTTCTTAAAATGAATGTTTTAAAAAAGTCTAAAGTAAGCTTGAAATGGTTGTTAGAAGTGTTTTACGACAGTACTCGAATGGTGGATTCAAACCCAAGACTTTTTGATTTTGCAGTTCGTTAGTCTACTGTCGCTTAATTTACTTCAACAAATGATGTAAATTAAAAAATAAGTTGATGAAAAGTTATACCAAAAAATAACAATTCTAAAGCATATAAAAATAATGACCTATCAACATTGCTCAGCTTCACAACTGATTCCGCTATGTTTTCTGAAATGCTTTAAGAAGAGCGACATCCACATGAGTGTGTCTCAATTGCGTTGTTGTAAAGTATCCTCTTTTTAACGTGTAGTTATGCCGTAGAAATATAAGTATGTGTGTATTTGCAACTAAAAAAGAACTTTCAATAAAACGGACAACTTTACGGATTTTTAACGTTTAATTAAACTTATTTTTAATTACAATGAACAGCGTAGATAGGAATAAAAATATGTAAAAGAGCTGAAGGAAGCTTGGGACTACTTCGACATAAAAACGCTAGAAACCTCATTCTCCGCGTGACCACAATGTATTTTTTAATAAACTAAAACTCGTAACCATAAACGCTGCAAGCGTTTTTATATTCTTATTAGTTTATGGTCGAAACGTTTCGAATTAAAATAAGTTATATTAAACGCGATAAAATCCGTAAATTGAGTTAAAATAGTGTTTAAAATTAAATCATTATTTTAAATTCAATGAGTACTATTCGCGTAAATATAATGACTATTTTAAAAAGACAGTTTTAAATTATATTTATTTTAAAACAATTACGGCCTTACTCATAAAAATACATAATATACATAATTTAAAGCAATGCTTGAAGTTGCTCTCTCTCTTTTTGCTCAATTACAATAGAAATAGACAGGTATAGCGATAAATAATTTAAGCAAGAGATAATCAAAGCTTATGTGAATGGTTGTAAAACTTTATTTCTACACTATAAATAAGAGAAATACTTGTGATAAATTATAACAATTTATATTCTTAACAATTATACCAAATCGCGGTTTGTATAAAAGAAATATGAAATCATTAGAGAAAAAAAATGGCAAACCATCCAATCTTGTCTATATGTCTATACAATACCATGTAAGGCAATAAAGGATCTAGAGATTTGCATTGTGTGGCATCTGACTAAATGCATACAGAAAGTCAGTGGTTCAGGGCTAGGTCTTGTTGTGATTCTTTGAGGATCACAACATGGGTGTCTACTTTGATAAGAACATTTCATGGATAGGAGCAAAAGGCATCATAATACTAATAACACTTTAAGTACCCACCATAATAGCTAATCTTAGGTTGTATGGATAATGAAGTTTCTTTTTCCATAATAATGTCATTAATATTTGTTGATGACTCAATAAATTAAAATGAATAAGTATCTAAGGGTAAATATTGTGCGTGGTGTGTGTAACAAAAGATGAAATGGTGCATTTATTTTTTACTTTACATTTATACCTAGTGTATTACAGGAATTCAACGTTAAATGTACTATAAGAATATGTGTTATATGGAGTGCTAAAACAATTTATCTGATGACAAGTGGTTAACATAGCCCATTCCATCATATCCGTGGCTTGATCACCCACGGTGAACGAGAACGAAGAGGAACCCACTTAGCTGACCCAAGGTAAAAGGTTGCCGCTGTAAGTGGACATGGCGTGCTCACGTGATGGCGGTGCATGTTGGGGGACTGTGACGGAAGGGCTTTGACCCTGACCCTGCGTTCCACAGCCGAGGTGGAATCGAGGCGTCTCTGGTGTAGCCGTGGGGTGAGGGATGTGTCGGTATCACGATGCACCGCTCTCCCAAACCTGCGCGTCCGAAACGTGGTTGAGAGCTGGATCATAGAGCATATCCAACGCTGGTGCTGGTAAAACTGGTACTTCTGGATACTTGTCCCCGCAAGGCGGTATGCGTAGGCATTTCCAAGTAAAATGGTCAAGATCAATGAAATGACGACCAATGGAAGAGAAAGGGTTTTAGAGTAACAGCCTTGTGTTAATAAGCGGAGTGTGAGACAGCCCACTAGAAACAGTGACGACCTGAGAAGACATGCAATCAGTGAATGCAGGTGGCTCAGGACCGTGTTTTGTGGCATTACTTGTGGAAGGCCTATGTTTAGCAGTGGACTTGACAAGGATTGTAATGATGATGAGCATAACTATGACAGCTCATAAATGCCTGCAACTTATTACAACTAACCCGCTGAGGACTAAGATAAAATTATTGCTTGGTAAAAGTAGGTAAGAAAGTGGGTGAGCACCTACCTAAATGGTACCAACATAAATTATACAGTAAATGGTACCAACTTTAATTATATATAAAATATACAGTAATTGAGATATTACGGCTCTGTACTTAACAATATTTTATACATTTTAAGCGACCAGCATAAAATAGCAGCTTAATGGTGCTGTGTTTTGTATAGTGAGAGAAGAGAACCGGAGATCATTTTTAGTGGAAATAAGGCATCTTAGTTTTTGGGGCATCCTCTTACCATCAGTTGGAGTGTGTGCTCGTTTATAACCCTTAGTCTCTAAAATAAACCACTCGAAATCTACACTAATATTATAAAGAGGAAATATTTGTTTGTTTGTTTGTTTATTTATTTGAATTGAATAGGCTCCGAAACTACTGGACCGATTTGAAAAATTCTTTCACCATTACAATCCTACATTATCCCTGATGAACAGAGGTGATAGAATATTTTCAAAAAAGTTAGGGATCCTTAGGAAAACTTCGTTAATGTAACCCAAGGTAAGACAAAAATACCAAAAAGAATCCTTATATGTCTAACTATTACAGTTATGTCACAATAACTACTTTTTCGTGTTAAAATATGCAATAGTAACGCCGAAAAATCCTTATATCGCGTACGCCGCGGAAACTATTGACAATAGAGCAAAGTGATGTATTGAATAAAACTATTTTTACGGATTTTATCGCGTTTAATTTTACTAATTTTGATTCCCGACGTTTCGGGTGCTTTACAGCACCCATGGTCACGGGGGGGACTGAGGTGTTTGACGTCCTAATGATATTGATGTCTTCTATAAAACTGAAGTGATGTACTTCAGTTTTATAGAAGACATCAATATCTACAAAAAAAAAATCCGGGATACCACATGTCTAACTATTACAGTTATGTCACAATAACTACTTTTTCATGTTAAAATATGCAATAGTAACGCCGGTACAAACTAGGCCACATTATTCGTACCTTAGTATTAATCCTTATCTATACAAATAAATCACTTTGTATTAAAATCTATATCAGTACCTGTACCATGCATAACCACCAATTACGTTAACCATGTAATTTAAGTAAGATTTTTCACTTTTTAAATCTTTGATAATTCAGCAACCGTCCGTCGTGATGTCTCTCTCGAAATTCGCATGTCGCGAGGCGTAGACGCGTGATATACGCGGGTGAAACCCCGGGGCACAGCTGGTTATTTTATATAATAATTATTCTGGGTGTGGATGTTTGTTCCTGTACAATTTATTTAAAAGAGCCTCCACGACACTCAACGAAGAAATAGCGCTAGTTAAAGGTAAAAAACAAATACAAAATAACCAGACCAAATACGAGTATGTCAAAAGTATGTGATGCAGCATTTGCAAATTGTCAATTCAATTACGAACAATTCTTATGACAAAAAAGCAAATGTACGAGGGTGGATTGAAAAGTACTCAGCCTAACCAAGAAAATAAACACATACTAAATCAGTTATATTTTTATTTTTCTACATAATCACCATCAAGTTCAATACACTTTGCCACCTCCTTCCAAGCATTTAGACCGTTGAAAAAAATGATTCTTCCTTAGAGTCAAAATATGCGTCTACAGCTGCTTTGACCTCGTCGTTTGTCGAAAATCTTTGACCTCCCAAGTGCTTTTTAGGTTAGGGAACAGAAAGAAATCTGATGGTGCCAGATCAGGTGAATACGGCGGATGCGGTAACAGTTCAAAGCCACAGTTGTGAATTTCAGCCATTGACTGTACTGACGTGTGAACACGGGCGTTATCTTGATGAAAGAGGACTTTTCTTCTGAGCATTCCTCGACGTTTTCTTTTATTTCCTCTCGTAAACGACGTAGTAAGGTGCAGTAGTAATCAGAGTTTATAGTCTGACCCCTTTCAAGATAATCAATCATAATCACACCTTTCGAGTCCCAGAATACTGAAGCCATCACCTTATTGCCGACAAAATCGACTTAGCCTTTTAGGGGTGGTGAACCAGGTCTTCTCCACTGTTTTGATTGTTGTTTTGTTTCCGGTGTACAGTAATGAACCATGTTTCGTCCATAGTAACAAAACGATTCAAAAATCATCTGCATCGGCTTCAAATAACTCCAAACAGTCACGTGAAATAGTCAATCGCGTCCTTTTTGTTCAACTGAAAGATGTGGAACCCACCTCGCCAGACACAAACCAATTCGTTGACAATGATGTTTTGAGTTCGTTCATAAGAGATGCCTATAATCTCGGCTATCTCTAATTTTAATCTGCGGTCTCCCATTATTAAATCAAGTACTTTTAATATTTTCGTCAGTAGTTGACGTCGAAGGCCTTCAGAGCGGGGTTCATCTTTCACACTCTCTACCACGCTTAAATTCTGCTATCCATTTTTGACGGATGAATATGACAGAGCACAATCGCCTAATGTACTGACCATGTCATCATGGATGGCTTTTGATGATAGCCCTTCTTATGGAGGTATGACGGCACGCTGCTCGATTTGCTCCATTCATGGAAATTATGTCCGATTACTTTGTTAATAAATTTATAAAATCACAACTAATTATCGCACACGTTTCGAACTTCACACAATGAACTAGTCTGAACTGAACTAAATAATGTGGGTAGATTTGATTTTTAGAATTGAATGGATCTGTGTTAGGCCGAGTACTTTTCAATCCACCTCGTAAAGTATTACATAAACAGGGTTATTTTTTCAAAGAATAGCCAAATTTTAAACTTAAGTTGAAATATTTAAATAATGATATACCTTTATTGCAGTTTTTGAAAATACGAGTAAATAAGGCTTCTACTTTTATTTGAAATTATCCCAAATTGAGTGTGATGTATGGGCAAAAACGTTTTTGCCTACCAATCGACCCTTACGAATGTGTGCGTGCGCAGTAAAATCAATTAAAATAACGCAACCACGCATTTTAAATTTAAATTGAATAAAGCTAATTTTTCCTTAGTCCACCCGATCTCCCTTCTATAAAGCACCCGAAACGTCATTAAAAGATTAAAATAAAACACTATAAAATACGTAAAATTTGTTACATTCAAACCGGCTGCTTCTCATTTCTGAGAGAATTTTCTGCGGTAAAAATTTGCCGCGCTGTATCAATGTTTGTTGGTGGACTTCACATCATGTTGAATATTACTATTATTTATTTCTTTAATTCATTTTAGAGACATGTTAAATAAGTTGTTGCATTATAACTTTTAGGATCACTGACATGTCTTACCGGTGTCGGCGTAGAAATAGCACAATAAATAATACCAGCATAAAGGTAAAATATGTTAATGTCAATAATAAAATATTTTGTCCACTTATACTTATTGACAAAAAGCGAAGTATAGATTTTCAATTATTACGAACAGTAAAAATAAATAAGAGAAATATTAATATTTTTTTATATTAATAATAATAATAGTTTCTTTCCCTTTCCCCCTAATCCTCGGCTGTTTGGTCTCCCCTGCCGAGGGCTTCCATCTGGTTGGGTTTTTATTTATTTATGTATTTTTTGTGTATTTATTTTATATATTATATTTAACGTGTAGAGGAATATATATATATATATATATATGCCTCTTTATTTTCTTTAACTTACAGAGGTTTAAACTAAATTAAATATTGGATTGTACTAAGATTATACATAGAAATATATTATGCACTTTTATATAGTTAAGGCCCCTGGAGGGTGTAGGCCTCCTCCAACAGTTTGCAGGTTTTTCTTGTCTTTGTTTTCTTTGTCCAGTCGTTTACAGCTTATTTTTTGATCTCGTCTACCCAGCGTTCCTTAGGACGGCCTCTAGCTCTCTTGCCTCTTGGACCTGCCCAAATTGTAGCCAAATGCTTCCATTTTTCATCTGACAGTCGTGCTACGTGGCCAGCCCACTTCCACTTGAGCTTTCTCATATGTTGCAGAGCATCTATCACATTGGTTTTTTTCCTTATGTTTTCTGATTTTATTTTGTCCTTCAGCCTAATATTCAAGATGCTCCTTTCCATAGTACGCTGCGTCTTTTGTATTCTGTCTGTCGCATTTTTGTTGTAGATCCAGGTTTGTCATCCGTATGAAAAGCAGGGTAGTAAACATCCATCCATGACTTTATTTTTCAGTTTCACAGGTAGATTAGACTTCAATATTTCTTTTAGGCTCCAGAACTTTCTCCATGTCATGTTTATTCTCCTGTCAATCTCGTCTTTGTTTCTAGAGTTAAGAAATGAGATAGATTTCCCTAGGTATATGCAGCTCTCTATTGATTCTAAGCTCTGTAAATTATTAACGTGTATAGGCGTTTGCCTATCATTAATCATCACCTTAGTTTTTGTTGTATTTAGTTGTAGTCCTATTTTGTTACTTATTGTGCATAGTTCTGATATCATTTCTTTTAATTGTTTGGATGATCTCGAGAAGAGTACTATATCATCAGCGAATCCAAGGTTACTCAATTTTTTCCATTTACATTGAAACCTTTATGTTGCCAATCTAGGTCTTTCATTATATACTGTAAGACAGATATGAAAATTGTGGGGGATAGCGGGTCCCCCTGTTTCACGCCTCTACATATTTCGATTTAGGACCCAAGTCTATCGAGTTTTACTCGGCTTACGCTTTTGCTGTAGATGTCTTTCAGGATGTTTATATAGGTTTCTGGAACATTTTGGTTTTCTAGCGCTCGCCATAGGCTTTTGTGAGAGATAGAGTCGAAGGCCTTTGCGTAGTCGATAAAGGCTAGATATAGGGGCTGTTGATGTTCCTGGTGTTTTTCTATTACTTATTCCAAAGTATGGATATGATCCATTGTGCAAAAGCCCTTTCTAAAGCCTGCCTGTTCTATGGGTTGATGCGACTATCTCTGTCTCTATTCTCTTATTTAAGCAGGCCGCAAATAATTTATATATATAGTAGGCAAATACGCCGGTAGTTTTTCATATCCGATGGGAAGTATAATTCTCGACTCCGCCCAATTCAAAGGTACTTTTTGTTCTAACAAGATTTTGTTGAAAAGATTTGTAAGGGGACTAGCCAGTATAAATTTTCCTAGTTTGAGAGCTTCGTTGGGTATATTATCATGTCCGGGACTTTTTTCTTGTTTGAGTCTGTCTATTTGTCTTATTATTTCCGTCTCTTTGAACGGTTTGATTGGTCAAGTTGGTAGTAGAGTCATTGAGGTATGAACTTGAGTTGAGCTTGTTTCGATTTATTTGCTACAGTTTTGGTAGGTATATAGATCTTTGTAGAAATCTGAGGCAGCTTTAACTATATCAATTCTTGTTAACGTGTGTTTGCGTGGAATTTTTGATTGTAGCTTTGGAATCCATGTTTTGCTGCCATTTACATTTTTTATATTAACAGGCGTCTATTATTAATTTACCACAAATTGGTACTTAAAATAGCAGTTTCATCAAAATTTCAAAATTTCATTGCTGCAGTCGCGAATCAAACTTGTTTTTTTTTAAAATACCATGTTATTTTAGGACAAACGCGTATCCCCCGGGTTACTACAGCTTCATCCCAAATAGAAATAATATAATTTGCATTTTAGCACAAATCTTGGCTTCTTTTTGGGTAGGTTGGTTTGCTCAGTATTTTCCGAACGATAGCTAAAATATCAATATTATTTACTTATTTACGTCTTTTTAATCATTGATAATCGCTTACTTAAATTAAATAGTAATTATCTTTATATATGTCTCTTTCTATTGCCATTTTTCACCTTGCATTCCTTAAATTGATTTACCACAAATTGGTACTCAAAATATGTATTTTAAGTACCAATTTTTGATTTTTAGGAGTAAGGTCGTTATTTGTTTCATCAATAATTACAACCCCTTCATAAGTCACCTGTTAAACATAGTTATCCCCCAAAGAATACTATAAAGCACGGTTCTGAGCAACCACCATCCATCGACTATTATGCTAATTATTTATTTCCTAATAATTAACTTTTAATTTTAAATATGTATTTATTTTATGTCTAACAACTTGGGCGCTGAATATTACTCTCATATCTCGTATTTCGGAACGCATACACGTAATATGACAAACGCGTATAAGAGTTCATAACGTCATGCATGTTAATTAGTTGCCCAGATCGTGTTAAACGTACAAAACGCTCTCGACACCCGCTCGAAAGTAACCGTCGTGAACACGCAGCTGCGATTTTACCACTTTATCTTCACTGCTTTTGTAATACTACATTTTCGCTACATTACTATAAATCTTAAAGCTTCGTGTACTCTGAGATAAGTCTGTAAATCTGCATATCAAGAAATCCGATTGGTAAGCCCAAAAAATCTGAATCAGCGACCTGATATACGTTTATAGTTTCTGTATTCACTTCTAAGAGAAAGCTTTCCAATTCTTCGCATCCGCGCTTTTTCTATTCTCCTATCCAGCTTTCCGTGTGCACTAGTTTTAAGTATTATTTATTTATCACCATGTTGCTTTGAAAATAGCTGGTCCTACGCTGGAGCTGCTGTTTCCAGATTATTCAATCATTGAAATATGCGATTATAAACTTATGAATAAAACGATTTTGTATTACAACCTCGCGATGTAGTTGCACCAATCACTGATAACTCAACTAACAATAAACGGATAAAGCAGCAGTGGCGGTGGAGCGGGATTACTGTGACTGTCTCTGTAGCAGGTCTGGTCTAAAACCCTTTACTGTAAATATAAAGATCAGGGCTCATACACTATGGTAACTGACTAATTCTCTCTAATATTCATGGTTATCAGTTTAAACTGAAAGTTGCTAAGAGGTATTCAATCCACCCCGTAGTCGTTATTTGATGATATTTGTGTTGGTACCCATGAGGTTTTTACAGATTTATTGGACCCAGGGCTCGTAGCATTAATGATGAAGATGATACCACCGATGAAGTAGAGATGAATAAGAATGATGATTTTGGGTGATGATGATCACACATGTCTGAGCCACAGATCTCTGGTACTGGTTGTGGCGTCACTGTCATCGCGCCACAATAGCGTAAACAAATCAAAGTTTCCGAACGACTCTGCTTAAGCCTTGTACTAATTACACACGGAGCATTGACCGCTTCCCAGACTGAACACTTTCCTTCTTATGCCAAAATATTTTTTACTCATTCAGTGTACAGACAAGTTATCTAACTGCTGTTTATATAGGGCGTGCAGACTTTAACTCTGATGGTGTGACTCCCGTCTGACAATTTGACCAATGAGAAGCACATGCGAGTATATGCGGTGTAGAGAGGTATGTCGACCGTTCGTTATGAGAGAAGAAATTTTAATCTAGAAATGTTAATCTTTTCTTGATGTTACTAGGTGTTTATGTGTACTGCTATTGTGTGATAGTGCTTCGTCTTTTGAGCCGGCCAAATCGAGCGAGAGTACGGGGATTTGCCGCTACGTTATTGTAGATATCGGGGTAGCGCTCAGACATTTATTTGCAGTATTGAGAGAGCTCCCGTTTCATGGCACTATACCGTGAGGAGTAGGGCCGTTTGATAATGTTTATTTTCATTTTTTATTCTATTAAATGTTTATATTAATATATATAGAAATTTTCAATAGTTGACAATCCTAGTGTAGATTGGAGTTTGGACTAATCCGATGGTTCTGCGAAAGTTCTCATTTTTATATATAAAATTGAAGTGATAAATAAACTTAAAATTTATCTGACGGTAAGAGGCTACTGAAATCCATGAACATCTGCAACAAACTTTACGTAAAGAAGGTAGATACAGATACAGATACGTTGTCACTTCTGAGGACTAAGATGGAAAGCCTCACAGCCTGTAATTATACCCTTCAGACCAGAACACAGCAGTGTTAGCATTGCTATTTTGCGGCAGTAATAGATGAGTGGGTGGTACCTGCCCAGAAGGACTCCTAAGCAGAAAAGGAGTCCTGGACCACCTAGACCACCTAGACCACCTAATTACAATGTGAAAACACTATAGAAATTTTGCATTGTTACACGTAACCATCGAGATAATTCGAAAACAAACTGTTTATCGGTCTGTTAATGTGTTCTCGAAAATTTTCGTATTTCGTGAAGCAAGAGCTTTTAGTCCCTGTTATCTTTGTTAGATGTAGTAGTAATTATGTTGGAAGTCCAATTGAGGTAATTTGAAAAACCTTGCTTTCTCGCCATATATTAGCATAATTAAAACCAAAAGCTTGCATAAAATAGTAGAGATTTTAAGTCTATATTATTTATTCATTAAATAAAAGCCTCCCAAACACAATTAATCCGTGTAAATACCTTTAAAATATATTAAAACGTAACACTGTTTTCTTTACTTCTTACATATATCTATAATATATTTTGATTCATCCGTGTTTATAGCTTAAATGTATATAGCGAACGTGAGGGTAATACAGTATAGAGAACATGGTAATTAACAGTTTTTTTTTGGTTATTTTTCGAAGTCTCCCTAATTATTGTCAAAGCTTGGTTAGTATTTTAGTCTTAATATATTAGTAATAGTGTACACCTATGTATTCTCACCTATCTCTATCCTCCTCCTAGACTTTATAGGGCGGCAAAACTTAAACATATTACTCTCTCGTACCTTATAACGTGACGTCAGTCTGCGTCAGGGTGATTCAACTCTGTGTGAAGCATGAGAAACTTGCACACAATCATAATTTTATCTATGTGTGGGGTGGGCGTGTAAAATTAAAACGAGAAAAAGATATCGCCGTTTCATTCTTTCGCGTTGTTTCAGATTGCAATTTTAAAAATTAGACACAAATATACATAATTATTATATCGGAAGAAACTGAAAATTTTAATTCTATGCTATATTTTTTCTTTTGTTTGCACCTTACAGTAATTATATACATATTACTTTGAGGTTTGCACAATTAATTGACCTACTAATTGATTAAAAATAAATTATTAAATATTAGCAGAATTATATCAAGAGAAGCCATGAACTAAAAGAAGAAAAAAATAACATTTGTTTGTCAACGTCTTTCATATTGAAAATATTTTCTGAAATTGATTCAAATTTATTTAATGATTTAGATTTTAATATTTGTTATTGAGTTTTGCTTTTATTCAGTTATTATCGGTTCAGAATACTTCATTTTCGTTTTTAGGCAATTCTTCGCGATTGTGTGTGTAAAGATTTTTTGTGAGATGCTGACTCTGTATGAGATATTAACTATAAATTAATTTATTATTTAAAAAAAATATGCAAACAAAAAGCGCTAAGTCATCCGATCACTTTCTGCAGGTTTCCTACAATAAAAGAAGAAAAACTTTTGATAATATTGTGGTAAGTCTTTAAGCATTTTGAATTTATTCATCGTCATTTGTAGGGATTATTACTATATTAACTCGATTTTTATCTGTTTCAGATCATGTACTTGGGCTGAGTTAAGTTAATGTTCTGTGAAGAATAGCTCTCACGATAACATATGTTATAAATCAATATTACGCGTGGAAATATTATCTGCAAAAGCAATAAAAAACATAAATAATAATATATAGTGTATAAAACAATATCTTCCAAAAAATAAAATTACATAACTATACCTATTTTTAGTTTTATTTTATCCCACATACTCCTCTAAAGTAAATTCGAGTAATTTTGGTGCAACCTCTCAAATGTATGGGAATTCACCCAACAGGTTTGTGAGGCTCGAGCCAAAATTACTCAAATTTGCCTTAAATAAACAAAAGTTTAAAAGTTACAGAATACAAGGTTTGAAATTCCCTCTAAAAAAGTTTTATATGGGCGCCCACCGTAGCGCTTTTCGTATACATTCATAAACACGTGTTTCCTTTTTTTAGTATGAAGTTGGTGTTCTTCTCTTGGTAGAGAGTAATTGTGTTCTGTGGTCTGCGTCAAGCTGTCATAGCGCACGGTTGTGTACTAAACGATTCTTTAACTGTCATATTCTACCTAATAGTATGATATTAAAAAAGTGCTCAAGTTGTAAGAAGAATATTACAAACAAAGCTCCCGGATTGGAATGTAGTAGAGTAGTGACTGCTTTGGAACCAAGTTTTCAACTTTCGGAGCAAAAATTCCTATCGAATACACTTGAAATCGCTGGACTACCCGATGTCCCAGCCAGTGAAGTCAGTAAAGTGATCATTTCGGTAGCATCTAAGTTGTACATGGATCAAACTGGCTTTACCAGGCGGCAAAAAATTACCAGGAATCCTACTTGTGGAAATGAACACCCAAGCGGCAAGAAATCATTGGGTAGCTGCTAGCAAGGAGAAGTGGATTTCAGTTGGAGTTATTATGCCTGACGTCCCGAAAGAAAAATCTGACAACTGTGTCTACGTTAGAGAAGCTCTGACGAAAGCAATGAAAACACTTCTGTAAAATGCTAAACAATAGTTGCGCGATAGTTTTCAAGTTATTTGGTTTAAGGACGGGAAGTTATGTGTTAGAAAAAATAACAATAGTAAAATTTATTATGTAATATCCCTACATGAATTGAACTTATTAATTCAACAAATTCAGTCATAATAACCTAATATTATATGTCTACTGTTTAGTTCTCTTTTTTATATTTATGAGAACTTAATATGGATTAATTGCGTGTCAAACAAATATTTGATTATACTTCGATTAATAGTTTTTTCAAGCAGCTACCTACTCGTACTAACCTCAATTTTTCTTGTTTACACATAAATATAAGATCACTGATAAAAAACTTTACTAAATTTTTGCAAGTCATTCACAGTAGTTCCCTACCAATCGATGTAATCGTTTTAACAGAAGTAGGCGTAACTAACAACATTGTCCATCTAAACAACATACCCGGCTATAATATGTATACCCAACTCCGATCTAATAAAAAAGGAGGGGGTATTATTATGTACACTAAAAACTTTCTAAATGAAAAAAGTATATCTTTTGAAAGCTTATTTGTAACGATAATTAACGGACTTAAACGGACGAAAAAATAATTGTATGTGCTATATAGAGGCCACCATCTACCAATAAACTTTTGTTTGGTAAAGAATTAAGCAAGTGCATTTCCGTTTTGAACTAAGACACAACATGCTTCTTACAGGCGATGTCGATTTGAATCTGAAAACCTTATCATCATACAGAGATTCATATTTGGATATGCTGAGCGAGTGTGGTTTAACGTGTAGAATCACTGATTACACTAGGATCGATATAAAACTAAATATTATCACAAAATCCTGCATTGATCACATATTTGACCGATTCCCTACATTAAATCCTTACTTGGTAGCATTCGATACTATACTGGCTGACCATCGTGCAATAATTTTTACCTGCGTAAGCGACCGGGTATTCGGAGCCATATACAGGTGGTTTAAAAAAACAGATTATCTATAAAAAATATTACGAGGAGCTAAATAGCGTAAAATGGAGTAAAACTAACGAAATAAGTAATCCTAACCATGTCTTTGACTTTATTTCTAGTTCATTTAATCATGCTCGAACTGTCTCTAGTTTCAATAGCATGCAAAAAAAATACGGAAAGCCATTCCGTGCGCCTTGGGAACATTATTCAGTTGCGCGACAAACGTGATATATTGTTCAGCATATGAAAAAAAGACTTCACATGACACGCAATTGAGACTCGAATATGTTATGGTTCGAAATAAAGTACACAAGATTCTAGAACACCGAAAAAACTCATATTATTCAAATCTTATCAGTATAAACTTCAAAACTCCAAGAAAGTGTATCAAATAGTTAATAAAATGCTAGGGTTAATATCACTATCTATTAACCAAGCAATACTTAAGGTATTCAATGCTAAAGGGCTGACAGATGTAACTATTGCTAATAACTTTGCGACGAGATAAAGCTGTCAAAAAATTATACCCACATGTAATACTCAACCGCTAAACATCAATTCATGTCCAGAACCCGTGAATTCGAGTATAATATTATAAGCCAATAGTAAGAAGATAATTAAACTTATCCATAATCTTTACTCCAACAAGGGTTGGATGAAATTAAGGTGTCAGATGTGAAAATGATAGTCGAAAAAAGCTCTGTTGCTATTGCAAATCTTATAAATACTAGTATAAGCAAAGGTGTTTATACGAACGGCTTAAGGATTTTATTCAACCCGTTTTAAAAAAAAAAGGAAAACGAGATGATTATACCAATTATCGCCTGATAGCTCTACTTTCATCCATTGATAAAATAATTGAAAAGTATATCTGCGAACAAATTCATAATTTCTTCGATCAAAATGATGTTATTTATCATAATCAGTTTGACTTTCAAAAGGGAAAAGGCACTATTGATCTTCTCTCTTAGTTAACGGATGAAGTTAATGAATATTTAAATAAAAAAAATTTTTAAACGCAAATAAAACTAAGCTCTTGCACATAAAGTCACCATACACCAAATATGTTCCAATTGGAAATATTATAGCTCACACTCACCCCTGTTTACACTCAACCTATTTGGGTGCATGCGATTGTCCTGCTATTGAAATAGTTAACTCATATAAATACCTAGCACTTTCATTGATGGCACATTCAATTAGGGACATCATATTGAACGGGTGTGTAGTAAGTTGCGACTCTTCCTAATGAATATAACTCTTTTGAAAGACATAATTTCTTATAAAGTTAAACTTATGTTATATAATGCCTTAGCACAAGCGCATATTCAGTACGATCTTAGTAGCTATGGTCGCACGTATGTTACTTATTTGTATAATATACCGAGTGACGATGAAGTTATCACATTAAATGAAAAGACGTATCCTACATAAAGTTCTTTAAACATACACAACTAAAAAAAAAATAACAATTAACATTCTAGTCGTGGTAGCATTTTTTTCGTTTTAATATTAAACAACATCATGTAAATGCATACAGATATCACCTGATAAATAGTAGAAGGTCAAAGACCCATGGCCTTTGAAGGCGAAGACACCTAGTTTAAACGTTGCCAATCCGAATTACTCAAATAAAGTAAAAAATCATGCAAAAAATGTTCTTACGGCTAACAGTTTAAGGCATAATTTTATGCGCGAAATTAAAAACAAAGGGACCGCGCGCTGCGGGTGTGCGAAAACAAGTTCAAGCGAAAAATCTACTTAAAATAAAGGAGTTAAGGCATAATTCTCTATGCGCGAAGTGACAAGAAATGGGACGGGTGTCGAAATTCATATTTCTCTGGCGCGTGCGACGATTAGTAAGAAAGTAAGTCACTTAGTCCGACGCCGGCGTCCTTGGGGATAGTTCATGAGTCGCTTGACCTAATTTTCGTTTTTCGCGTACACGTCCTTTGAGTTTTAATTGTTGTTTTTTTTGTTTTGTGGACATTTTAATAAGTTTCTTAATTTGTTTGTGATAGGACACGTTAATACGGTAATAATAGTTGTGATAAGAAGGTGGTGTGACAGTTTGTGCGAAATTGGACGCTTTCTTTTACTGTATTGTATTTATTATTTGTGACAGGACACGTTAATAATACGCTAGATAATCATATTTAATAACTTAGTGGTGTGACAGCCCGTGCGCAATTGCACGCTTTTATTTTTTTAACGTCTTAACTTTTTTTATATTTAAGATGCCTCGTATCAATTTTACGTGATCGGGATAGATTGATATGATTTTTTTTAAATTTTGATTTGTTTTGATTATTAAACTTGAGTGATTTCAAGATTAAAGTGATTATTCGGATGCAAACAATACCATTAAATTTGTGATTCGTTGATAACATCGGATTAGCATCGCCCTACGCATGCCTAATTATGGGCAAGTGTAGGTATTATAATTACCTATGTCAATGTCGCGTGAGCACTGTGCGGCGTTGCCGCTTTTACAGGTCACTTCAGGTCAGTAAACTAATATTATCCAGGATGATTTATTTCTTGTCAATTTTTTACGCTATTTATTTTGTTTGAAAAATGCATTTTTTATTTTCTTTTATTATTGTTTATTTTATTATTTTAACAGACATATATCAACTTGTATTAACTGCTGTGCTATTTAACGTGATAACCTAAGCGCCACCCAGTATATAAATTACAGCTAAGAATATTAAAAACGATAGTATCAAATTCAGTTAAAAAACAATTTAGAGATAATGAAATGGATCTTTTTAAGCATTGTGGGGTTTTGCCAATAAATGTACAATTTAAAAATAATTTGTTAAAAGAACAATTTTTTAATAGAAACTTATGCAACAAAATAGACCGCACTATATACACACGTTCCATTGCTCGCGGGTGCATGTGGACGACACGAGAAAATAACGTATACGGCGAATGGACTTTATATATACATGGTTCCTCGATTAATTAATAAAATACCCTCCACTCTAAAGAATAAGTTAACTACAGGTAACATTAACTCTAAACTTAAAACATACTTTTTTCTTCAAATATGATTGCTGATTATGATCAATATTATTATTATATACGGAAACTGGGTTAATGTTTTTTTCATAATTATTTTTTTATGTTAATATAAAATATGGTTGTTTGATGTGGATTTGGCATTTTCGACAAACCTCTGTGGTTTTTATCAGTGCCATTTACATGTTTGTGTCATTTTTTTTTGTAAAGTGATAAATAAATGAAAAAACATATCTAAATGTAACACTATTTTTTACTTGTTATATATATAAGCATTGCTTGATTACAATTCTACCTGGTAACTTGGTGGTTGTATGTGTGAAATATAAAATAAAATTTATCTAAACTTTTTTTCCATTATAACCTTCTAAGTTTGTTCTTAAAATCTAACAAAAATTTAGTAAAAAAAAAACAATACATAAAACAATACCAGAAAATAAAGGAGAATTTTCAATTACTTAATATCGAATCATTGTGCTATATCTGAAAATATAGTGCAACAATCGGATACAAATATAATAAAAAAACTTGCAAAGAAAATTTTGTTACAAAACCTTTTTGAAATAGGTCAATATATTGAGTACAATGTTTTGTGGATATAATTCTTAATCTGAGTTTGAAAAGTCCCTGGCTACTGATATTATTTTGTGAAAAATTACATTTTAAAAATTCAATACATACAGACTTTTGACATTGTATTATTTTATTGTAAGTTGTAAATGAAATTGTAACATGGCTTTAAAAAAAAGGCTCCAGAGTTTATTGCCGGTTCTTTTCTGAGAAGCGTTTGTTGTATTAGGCATTTAAATGAGATTAAATGGAGCCTATTTTGAATTTAAAATTTTTTGTTCAAATGTTTTTTTATGTTTAAGACGCTTCTAAAATGTTTATAACCTCTGCATTTGCTTCTTGCTAACGCAATTGAAAAATTACGAGATATACTACACCGACGCCTAAAGATCGTTTAAGAAACAGTCAGACACTGGCACATAGAAATGAGACGTGGGAATAAGAGACTACGTGAAATAGCGATGCAAGTTGGAATATCGACTTTAAATCTAACTCTGTGTAAACTTTGCAAATATTGATCGTTACAATCGTATGACACTTTGATTTGAAACAATATTTGATTCCTTGTGCAGATATACTGGCAAGTACTAAAAAAGCATTATTGTATTACACACATATTAAATATTCTTAGCATAAATATTTTCTTCGGTCCAAACGATAACGAAAATGAAGGAGAGATTTGTAATCAAATTAATTATAATAAAATGAAAGCGGCTATAGCTCCGTACAATAATTTATAATTTAAGAAAAAATATAAGAAGCGGATCGCTACCATCATGATGTTTTTAATTATTTTCATTTTTATTTGTACAGTATAATATAATAGTGAAATTAATATTAAAAAGTTTCCAGCACAGATTTTTTCCAAACTAGTGAATATAAATTATTTTATACGGTTTTTTTTCTAAGACTTTTTCACCTATTTCTAACTCAGCGCCATACTGTCATGTTTCAATTCGAAGAGGATGAGAGCCATTATATAGCTATGAAAGAAATTACCTTTTAAAGTTTATTCTTAGATAATGATTCCTTATATTTACATTCAATGTGTAGTATCCAACACATTGAATATATTGATTTTACAGTATTTATCATGTCTTTTTTATAGAATTTTTATTCTATAAAAAAGTGATAAACGAGCGGTGAGTGGATACTGTGATCCATAGACATCTACATACATTTATCCTCGATTAAGAATAAAAATGCAGATACGTTGTCACCCCGTAGGCCAAAGGCAGAATGTCTCGTTTCCAGTAAAAAAGTTCTCTGGTACTCTACACTCACCATACGAAACAGTAGAATTAAGCCTGCTATTCTGTGAGAGCATGGTGTTCAAATTGGACTATTTTTTAAATCCCACGGTTTCGGTTAAGGTCATTCATGGGTGGAGTGAATTGTTTAATGTCTTGATGTTGTACAGATTTAACTCTTTAACTTATTATTTTCCATATAAACATATAAATTATTTTAGTTGGAAATCAAAATTTATTGAAATACATTAAAATATATTTCTTTGACTGATACACAAATATTATACGGACAGTTATGAATCCATTGATTTGTCGCTCAGTCTCGCTAATGTAAATGAATGGGCTAAATGGACTACACGTGAAATTTTACTCTCTTTGCTATCATATAACTACCTTATTTTAATATTTATTCAAAGTCTTCGTGGAAGTACGAGTTGACACAAACATTGTCGCAGATCAACACAATTAAAACATGAATTTGAAATGAGCAAAAATGTAAGATTCAGTAATACAGATAGTGTTTTGTAGACAAGCATGTGTGATAATTTTTTATAGTTAAGCATGAAACGATTTTATTTTTGATATGAAGGACTTTTTTATAGAAATCGATATTAGAGTTATCCTGTATGTCGTATTTAAAAAAAAATATGCCGGTCATATGAGGAAGGTTAAGGTCACTCAGCGAGCTATCACTCAGGAGTGGGCTATGCTCGAAGTTTCTCTGCGTGATAGACTTTATATCGATCAATTGATCAGTAATCTGAAGTGATAATGCCCTGGCCATATAGCTCGAAGAACAGACAACCGATGGGAAAGAAACGTTTTCGAGTAACAGACAGCCTTGTACCTGAAAGCGAAGTGTAGGGCGACCCACCACTCGAAAGATTGACGACCTATGACCACGCTATGTGGCGTTCCTTGGAAAAGGCCTTTGTTCAGCAGTAGATTTCTGAAGTTCTGTGATGATGATAATGAATATCATAGAAAAATATTTTTAATGTAATAATTTTATCCTATGTAAAGAAAGTTTAAATATTTGATATTGTTAATTTCTTTTAGTATTTTTACTTTTTAATTAATTTTACTTTAGTTTGTAAGAATTTTGTTCAGGAGGAAGTAATCTCGTAGTCATACTAGTATGCCTACAATAAAGAGCCCTAATCAACATACGTTTATGAAAAGCAACTACCCTAACCCCAGGAACGCTCACTATAAAGCCAAGAAATGACCGCAAGAGTATGGTATAGCGATTGGCAACACTTCTGGCTGTCGACTTAGTTCCCAAACAGGACAAATATTCATATGCCCTCTAAATATTAAGTTTATGGATTTCAGATTTGGCTGTAAGTCCATATTATGGAATTTATATATATGTAAAGAAAACCACTTCACTCATATACGAGAGCTTTTCTTAAGTTTGTATTTGCCGTGTTATAGAAAAACTCTAGATGTCACAACAGACTTGTGACATGAAATAAAATATAAGAATGAATAATTATTGTGATCAAGACACTTTTTTTAAAGATAATATTTTCTATATTCGTAAGATATAAAAATACCTGCAATAAAGGCTTTAAATGTTGTTTCTTTTGTTTTACAGGTTAATGAATTTATTTTAACTAATGTGTAATTGTTTGATAGTTGTAAATATTATATTACACCTAAAATAAATCTTTTGTTTTACAGAGAAACATATAAATGTTGTTTTATAATGATATTATACTCTTGTATTTAGTGCAAATATTTCAAGAAACATGAAATAGTTGAGGTTTGATTTTGTTATGAAACCAACAGCAGATGGAATATCAAAGATATACTTGGATGCAAAACAAAACTTAAAATTTAATGATTTTTATCTAGAAAAATTTTTGGAAAAAACAAATAATGCTGAATCTATACCTAGTGACTCAAATCAACCGTTGAAAATACTGATAGATAAATTGCTTAAAGATAAAGGAACAAAATTTGAAACGCAAAATTTGGGAAAATTGCTAAAGATTTCATGATTGAGAAGTTTACTGGCAGAAACTCAAACGTTTACCAGTGAATTAAGAGTTTTAATGTAGAATGTGAACGTTTCCAAATCAACAAATACAAAAAGAAAATTGAAATATTAAAACATTTTTTGGAATACTCCAGCGTAGATTAGTAAAACTGCATGCTTAAAGAACTTTCAGTGAAATCGGAATGGAACAGTTGGGAGAAAAAAATTGTGAGACGTTTGCAAATAAAGGATGGTCACACATTAGATATGCTTTTACTTTTAAATATCAAGCAGGATTGTTACATGACTATGCATTGAAAAAAGGAAAATTGTTACTAGAAGTAAGAAATTTAATTGATTGAATACTGGGACACTTATAGACCTTGTAGCATTTGGCTTACCTAATTATGTGGCTGATAAAATAGACAGAGAAATTCTAGAAGGGACGGAATATCTCTACAATAAATAAGGTGAATTGGAATATCTTGTTGGGATACATATGATAAAAAAGTATTAAATATTCTAATACTAAATCCACAAAGATTGAAGAAAAAAAAACATGCTAAATCATCCAATCAACCATCCTGAGGAAAATTGCTGGGTTAAAGGAAAATACCAAATTCAGTTGTCTCAACTGTAAATAACTCAAGGTTGGAAATTGAACTGAATGAGAAGTATCCAAAGAACTAGACGTGCTACCATTAATAGAAGTAAAGTTACTATTAAATGACAGTTTAACAGTTTCTGGAATTTACGATTCAGGTTCAAATGTGTCATTGATTAATGCAAAATTATTGAAGATAAAGTCAATAGAAAATACAAGTGAAATTACAAATTGTAAACTTGAAAACTATTAATGGTAAGAAGACCAAATAGGTATGGTAACACTTAAAATACAAATTTATAACATTGAAATTATTGTGGATATTTTGGTAGTAGATAATGAAAGTTTTAATTACGATATTTTAATTGGTTTGGATTGTTTTGAAAATTAAAAATTAATTAAATATGAAGAATTGAAGATCATACAATGTAACAATTTTAAAAAAAAAGAATGTTACCTTAAATGAAGAGGATATGACAAGCAAAAACTACTGAAAAAATGATACTTCATTTAACAAATGTTAAAATTCCTGATGTACTAGGTGACAAAAGTGAAAAAAAAATTACACTGAGGTATTAAAAAAAGAAATTAAACGCATAAACAAAGGTGAAATAAATTTCAATAAATATATAAACTCGGATGGATTTGAAATTGAACAAAATTGTCGTTGCTCAATCACAACCGTTTCCTTTGATTGAGAATTAGATGGTAAAAACAGTAAACTGTAAATATTTTTCTACTTTTGACATAAATTCAGCATTTTGGTCAATTCTTTGAAAATTTAAGATAGATACAAAACTGCATTTTATATCTATCTTGAACACAAGAAGGTAATTTTCAATGGACGTGCCTCCCATTTGGATTAAAGACTACTCCAGCCATTTCCCAAAGAATATTGAGCAACATCATAAGAAAACACAAATTCTCTAATTTAGCAGTAAATTTTTTAGACGACATTTTAATTTTTTCTAAATATTTTAAAGAACATATTTGCTCGCTCTGAACAAAAGAAAGAAATTGTGGATCTTCTAAAAGATTTATTCGTCTGAATTTACAGAATTACAATTATATTATTCTTGGTGTTGTGCTTGTGTCTTGTTTGGTTGGAAATCAGAATGGGAATGTGAGAATGAATATGAGTGTCGGGTTTGGGGAATGACTAGCGAGTATTTGTGTTGTGTGATTGGTTGAATGTACGATAATGTATGGCTCTATACAATAAACATAATATTAAGCACCTTATAATAGATGCAATAGGGTCGACTGTTGACTATCTGGCGTCGACAATATTTTACATCTATCAAGACTACTGGAGGCAATCCTCACAGAAGGCTTTAGACTAAAATTTTCGAAATGTACTTTTGCAAATAATTACGCCAAATATTTAAGTCACATAATAGACAACAATTAAGTCAGACCTCTGAAAGATTATTTAACCGCTGTCAAAAATTTTCCAGTTAAAAAACACAAAAAAATATACTTCAATTCCTAGGAAAAGTAAATTTTCATCATAAATTTGTACCACACAGTGCAATTATCCTGAACCCGTTACACAATTTATTACAGAAAGATGTGAAGTTCGTGTAGTCCACAGAATTTCAGGAGTCATTTGACAAAATAAAAGCATTGCTATGTTCAGAACCAATTTTGAATATCTTTGATCCTGAATACCAATAAGCATTTACATGGATGCTAGTATAAAAGGAGTGGGAGCTGTGTATTGAAACCAGAAAATAAATACATATATATTCACAGAATACCAGCGTAAAATAGCAGCTTCATGCTGCTGTGTTTCGTATGGTTAGTGTAGAGAACCGGAGACCTTTTTCACTGGAAAAGAGGCATTCCATCTTAGTCCTCAAGGCTGATAACTGATCTGCATTTTGATTCGCAAACGAGTATAGATGTAGATGTCTATGGGCTACAGAAACCACTTACCATCAGGTGGGCTGTGTGCTCGCTTGTCACCCTTATCCTATAAAAAAAAGAAGGGGAAAATAAGCCAGTTATTTATTTTTCAAAGAAATTAAATGAAGCTCAAAAAAGGAAAAAGGCGATAAATCTGGAATGTGTGGCAATAAAAGAAGCTGTGAAATATTGGCAGCACTGGCTTATGGGAAAAGAATTTATGGTATACTCAAGCCATAAACTATTAGAAAACATGAATATCAAGTCTATTACTGATGAGGAACTGGGTGATTTGACGTATTATTTATCCCAATATAATTTAACAATAAAATATAACCCAGGAAAATCAAATCAAGAAGCAGACTGTTTAAGAAGTAATCCAATTATA
The DNA here is from genome assembly GCA_029286625.1 of Parnassius orleans. Lineage (NCBI taxonomy): Eukaryota > Metazoa > Arthropoda > Insecta > Lepidoptera > Papilionidae > Parnassius > Parnassius orleans. Next base: position 301,524 of record JAGSMP010000396.1, on the reverse strand, counting down.
GAACCTTACGATAATGATTTTTCAAAAGTAGTAAGTTTAATAAACCTAGAAGATATAAAAAATAACCAACATTTAATCTAGACAATTTAAATATAGAAAATTTATTTTGGAGAATGAAATTTACCACAAAAATAATAAAACAAAAAAAAAATCGTACTGTTAGAAGAACTTAGCAAAACTTTAATAAAAAATATCCACGATACTTACTGTCATATTGGGAGAACCCAGTTGACAAATAAAATAACACCATTCTACACAGCAAAGAATATCATAGCAAATATTAAACAAATTTGTGATAAATGTGAAATTTGTATAAAAAACAAATCTAGGAGGAAAACAAAATATGGCTTAATGTCACATTTAGGTCCAGCAACAAGCCGTTTTGAAATAATATCTATTGATATGAACAAGAAATACTTACATCTTCTGGTTGATTTAGAGCGTGCACAAAGAGGCATTATACGAGATATGCTTATATTTTGACATCAAGAAATCAAAGCTTAAGTGATTTTATTAAACTAATAAAAAATGTGCCACAAAGTTACAATATTGATGTGTTATTAACGGATATAATATAAGGTATAAATTCCAAAGAATTTAAAGAATTTCACGAGAAGGAAAACTTTAAAATGGTTTTACTGCTGAGGATGCACCATTTTCAAATGGGCTTAATGAAAGGCTAAATCAAACTTTAGTCAATAAATGAAATTGATAAAAAACAGCATGTAAAATAAATGAAAGTGATAAAAAAACAGCATGGACTACTATTACACAGAAATGTGTAGGAAAATATAACGAAACAGAACACACAGTCACGAGGTTTGTTCCGAAATGCCTTTTGGAAGGCGAAAATGTGAATATTCTACCACATGAATTGAAATCAAGATGTACAAAAGAAGATCTGAAAAAAGATAGGAAATTAGCTCTTGAAAACACAATAAAATCTCATAATTATAATAAAAAAATATTTGACCTGCATAGGGAAGAATTTAAATCGGAAGTGGGAGAGAGAGTCTACTTAGGAAACGGAAATCGACTCAATAGAAAGAAAATGGATGAATTGAGGATTGGACCATTCAAATTTTTAAAGAAGATTTCTAATTCAATCTATGAAGTTGATATCGGACACAGGAAAACGGAATCAAATCTCTACCACAGTACAAAACTATATCCAGTGTTTGTTAGTTAATGAGAAATTACATACATATATATATATATATATATATATATATATATATATATATATATATATATATATATATATAAAGAAAACCATCACTCATATACGAGCACTTTTTAATTTTGTTTTTAAAACTAATTAAACAAAAGTAGGAAACTAAAATATTATATAAAAATATACAATTAAAATAATTAAAATACGGGAAACAAAAATAGAAACAATATGTTGGCAATTAAGATGGCTTAAATAAAACTGAAAAATATCCTTTTTATAAGCCGCAAATTACTCCACATTGAAATGAAGTCATGCAAACCAAACAGTGTGCTCGTTTACTAAAAATAAAAAATAACAATGTCATGTTTAATTTTATTTTTTATTTTTAGTAAACATTTTGATATATCAATAAAATTTTAAATTAAATTAAATTTTTGAAAATAAGTAAATTTATTATAATTTAACACAATATATTATACATAGAAATAAGTGTCAGTATCTAATATCGAAATACTTGCCTTTTATTGACTCTAATCATTTCAGTAAGACATGAATAAACATTTTTAAAATTTTTGTCTGTCCGTCTGTAAATAATTTATTTGCTTTAGTTATTTTTTTATATTAAAAAGAGTGACAAACGAGCACATAGTCCAACTAATGGTAAATGGATGGCCCATAGATATCTATATCTATCATCGATTATGATTCAAAACACACATGGGTTGTTACCTATGAGAAAAAAGATGGAAAGCCCTTATTGTTATATTTCGATCCCTTCTTCGCTTTCTATTCTTCTTCGTTTTCGAAACTCATTACTGATCATATACAATAAGACTTGATGACTTTTTATTATCAAGTAAAGCTGTAAATTAGTACCTTCCAAATATTATATTTAAAATCAGAATTTGATATATTATATCTTACTAGCTATTACACGGCGCGTTGAAGCCGCGGAAGAAATAATTTTGGAAATATCGTTTTAAATTTGGAGGAGTTGTTTCGTTAAATTAGGAATGATAATACAATCGTTGAAATTGAATCACCTTTAACTTTCAACTAAATGGTCGTTACGATACGCGCGCCACCCACTGTACGTTAATTTTACTATGCCTATGACCTTCGCGTAAGTGCAAGAAATAAGTTGACAAAGCTTTACCGCAATCTGATGAACGTTCGTTCATCAGATAAAAAAAGAATATTGTTATTTTATTTATTTATTTACTTATATATACTATTTTATTGCACACAATATGCTATACAACACAACAAACTTTAATATCTAAATGTATGTACCATTAGGTGGCCTTATCGCTAAACAGCGATCTCTTCCAGGCAAACCTTGGTGAAGGAGATAATTTTCATTGAAATATATAGAAGTGTGCATAAATAGTAAATAAACAAGTATATATTAATAGTACAAGGTATATATAGTATATGAGACAATGCAATAATCAAATATATAATATTATATATACACATACACACATAAATACATATATTCATACACTCATACATATACACATATACTTATATTTAAGAACACATACAAATTAATAAATATTTTTGTAATACATTATAACTATATATCATATACACAAACCTTATCAAGGAAAGTAGATATGACAAAAAATATATAAAGTAGAACACATATTTAAATAAAAAAAGGCCGTGTAGTGGCGGGTAAGAATACCCACTACCCCATATCTTCCCGTGAGTGTCGTAAGAGGCGACAGAGGGAAATGAGGCAGAAGATGGGCAGCAGCATTTTTCTGATAAAAGCAAAAACCAATAAAAAAACTGCGGTTGCCAACCCGCTCGCCAAGCGTGGCAACTATGACAATATACCCCCCATGAGCAACGACACTAATAAACAGCCCCCAGTCCCCGGCGGCCCCGCTACGGCTACGGTGGCGACCATGGTAACGGCGGGGCAGGGGATGCTAAGAATCTCCGTTGGAGGTTCGGTTGCCACCTACGACGACTCGACCTGGTAACTTATAACGCACGCACCCTAAAGACTGACGAGAAGATCCAGGAGCTGGAAGAAGAGATAGACAAGTTGCGCTAGAATATTATGGGATTATCCGAGGTCTAAAGACAGAGGGAGGACACGGTAATCCTCGAATCCAGCAACTTGTTCTATCACCGGGAGGGCGACCATCTGTCCCAAGGAGGTATCGGATTTATCGTCCACAAGTCTTTCGTTAAAAACGTTGTAAAGATTGAGAGTGTGTCGACGAGGGTTGCGTACCTTATAGTCAGAATCACAAAAAGGTATTAGCTGAAGTTCATACAGGTTTACGCACCAACCTCGGCACATCCCGATGAGGAGGTGGAGGAAATGTATGAGGATATCTCCAAAACCCACTAAACGGTGTTAATGGGAAACTTCAACGCAAAACTAGGCACAAGAGAGAACGGTGAGCTGAAAGAAGGGAAATTCGGATTAGGGCAACGGAACCCAAGAGGCCAGCAGCTGGCCGACTTCATGGAGAAAGAGAGACTCTTTCTGATGAACTCTTTCTTCAGGAGAACAGGAAGTGGACCTGGTCGAGCCCCGACGGTTCTACAAAAAATGAGATTGACTTCATTATGACGACTAGACGGCAAATGTTCAGTGATGTCCCAGTGATCGCGAGGGTGAAAACTGGTAGCGAGCACCGAATGGTTAGAGGCACACTAAACCTAAACGTTAAGTTGGAGAGGTGTCGTCTAATGAAGTCAACGCTCCGTCCCCTTCGTGCTCTAATCCAAAGTCCCGAAACCTTTCAGCTCGAGTAACAAAATCGTTTTCATAGCCTAGAAGATTGCAATGTAGTGGACAATATGAATGACAAGCTCGTGGAAACTGTCCATGCGGTTGGAGCTAAGTTTTGCAAGACCCACCGCAGAAGAACACAAAATTTTTCCGATCACACTCTTAATCTCATGGATGTTAGACGGGAAATGAAGCTGCAGTCTTCAGTAGATTTGATAGCATACAGAGAACTCAACAGACAGATCTCCAAATGTATGCGGCGGGACTTACGCAACTTTATGCTCGTATTGTAGAAGCGATCGAGCGGAACCAGGGCTCCAAAGTCTTTGCCAGAGATCTGTCTGCCAGAAAGAGCCAACTGTCGAAGCTGAAGACCGAGTGTGGCAGCGTCGTTTCCGGGACACCTGAGATTTTGAGTGATATTGAGAGGTTCTATGGGCAGCTGTACACGTCATTGCTAAAGCCACAAGCAAGAGCAAGTCTTATCCGACACTATTCCGATGATATCCCGGACGTCAGTCTGAGCAAGATTAGAATGGCTCTCCAGCACCTTAAAAACGGCAAGTCCCCGGCCGAGGATGGAATTATAGCAGAGCTTCTGAAAGCGGGTTGAAAACCGGTACTTAAAGTCGTTCAGAAGCTCTTTAATTCCGTCCTCCATGGTGGCACTACACCGGAGGCGTAGAGCAGAATTGCGGTGGTCTTGTTCTTCAAGAAAGGCGACAACGCTCTCTTGAAAAACTACAGACCGATTTACCTTCTGAGCCGCGTCTACGTGCTGTTTTCGAGAGTCATTACGTATCGTCTCGCACGCAAATTTGACGACTTCCAGCCTCCCGAACAAGCCGGTTTCCGATAAGGCTTTAGCACCATAGACTACATACATACCCTTCGGCAAATTGTACAGTAAACTGAAGAGTACAATCTGCCACTTTGACTTGCGTATGCGGACTATGAGAAAGCCTTTGATTCCGTCGAAATTTGGGCGATGCTGCAGTCCCTTCAGCGGTTCCAAGTGGACTGTGGTTATATCGAAGTGCTGAAGTGTTTGTACAGTAGGGCTACGATGGCTATCCGAGTACAGAACTAGAGTACGAAACCTATCCAACTGCAGAGAGGTGTAATACAGGGTGACGTTATATCCCCGAAACTCTTCACAGCTGCATTGGAAGACGTTTTGAAGCTACTGGACTGGAAAGGATACGGTATTAACGTCAATGGTGAGTACATCACTCACCTTCGATTTTCCGACGATATAGTCCATATGGCAGAATCGCTGAAGGACCTAAGTAATATGCTCAATGACCTCAATAGAGTCTCCCAATGGATAGGTCTTAAGCTGAACACGGACAAAACGAAAATCATGTTTAACGTCCATGTCACACCTATGCCGGTAGTTGTTGGGAGCACTAAGCTCGAAGTTGTTGGCGAATATATTTCCTTGGGACAAATAGTCCGACTAGGTAAGTCCAAATTGGAGCGAGAGGTCAATCGACGGATTCAACTCGGCTGGGCAGCGTTCGGGAGATTTGACACATCTTCTCGTCAGACATACCTCAAAACCTTAAAACTAGATTATACAACCAGTGCGTGTTGCCAGTGATGACCTATGGATTTGAGATGTGGTCCTTCACTGCTGGCCGTATGAGGAAGCTCAAAGTCGCTCAGCGAGCTATGGAGAGGGCTATGCTTGGCGTCTCTCTGCGTGATAGACTTAAAAACGAGGATATCCGCAGTAGAACCAGAGTAATCGACATAGCCCAAAGAATTAGTATGCTGAAGTGGCAATGGGCCGGCCATATAGCTCGAAAAACCAACAACCGATGGGGAAGAAAGGTTCTCGAGTGGCAGCCTCGTACCGGCAAGCGAAGTGTAGGGCGTCCCCCCACTAGATGGAGTGACGACCTGGTAAGACATGCAGGAAGTCAATGGATACAGGTGGCTCGGGACCGTGCTTTGTGGCATTCCTTGGGGGAGGCCTATGTTCAGCAGTGGACTTGTGAAGGGCTGTAATGATGATGATGATGATGATATATCTAGACTCGGAAGTTAAAAGCACTTAAGTCAAATCTTTTTGCATGCAAAAATTTTACAGGGGAGGGTTATATTCGATTGGTGTGAAAAAAATGTAGTACGGTTTTTATTTTTATTGTTTTTTATTACATAATCACGAACTAGTTACACGTTAAATTTAGTATATTTCAAACTTATTTATTATTATCTGAAATATCTGACTTAAGTTTTTATGAGCGCAAAGAAATCGCAACTTAAGTGTTTATTACTGTACCATACAACTACGTAGCTTATTAATGTTTAAGAATATAAAATGAACTATCAATAATATTTAATAATTATAATAATGCTTATTAGTTAAGCTTTAATAATAAACTAAAAGTTACTTTCTTCAGAATTTGATATATCTGGATCAACGTCAGTTTTGTCTGCAGCAGTTACTAAATTCTGGTAAAAATTATGGAAACATTCCGGTATTAAAGGTAAAAGTGATATTATGTCACGTTTTTTTCCAATGCTTATTGGTACCGGCTTTGCAGTAATCTGCATCAAATTACGTAGGTCACTCAGTAAGTTTTGAGATATACAAAAAGTATTCTAGATACTATTAATATTTATTTTACATCTTTTCAAAATATTCTCCATCATGCTCTATACAAAGTTCCATTCCTAAACCAACTCTGAAAACACTTTTGCCAGCTTTGATCTGACATGTGGAAATCGCTTCTTCGTAGATAGCCACGGCTTCTTCGGCGCTTGAAAAAACTTGCCTTTTATTTTTCTTTGACTCTTGGGAACAAAAGAAATCACAAGGAGCTAAGTCAGGGCTGTAGGGTGGGTGACTTAGGTTTCAACACCAGATTCCTCAATAAATGCTTTTGTTCTAAGGAGGTATGTGAAGAGGCGTTATCGTGACGCAGCATGATTCCTGAAGCCCGGTTTTGGTCTTCTCTCCCGCACAGCTTGAAAAGCTTTGGGTAATGCAACTGTAGTATACCATTCAGAGTTGACTGACCTACAATTTGTCTCATTGTCTGGCGTTATATGTATATCCACTGATGCATTAGGAACAGCAATTTCCATTTCTTTTATGTTGTATAAGTGTGATCCTAACTGCCTGGAGATTAGTTAGGATCGACCACAGAATCGTCACTAGAAAAGTCACTTACTGTTTCATCAAAAGTAGTTTGTTTTTGGGTTCCAGATGTACTTGGTTGTGGATTACTGAATGGGTCTTCGTCACCTGTAAAAAACAACAATAATAAAAACTGATAACAGATTGGAAATTGTGATGTTTTTAAATATAAAAAAAAAACTTTCTAAAGAGGTGTGGTTATCTCAACTAAAACTATTTTGTTGAGATAACCACACCTAAAACAGTTTTGCATATTTACCCATTGTAATAAAATGATAAACTAACGTTTACATCAAAAAACTTTTACCCCGACACAAATTACTGAGATAAGAGCAGGAAAAAGAAGTCCACAACATACCTGTATTCTCATTCATTGCTGCACTGTTATTATTCATGGTGAGATTCACCAATTTTCTGGCCCTTGAATCCATTGCGACACAGTTAACTTAACGTACACCACCACCGTCACACAGAAACAAATAACAACTAATGAAGAAATGTGTATTTCTTTTGACTTAACTCAAATTTATCACTTTATCAGATACTTAAAAAAGAGGGTAGGTACTTGAAAATATTATAAAGAACAAAAACGGACCATTGTAAAAAACCACTTAAGTCAGTCAGCTTGCAGTATAAAAAAACTTAAGTCAATTTAAGTAATTTTTGTCGCCGCTCGATGTGTTGATAAAACATAAGTTATATGGTACAGTCGGCTGTTGCGTCTAAATTAGGCGTCGGAGACTTACGTGCTTCTTCCAGTCGACGGATGATACAAAAACACGATTGCTGTGATTTTTTAGAATTTAGCGCAAAAATTGACTTAAGTACTTTTGGCCGCCGTGTCTAGATATAGTATATGAGACAATGGAATAATAAAATATATAATATTATATATACATATACACATAAACACATAAATACATATACACTTACACTCATACATATACTTATATGTGAGAATACATACATATTTATAAATATTTTTGTAATACATTATAACTATATATCATATACACAAACCTTATCAAGAAAAGTAGATATTACAATAAAATATATTAAGTAGAACACATATTTAAATAATAATCTGTAACCATTTGATAGACTCAATGCTTTGGGATTTCTTTATTGTTAAAGGAAGCGAGTTCCATAATTTGATTGTTTTGACACAAAAGGAGGAATGAAAAAATTTTGAGTTGTGAACAGGCATTCGCAATATAAGTTTATCAGCTAATCTGGAATGATCTTTATCTGCGCCCATGATCTCAATTTTTTCTTTAAGATAACTCGGTGTTTTAGGATCGAATAGTTAACAGTACAGTAAAGATAGAATATGAGTATTCCGACGAAGTCTGATAGGAGCCACTTGAGCTTAATACGGTACTCGGACACATGATCATATTTGCGAAGGCCAAATATGAACCTAATGGCGAAATTCTGAGGACGCTCAAGTTTATTTAATTGATATTAGTGTACAAGATTTGTATTAGTGTTATTGTTGGCATTGGTAAGATTTTGAAGTGATCTGCATACACATGGTAGAGAGAAGAAATTCGTGAGTTAACAGAATTAATAAATACAGAAAAAAGGATTAGAGACAACACGCTACCCTGTGGTACACCAGCAGTTAGTTCACACCACGTATATGTGGCACCCACTACCATAAAACGCTGCCGGCGGCCACGCAAATAGCCTTGAATCCATTCATTTGCCGTTGGAGATATGTTAATAGGTGTAGCAAACTCAGCAATACGTCAAAATCGACAGGACAGGAAAGGAGTCAATAAGGGAGTTTTTATTTAGAAAATGGTTAAGTTGTGCAAAGACTAAACGTTCAAGGACTTTTGAAAAGGAATGGAAAGATAGATATAGGTCGATAATCTGAGGGAGGGTTCTTCTTTTTAGGAAGAGGAATGATATTAGCTTCCTTCCAAATTCGAGGAAAGGATTCAGAGGATATGGAGTAATTGAAAATATGAGTTAGGATGGGGAGACTAATATCAATCAGGGGGATGATCATTTTACGGCTAATTTCATCACATCCGATAGCACTTGATGATATGGACAAAACGTTCTTCTTAACATCTCAGTCGGAAAATTGATTGAAGGTGAACGGCGAGAAATTATAAATAAACAGCTTTATTTTTCTTATTTAACAGTGATTTAATATCGTCTGTAAGCCATGGCGTAGCAGTGTGTTTAGTTTTAACTGGTCTGACTGGTGCATGGTTATCATAAAGGTTAATTAAGATGCAATTAAGTGTTCCCGCTTTTAGATCTATAGAGTCTGCAAATTATACAGCAGACCAGTCAGCATTCCGAGCATCTTCTTGTAGACATTCAATATCAACCCCATTAAAATTTCTTAGCATCAGTACCTTGCCTCGAAGCTCAGGAGTGCGTTGATTTAATACGATAGAAAAATGAGATCATGATGAGATAATGCTACGGCTGCACATTGACCATGCTTTGACACGTGATCAGGAGATAAAATTTTGATAAGATCTAACAAAGATGAAATACAGTTAGGCATGATGTGAGTAGCGTTAAGTGGCAGAATATGTTAATTACAGGAGTCAGGAACAGAGCGTAGCCTTTTAGTGCGGTGATCTTTCTTTAACATGCAAGTGTTAAATTTATATATTAGATATATAATACAATATTAATTTTTATATAAAATATTATTGATTTTATGTTCTTTCTTTTGTATTGATTATTAACTCATTTTTGTGTTGATACTTTAACATAATAGGTCGGGGATAAAGTTTCTTCCTATTTTATATACAAATTCAAGACATGTTTTTTCAAAGTTTAATTACATTTAATTATAATATTTATTTGTGTCTTTGCTCATGGGGGGGGGGGTGTGATAGTGATGACCTATGGATCTGAGACGTGGTCCTTCACTGCTGGCCGTATGAGGAAGCTCAAAGTCGCTCAGCGAGCTATGCTCGGCGTTTCTCTGCGTGATAGACTTAAAAACGAGGATATCCGCAGTAAAACCAGAGTAACTGACATATCCCAAAGGACTAGTAAGTTGAAATGGCAAAGGCCGGCCATATAGCTCGAAGAACCGACAACCAATGAGGAAGAAATGGCAACCTCGTACTGGCAGGCGAAGTGTAGGGCGTCCCCCCACTAGATGAAGTAACGACCTGGTAAGACATGCAGGAAGTCAATGGATGCAGGTGGCTTGGGACCGTGCTTTGTGGCATTCCTTGAGGGAGGCCTATTTTCAGCAGTGGACATGTGAAGGGCTTTAATGATGATGATGATGATGATAATATATATGAGCCATTTTGTTAGATAATTTGTTGCTATCTTGTATGTAGTGACATAATCCTGTTGCTGTAGAAATCTTGGGATTTTTGATCAACAAATGCGACAAGTAGTTTTGACTTGTTACAAGGAGCTCCTTGTGCAAAAACATAAAGAAGATAAATAAAATTAAGTTGGATTTCTCTTTAATTTAAACGAAAAGCCCTACCAAACAACAACAATGTATATATCAAACAACGCCATCTAGCAAAGACAACAGCAATCTCATAAGAGACAATTCACTACCAAGACATAATGAATTAATAATGTATAATAATTCTCAAATTGATACGTCAGAGACAAACAAAAAAGAGGGTACTAAACATTTGCAACGGAATCAAACAATACACATAATAGGAGATGAACTGGAGCTGGGCCTGTCGGCAGCATTAATTAAAACAAGACACGGAAAATGGAACGATAAATATAAATCCTCGGCATATATAATGAACAATGCAACTAGTAGAGAAATTTTGCACTATTGTACTAATATTAGTATAATTTATCCAATAATGATATTGTTATATTAGGTGTAGGGGTAATGATAAGAATACTGAATTATTACATTTCAATTTTTGTTCCATTCTCAACATTTTGAAGAAAGCCACTGTTTATATTTTTCCCATTAATTATAATTCATATCTTAATGTATATAAATTAAATAATAAATTTTACCTATGGTCTAAATATTTCAAAATTGTACTTTTATAAATATTAAATATTGTAATGTAAATATGAAATTCTATTTAAATTATATTTGCAAAAAAATCAACTTTAATATGGGTGTAAATGAATATAATCTACAGTTTCTTACATTTAAAAATACATTACGACACATAAAACTATTACAGAAAAACGCTAATGATGCCCAGAAAATATCACAAAGTGAACTGCCAAAGAAAATAGGCACTATCCCTTATTACTTCAAAGCAGCAAACGTAACAAATATTGACAAGACAAAACATACATTGCAATCGAGCTTATTGGTTCCAAATATATAACGGCCACTAAAAAAGGAACCATACCCTACTATTTTCCAATTAAAGATAAAGTTTCACAGACTACATCGGCGCCTACTCTAAATAATGCTACTTTTTTCTTTCGTTCCTAAGTATGTCAACGGCTTTAGTATATTGCACCAAAATATTCAAGGTCTGCTGTCAAATAATTGAAATTACGCTTTCTGAGCTTAAGGATCAATTGAATCCAGATATGCTTTGTTTTACGGAAACTTTTGTAAAATTTGGAGAAGAAAAAAATATGATAATAAAAAACTATGAAATAGCGTCGTATTTTTCACGGAACAAAAAACGGAGTGGATCTTGTATTATGGTCAAAACCGGAATGCCATTTAAAAAGATAACATGTTTTAATGACTTGGCTGTCTCAATCCATTTTGAATGTTGTTCTGTGTTGATCCCAAATTCAGAAGGTTATGATAGCATATGTACAACGGTTATCAAAGCGTGTAAAAATCAAATTAGTAAGGTAGTCTATTTTGTTAATTTGTCAATGGAATCTGCCACCTTTCCAGAAAAATTAAAGGCGTCTGTTGTAAAACCCTTATATAAAAAAGGAGAAAAAAACATTAATGGAAAATCCCTACTTCATCCAAATGAAAGCACTCGTTGAACCTTTCAAATTATTAATGGAAGCTCCAAGCGAAACACCTGGAGTATATTTGCTCTTGTTATTTACTCATTTACAAGTTAATGAGCGATTTGATATCGTTCTCTAATATTAGAGTTTTATAATTTCTCTTATTTTAGGTTATCGAAAATAAGAAATTCAATACTTAAATAAAACCCGCTTATTATTTTTAATTACAGTAACGTTCTGTGTCAAAAGATATATTATGAAACAGTTTGAAATAATCGGTATTAGATAGATGTTTTTTTCTTAAAATACAAACTACATACGTAAAGTTTAAACAAAATGATGGATTCTGGGGCTCAGTTTCAGGGGTTCATCATCATCATCATTACAGCCATGCACAAGTCCACTGCTGAATATAGGCGTCCCACAAGGAATGCCGCCCTACATTTTGCTTAATGGTACGAGGCTGCCACTTGAGAATTTTTCTTCCGCATGGATTGTCGGTTCTTTGAGCTATATGGCCGGACCATTGCTACTTCAGCTTACTGATCCATTGGGTTCTATCGGATACTCTAGTTCTACTACGGATATCCTTATTTCTGAGTCTATCATACAGAAAACCTCCTATACATAGCTCGTTGAGTAACCTTGAGCTTCCTCAGCAGGGAAGGATTACGTCTCAGGTCCACATATCAACACTGAAAACATGCAATGGTTGTACAATCTTATTTTCAAGTTTTGAGGTACAAGTGACAAAAAGATGTGTCGTAATCTTCCAAACTCTGCCCAGCCAAGTTAAATATGTCGATTGACCTCTCGGTCGACGTTGGGTATATCATCATTCCGGGGTTTAATTAGGATTAAGAAAATCAAGGGCATAATAAGTATTTTAATCACTCCTTGAATAGTCAAGTATCAATTTTATCGTCTTAAGAATATATTAGGGATATATTAGGGATGTAGCTCTGCACTAAAATCAACATGCTTACGGTAGAGGCAAATCTACAGAAACAGCCTTGATCAGTGTTATTGACAGGGTCGAAAAAGCGGTGGAGGATAAAGAAATAGCTCTTTGGCCTTCCTAGATATTGAGGTCGCCTTCGACAGTAGCCCCACATCACTCTGGTTAGGGGTCTGACATCTAAAAATGTTGACCTCACAATCGTCAGGTGGGTGAAGTCGATGCTCTCAAACAGGAAGGCAAAAATAGCGCTGTTACAAACTTCGGTTGAGGTTACAAGTCAACAAGGAGGTGTTTTGTCACCCCCTTTGGACACTTGCGGTTGAGCAATTATTGTACAAGATGGCAGACCTTCGCATTGACACACTGCGTTATGCTGATGACCTTGTGATCATTGCGAGGGGCTTTTGCCAAAGTACTTTATCATTAATCATACAAAGAGCCCTAAATATCATATACAACTGGTGTAGGTATAACAGTTTATCAGTTAATGTTGATAAAACTGTTATACTGTTATACTTTATCTGAAAGAGACGGTTGGACAAATTAGTCACACCAAAACTTAATGGTAAAGAAATACCATTCTCCACTGAAGTTAAGTACTTGGGCGTAACAATCGACAAAAAACTAACATGGAAATCTTACCTTAGCATCGTATGTCATAAGGTTAAAATTACTTTAGGTACGTGCAGTCGCATGGTAGGGAACAACTGGGCCTTGCGTCCCAATATGATCCTATGGCTGTACAGTAGCATAGTGAGGCCGACTCTTACCTACGCCTCCACTGTCTGGTGTAATAAGGCCAACCCAAAAGATGACTGCGGACAGACTTAATAGTCTACAAAGGACTGCCTCCTTAATGGCAACTGGAGCGATGCGATCATCACCTGGAGCGGCTCTTAATGTACTTCTAGGCTTAACGCCCCTTAATCCTTATTTAAACAAGGAGACGAGGGCTATTTTGTATAGTATTAACACTCAGGGCGGTTTGAGCTTGTTTTCCTACAGATTGGGACCCATGCTCGACTCAATTAAGGAAACACCGGTCTTATGCATGATCTCAGATATCATGCGTCCACTATAAAAATAAAATAAAAATGTACTATATACTTTCAATAAAAAGTATACAGTGGAACTACCCTCCAGAGAAGACTTGATGAATGGACAGGTCATCTGTGAGGTCTATAGCCTTACATGGTATACCGATGGGTCAAAAATGGGCCTCGAGGTAGGCTTTGGAATTTATGGGGAAAGCCCCAAATTCAAACTTAGTATAATTTTGGGTAGATTCACCACTATCTTCCAGGCAGAAATTTTCGCCATACTTCAGTGTGCGTAAATCATTCTGCAAAACCACTACGTCAACCAAATAATCTATACTAACTCTGATAGTCCAGCAGCACTGCTAGCGCTAAGATCAAACTTGGTGAACTCGAAGCTAGTTGGAGATTGCGTGAACCTAAACGCCCTGGGAGGTAACAACAGGGTCGTTCTAAGATGGGTTCCGGGTCACACGGGTATTGTATGCAATGAAATTGCCGAGAAGCTCGGACGGGAGGGCTCAAAGAGTACACAATTTGGACCCGAGTCATTTTGTGGAATCTCAAAAAGCCACATCCGATTGACCCTTGAAACTCTTTATCACAATAAATCACTTAAGATCTGGTCTGATACACCATACTTAAAACATTCTAAAACCTTAATCCGGGCTTTTGATTGCAAATTCGCTTCGGAAGCCCTGGGCTTAGATAAAAATAATTTGCGCATTCTGACAAAAGCCCCGACTGGACACTGTTGTCTTAAAAAGCGTATGTCCATCCTGGGACTAAGCAACTCAAGGATATGCCGGTTTTGTTCCTTAAAGGAAGAAACGCCTTTACACATCCTAACTGATTGCGGACCCTTAATGCGCAAGCGTAAAACTCATCTGGGAAACAATGTACTCCGCCCAGAAGAAGTGAAATGGCTCACAGCTAAGCAACTCCTTCTGTTCATTGAGGACGTTGAGTGTAAGGTGGCCTCCCACTGAATGAAGTGCCGAATCGCAAATATCCTGCTTTTCCGAACCAATAATCTCCTTTTAAGACACCACGGGACCTTCGTTGTAATGTTCTCTTATGCTGCCACCCCACAAGTGTGTATCATTTCAGAAACAAAATCTGAGACTAGTTATAGAGAACAGCGCCGAAGGTACGTCACATCTGACTACTGCCAACTCCGCCAATTGCCAAATCCTATCCACAGTGTAAATACCCATGTAGACCAGTGAACTTATGCAATTTAATGAGGAAAATTAAGATATCGCACCTATGCTAACAGGTGAAACAATAAAGTTATTAAATTTTAAGGTATTTTTTTTTATAAACAGTGATAGGAGGTTTCATGATAAATTTATTTCCACTACTTTATGAACAATGCTCGTCTATATCTATGAAAGGTAATACAAAAATGGCTTCTAATATTGTTTCGAATATCTCGTTTTGATCTCGTAATTGACGTTTATCCTAAACCTATGGGTTTAAATACTATAAATTAAATGGCAAATTCAGAAAAAAAAATTGTAGTATAGTATAAAGTGAAAGTATAGTATATAGTATGTAGTAAAGTATAAATATAGTATTTAGTATATATAAAATTAAACTTTAAAAGTATAGCATATAATATATTAAAAAGTATACTTTAAAAGCATTTATACGTCCCACTCTTGGGCACAGGCCGTCTCCCATTTTGAGAGAGTATAATATAGCAAGGAAGAGTATCCACCGCGCTGTCCCAATGCGTGTTGTCGGACTTCACATGTCTTCGAATTTTTATATTTTTAAATATAAGTAATTTTTAATTACATTATTGCCATTTCCTTCTTTTTTAACACGCTTTTATTAGCTTGGTATGTATCTATGTATCTATGTAATGGAATCAATCTCAGGATTTGCGAATAATTCGTTCATCCAACAGCACAATTACTTAATTACGTTTTCGCTATTTTTCAGGAGAAGGATTTCAATGTTTGGAATTGAAAATATAATTTTAATAATGTTGATTATTACTTTAAATATTATCGTATGTTAGTTTATTACCAACAATTATTCATAATAACTTACTATGTAAACTTAAAAAAAAATATTTAAAATGCCAAATTAAAAAATCTGAAATACACATATGCCATTTTTTTTAAACAAAAAATTTAAAAAATACAATTATGACATATGGGCGTGGTTTGGAGATGAGAATAAAAACATGAATTTATACAACAAGATATTCAATATAGTTTTTATTTGTCCATATAAAATTAGCATCAAATAATAGAATTAAATATTTAAAAATAACAAACCGTACGTACGAAATAACACCGGTCATGGTCTTAATTAAAACGATACAGTAAAACTTTAAAAGAAACAAAATAGTTATTTACTACGAATTAAATTGACGTAATCACTCATCTATTACTATAATAATAATTTGTGTGATTTACGTATTGTCTGAGGTTCGAAGTGAGGGGAAGGACACGGTAATCCTCGAACCCGGCAACTTGTTCTATCACCGAGAGGACGACCATCTGTCCCAAGGAGCTGTCGGATTTATCGTCCACAAGTCTCTCGTTAACAACGTTGTAAAGATTAGGAGTGTGTCGACGAGGGTTGCATACCTTATACTCACAATCACCAAACGATATTCCCTGAATAGCATATAGGTTTACGCACTAACCTCGGCACATTCCGATGGGGAGGTGGAGGAAATGTATGAGGATATTTCTAGAGCCATGTATTCCTTCCAAACCCACTATACGGTGTTAATGGATGACTTCAACGCAAAACTAGGCACAAGAGAGAACGGTGAGCTGAAAGAAGAAAATTCAGGATAACGGATGGAGGAGGGCAACGGAACCCAAGAGGCGAGCAGCTGGCCGAATTTATGGAGAAAGAGGGACTCTTTATGATGAACTCTTTATTCAAGAAGCGGCCCTGTAGAAAGAGGACCTGGTCGAGCCCTGACGGTTCGACAAAAAATGAGATTGACTTAATTACGACGACCAGACGACAACTGATCAGTGAAGTCTCATGTGAAAACTGGCAGCGATCACCGAATGGTGAGAGGTACACTAAATCTAAACGTTAAGTTGGAGAGGTGTCGTCTAATGAAGCCAACGCTCCATCCCCCTCGTGCTCTAATCCAAAGCCCCGTAAACTTTCACCTCGAGTTAAAAAATCATTTTCAGTGCCTAGAAGACTGCAATGAAGTAGAAAATATGAATGACAAGCTTATGGAAACTGTCCCTGCAGTTGGAGCTAAGTTCTGCAAGACCCGTCGCAGAGTGTGCAGAGTGTGTCGCAGAGTGTGCAAAAACTCTCCGATCACACTCTTAATCTCATGGCTGTTAGACGGAAAATGAAGCTTCAGTCTTCAGCAGATTTGAAAACATACAGGCAACTGAATAGACAGATCTCCAAGTGCATGCGGCGGGACTTACGCAACGTTAATACAGCTCGTATTGAAGAAGTTATCGAGCGGAACCAGGTCTTCAAAGTCTTTGCCAGAGATCTGTCTGCCAGAAAGAGCCAACTGTCGAAGCTGAAGACCGAATGTCTATTCTATGGGCAGTTGTACACATTCTTGTTGGAGCCACACGGAAGTGTGAGTAACTATCCAAGAGCAAGTCTTATCCGACACTATTCCGATGATATCCCGGACGTCAGTACGTGCGAAATTAAAATGGCTCTCCAGCACCTTAAAAACGGCAAGACCCCGGGCGAGGAAAGAATTGCAGCGGAGCTTCTGAAAGCTGGTGGAAAACCGGTACTTGAAGTCCTTTATAAGCTCTTTAATTCCGTCTTCCATGGTGGGACTACTCCGGAGGCGTGGAGCAGAAGTGGTATTGTTCGTCAAGAAAGGCGACAATGCTCTCTTGAAGAAAAACAGACCAATTTCCCTTCTAAGCCGCGTCTACGTGCTGTTTTCGAGAGACATTACGAGTCTTCTCGCACGCAGACTTGACGACTTCCAACCTCCCAAAAAATCGGTTTCCGAAAAGGCTTTAGCACCACAGACCACAAACATGCCGTTCGGCAAATTGTACAGAAAAACGAAAAGTACAATCGACCACTTTGTCTTGCGTATGTGGACTATGAGAAAGCCTTTGATTCCGTCGAAATTTGGATGGTGCTACAGTCACTTCAACGATGCCAAGTTGACTGTCAGTATATCGAAGTGCTGAAGTGTTTGTACAGTAGGGCTACGATGGCTATCAGAGTACGAAACCTATCCAACTGCAGAGAAGTGTAAGACAGGGTGACGTAATATCAACGAAACTCTTCACTGCTGCATTGGAAGACGTTTTCAAGCTACTGGACTGGAAAAGATACGGTATTAACGTTAATGGCGAGTACATCACTTAGCTTCGATTTGCTGACGATATAGTCCTTATGGTAGAATCGCTGGAGGACCTAAGCAATATGCTCAGTGACCTCAATAGTGTCTCCTAGCAGATAGGTCTTAAGATGAACATGGACAAAACCAATGTCATGTGTAACCTCCATTTCACACCTATACCGGTAGTTGTTGGGAGCACTAAGCTCGAAGTTGTTGACGATTATGTTTACCTGGGACAAATAATCTGACTAGGTAAGTTTAACTTCGACCGAGAGGTCAATCGACGGATTCAACTCGGCTGGGCAGCGTTCAGGAGATTACGACACATTATCTCGTCATGATGTTGATGAATATAATTCATCAACATCATCATTATAGTCCTTCGCAGGTCCATTACTAAATATAGGCATCCCCCAAGGTTTGCCATATAGCAAGGTCCTGCATACGATTTCGTTAATCTGTTGGGAATCATTTGCCGGTGGGGAACATTACACAATTGCGTTATTTTTTTTTATTATGATAACATTTTGTAACCTAAAACAACCCAAACAAAGATATTAATATAAAAAATAAATTAGCTAATAATCGATACTGATACATTTAAACCATTTAACTAAAAAGCGAAACGAACCACTATTCCCACAATAACTTTTTTTTTCCACTCGGGAACTTTTCTTCCCCATCGGTTTATATTATCATTTATATTAGAACACAATAGTAACACAAAATAAGAAATAATTGTTTTCTCATATTTACGCAAATATTACACATTGTATAGAATTTTTTATTTATTTATTTGAAATTTCGCCATAGGTTCCGTAAACCACCCGAAACGTCGAAAATTAAAAGTAAGTTAAAATCAAATGCCACAAAAATTGTAAAATTAGTTCTATTCAACAAAAATAATTGTCTAAATAAAATCTAAAGTATTATTAAAAATCAAGAAACTTTATTTCTTGAGTTTTAATAATATTCTTATAACCTTAATTTTTATTTTATAATACAAAAGAAAAAGATAAACTCTAACTTTTTACATTATATTTGAAGTAGGTCAAGGATAGGTTAAGAATCTATCCCTGTAACTTGGTTTCATATGAATTTCCGTGACCATCATTTTAGCTTCATACACGGCCTTCAACTCCAGATCACAATTAGCGTAGTTTGACGTTTGTGTTGTCAGAGAAACGAGCACAAATAAATTGTTTATAGAAACTTACGGCATATACTGGTTAAGTAAAATGGTTTGGTATTTTTTTCCCTTAAGTACTGGGCAAATTTTCAAAATTTTTAATTTTATACATTTTATTTTTCGTTTTAAAATAACTTTATGTTCTTCTTACGTTACGTCATAATACCAATATATCAATATATACTGTGGTTTTATTATGGATTAATGCCCAGGTTAGAGAAAAAAGAAAAAAAGATAGACATCTTCCTCTTTTATTACTTAGCTGCGGCACTATGCTGCGTTGCAGCTGAGGTTTGTATCTAAAGAAAAAGCTGATAAAATTCCATTAACACCTTATCATCATCGTCATCAACATTACAGCCCCTTACAAGTCCACTGCTGAACATAGTCCTCCCATGAGGAAGGCCACAAAGCACGGTCTTAAGCCACCTACATACATCGGCTTCCTGCATGTCTTACTAAGTCCTCACTCAATCTAGTGGAGGCTTCCTACATTTCACTTACCAATACGAGGCTGCCACTTGAGAAACTTTCTTTTACATCGGTTTTCAAAAGTAAAGTAACATATGCATATTTTCTCCCTCCGTGCTTGGGTCTCCTCTTATTTCTCATTGGACGTGTAGCTTGATTCTTAATTATTTATCGATAGATAGCGGTAATTAAATCGAAACTCGACTTATGTATCAAGACGTAGGTCAATGTTATTTCTAATTACTTAATAAGTAATTTAATAAATAAACCGACTAAATTGCAATGGGTTGGTAAAAATAATCTTTAACAGTTCTAAATTAGAATAAAATAAAAAAGTAAAACTAGTTTGGCGATACAAAAGCATAACGTTTTAATAAACTAAGCTAATGGCTTATTTATGTAACATGATGTGCCTTAGATGGCATGACGTTTGTCACAGTTTCCGTTCCACGTCTCGTTAGAACTAACGACCGGGAGAAATGTAGAACTGCCAAAATTTTAATTCGAATGCCGGCATTATTTTTATAATTTTAAGTGCAATGTTATGTTTTGGCAAGAAATTGATGATTTTTTGAGATATGATAACGAAATCCTTTATAAAGTATATTTTTGTAATAATGTTTTGCAAAAATCGTCGCTTTTACTGACTCCTCATTAACTCTGTTCCTTTGTTACGCATTTATTAATGGACCTAAGCGAGACGAGCAAGCTTACTGGTGTCACGAACATCTTTGGTGTTCTTTTCTGCCTGTGAGATGGGGATGCTTTCCTCGAAAAATAAGCACATAAAAATGACTGGAGTGCAATTGTTAAAATTACATGTTCTCCTTTAATAACATCTGTTAACCCTATGTGCCGGCAAATTAAAGGCAATTAAATACATTATCATTGACTACATGTCCAAAAAAATATCAATTATTAGGTTCCCCAATTCGCAATGAGATTCATGTCTTCCTCTCAAAATGAGGGAATGCCAGTGCTCAGCGAAGGACCTTTCCGGACTGTAATTTTATTTTCGAATAAATTTTTTCGAATGTATCTATGAAGGTAAGAGTGACGAAGTGATTACTTAAAACATTGATGGTACTAAGTGATGCACTGTTTGAATCTTTAGGAAAGATTTGATCAAAACTCGCCTCAGTTGGCAGGCATATATGTTGAGAACAAAGCCGATAGACAATGGCAATGCGCTTAAATTCCTTTTTTTTAGAGATAGATTTTTCTTAAAACATGTAATAGATATAAGTTCGTATCAAGTACCTGTGCCTTCCCCCAACCTCCACGATAATATGAGGCTATGTGATGAGTTCGTGTTATTCTGTTGACTGTTGAACGATTCAGGAACAGTCATATTACGCACACTGGTCTATTAATACGCATAGTGAATAATATTCTAGCGAAGTTACCAGTGAGTGTATGTAAATTTAGAGCGCAATTGTAATCTTTGTACTTCGTATATAGAGTTAATTCAAGTGACCCCTTTAGTTTCCAGTTGGAGTGCTGTTTTAGCAAAAGAAAGAATTTTATTATATTTCAACCAAGTGCTTCCAAGAAATAAATTAAATTTAATGTACATTATCCTTAAAACACATGACCCTAATGTAGTTTAAAAATATCAAAAATATCTATTAATATAATGTTAATGTTTACATTTATTATTTATAAACATATTATAGTTTTATTTAATATTGCATTTTTTTATTTAACTTTAAATTAAATAAAAGCAATGATTATTTTTAACAGTTCTATATAATATTCGCAGAATGAGACGATGTTTGTGCTTAGCGGTCTGGAATTTATTGGCTTATTTTATACTATACTTTTTTTATTATATTCGCAAAAACTTTTCGAAAAAATTATTTTTCGAAAAGTTTTTGTCTTAAAATTTACAAAATGTGGTCTTCCCTGAAATAAGAGTATATATTAAAAATATGATCATTATAACCGGTTCACAATTGAAATGTGAGAAATTATCACACAGTCCACCTGATGTTAAATGGATGCAGCGGCCCATAGACATCTACATCTATCCTCGATTAAGAATCACAATGCAGATGCGTCATAACCCCTGAAGACTAAATTGGTATGCCTTGTTTCCAGTAAAAAGGGTTTCCGGTTCTTTACTTTAGTGTACAAATGAAACACAGCAGCATTTAGATGCTATTTTATTAATGTTAGTTTATATATATTAGTTTATAGTATTTTATATATTATATTAGTTTTCCGCGAGAGCGTGCTCCCTTTTCGGTCGAGCATTTGATGAAATCTCTATATACTGGGTGTCCCAAAAATATCACGTCAGAGCGACATGGAAGATAGGTTAGCCTTAGATCTTGCAGATAAACAAAAATTACCTTAGTAAAAGTTTTTTAGTTTTTGAGATATCGTCAATTATTTTATTTTCTTAAAAATCTCTACTTTAAGTTAGTGTTTCTACCGTTGTCGTTAGAAATACCTTGAAAAGTGTTGGTTTTTATATTTTTTTAATTTCTCGAACAGTTTTTCCATGCATTGAAAGTAAATTTGCCCCAAAATCTCGTGTATTTTTTAAGAAAAAAAATGATTTGTGTTACTTTTTTACCTTTGAAAAAATTTCACTTCAAACTTTGATGACCTACCGTGAAAAAAAATGTACTGACGTAAACTGGCATAATAATTTGAAAAATATTCCACTTATCGCAAATTTATAAAAGATATATCACTTACATTAATTATTAAGAAAAAAACGTAGAAATTACCATTTTTATCATTAAGGGTAGTGCTCTCAGCTGGAAGCTGTACTTTGGTATTGAATAAACGAATTCTTTTTTCAAAAGCAATGAAAAGGAATGTTGTTTAGTCTTTGTGTTTAGCATCGCAGCAACCCGTTCTCGGGTCGTAAACTGAGCGAGACAGCTGTGAGTAGAGGGAGTACAGTACTATCTCAGTCTCGCACAGGTAGCTTCGGTAGTTGGTTTTGTTTTTAGTACGTTATCTTCAGTTTTTTGTGATACACGTGCGGGTTTGTGCTCCCCTCGTTGTTTTTAATATTTTTGACTACTTGGCGTTTATTAATTGGACTTTGATTTGCTTACTACTTGGACTATTGTTTAACTGATCGATTTTGTTGTGAAAGTACTACATACATATACATAAACACTCACGCCTGTCACCCAGAGGGGTAGGCAGAGACTACGGACTTCCACTTGGCATGATCCTGGCACACCTCTCTCGCCTCCTTTACATCCATATGTCTACGCATACACGCTCGTCGGTTAAGGGTACTCCTAATCTGGCCCAGTTCCAATATATCGCCAATTTGGTCGATAAACGTTCGTCTAGGGGGTCCCTTTCCGATTTTGCCGTTCACTTCTGCAGCATAAATTTGCTTTGTCACTCTTTCTTCGTTCATTCTTTCTACATGACCAAACCACCGAAGCATTCCTTTCTTAATCCTGGTCACAACGTCATCTTGCAAACCACACTTTTCTCTTATCACACTATTTCTCACCCTGTCATTCAGATTCAGCCATAGCATACTCCTTAATGACCGCATTTCTACAGCATTTATTCTACTCTCATGCTTCTTCTGCCAGACCCAACTTTCACTACCATACATTAAAGTAGGGACTAACACAGCATTGTGAATTGCCAAACGTGCCTTTTTTGACACATTCTGACTCTTCACAATAGCGTGTAGAGCCCCATTCACTCTATTTCCTGCGTGCACTCGTCGTTCTATATCCTTATCATATCTACCATCCCTACTAAATAAACATCCCAAATATACAAACTCATCCACTTGCTCAATCAACTCACCTTCTATTCTTATTTCACATAACGTTTTACTTTCTTCTCTTTCAAAAACCATCACTTTCGACTTACTTGCGTTCACTTTCATACCTCTTTCTTTTAATGATCGGTTCATTAAAGTAACCATCATTTGCAACTCGGCCGCCGACGATGCAAATATGACTTGATCATCGGCGTACAAAAGGCATTTGACGGTTAACTCACCCATTCTCAACCCACATTCTTCAACTTTCAAAGTTTGCAAACAACTGTCCATAAATAGGTTAAACAGCCAGGGGGAAGCTACACAGCCCTGTCTGACACCTTTTGGATGCCAAACCAGTCCGAGTAGACCCCGTTGATCCTGTGAAAGTACTAATAATGGAAAATCCACGACGAGGCGCTGTTAGTCGCTTTACACATCGTGAGTACGCTGACATGTACTTGATTTACGGCGAAACCAGGCAAGTTTCTACTCGAGGCATAAAATCATTAAACGCAAGGTTGGCTGCAAGATTGTATGCGGAACGGTATGCAGACCGTATACATCCGACATATGAGGTGATTGAACGATTGGATTCTGCCTACAGGGAGGGTAGAATACCCGGAACTCGAGGGTCTCAATCTGGGAGACCGCGAACAATGGAGTACGACGTCGTGCTACAGGAACGCGAAGAGGATCCCTTGACTTCGGTTCGTATGATACAAAGCCGCACTGGAATACCGAAATCATCGGTTCATCGTATTTTTAAAAAAAGGTATCAGTTTCACCCATACCACATTCAATGTGTGCAAACTCTACTTCTGGGTGATTATGTAAAACGAGTACTGTTTTGCCGACAAATGCTGGAATTAAATAGGCAAGATCCCGACTTTTTTCATAAAGTTTTGTGGACCGATGAGTCTCAGTGCAGAAGGGACGGATGCTTTAACCTGCACAATATTCATAGTTGGTAGTTAGAAAACCCGCATGAAACCAGAGAAGACCGTTCACAATACATGTTTAAAATCAATTTATGGACAGGAATCTTCAATGGTTCAATATTAGGACCAGTAGAGCTACCTCCGACATTAAATGGTGAAAACTATTTGGCATTTCTTCAACACCAATTGCCAACTCTCCTAGAGGATTTGCCACTACAAACACGGGCAACGATGTGGTACCAAAACGACGGTTGCCCAGCACATTACGCTCGAGACGTTCGAGCCTATCTTGACGATAGGTTCCCAAGAAGGTGGATTGGGCGATTGGGGCCAATCTTAAGGCCCCCGAGATCCCCTGACTTAAATCCTTTGGATTTTTTTAGTGGGGTTGTCTTAAGGATAAAGTGTACCTAAAACCAATTCACAACGAAAGGGAACTCCGTAACCGAATAAACATAGCGGCTCAAGAGATATCCCAAATAAGTTTAAGAAGATTAAAAAATAATTTTATCTAAAGATGTAGATTATGTATTCGAACTAGAGGCAAACAATTCGAGCATCTGCTTTAGTAAATACGTTGATTCAAAAAATTCCATTTATTTGTCAATATTCCATATCTAAATCAATAAGTTCGGCTTTAGCGCTACCCTTAATGATAAAAATGATAATTTCTCCATTTTTTTAAAAATAATTAATGTAAGTGTTATACCTTTTCTGAATTTGCAGTAAATGGAGCATTTTTACAAATTATCTTCTAGTTTACGTCAGTACATTTTTTTCACGGTAGGTCATCACAGTCAGAAATGCAATTTTTTCAAAGTTAAAAAAGTAACACCAATCATTTTTTTTTCTTAAAAAAAATACAAGATCTTTGGGGCAAATTTACTTTCAATGCATGGAACAACTGTTCGAGAAATAAAAACAATATAAAAACCAAAAACTTTCAAGGTATTAACTAACGACAACAGTAGAAACACTAACTTAAAGTAGAGATTTTTGAGAAAATAAAATAATTGACGATATCTCGAAAACTAAAAACTTTTTACTAACGTAATTTTGTTTAATCTACAAGATCTAAGGCTAACCTATCTTCTATGATGCTCTACGTGATATTTTTGGGACACCCAGTATATAGGAGATTTCCACCTATGTACTGACTCATCACGATATCTTTGGAACCATATGGCCTACAGACTAGAAATTTGGTAGGAATATTCCTTTTGCCAAGGAGATGTCAAGTAAGAACGGATTTTACGCAATTCCACCCACAAGGGGGCTGTTGGCGCGTTAATTTAAAAAATCACATTTTCAAACTATAGCTCTTGTATGTATAAAATTTGGTCAGAATATTCTTTTGGCATGTTAAAAATTACCAAGAACGGATTTTATGAAATTCCACCTACAAAGAGCAGTGCGAGCGAGTTAAAAAATCTCTATATATAAAAATCAATTGCTGTCTGTTAATCTCGATAACACTGAATAGAATAGAATAAATTTTTATTCAATATAGATCACACGTGTAATTCTTATTGAAAGTCATTTTTTACTTTACCACTGGTTCGAAAAAAACCCTCTGTCCTGGGAAGAACCAGCAAGAAACCCAGCGGTACTTTTTTTAAAAGTAAATTTTACATTAATGGTTGTACAAACTATTTACAAAATTTATTTAAGAAACTGCTTGGGAGCAACCACCTCATTCCCAGGGGTTATTATCAAGCATGAATTCATTTATATGTTATATTATGCCTGTACACTTTCCGTGACCTTGTTTTAATAGCGTATACATTGCCCCAAGAATGAATAACTGAATCTGTGGAGTCGAGAAACTGGTATTACTAGCTTGTGTTTGTTCCTAGTGTTTACAGAATGTATATGTATGTGTAAAAGAACATATAGCATATGTTCTTTTACGCGGGTTTTTATAGATCTTTTTGTTTGTCCTATGTAAGAGAGACCACATTCACAATCCAGCTTGTACACTCCTGCATCTTGTAGAGGGATATGACACTTGACGGATGGTAAAAATTGACTAATCTTCTTCAGCGGCTTGAAGTACTCGTATGTTTTAATGGAAGCTTGCTTCAAGATGTAGCCAACCTTGTCTGTGACTCCTCTGACATACGGTAGTACAGCAGGCACACGTTCGACTGTGGCCGGCTTCACTCGGTCACTGTGATGTAGGCGCGGGACCCGAAGCTTGTTGTCTTGCAGTACTTGCTTGACGTGCTGAAGCTCGGCGGCCAGATGTTTTCTGTCACAGATCCCTCGTGCTCCCTGAAACAAAGATCGAATATCGATAGATCGAACGAAAAATTAATATTAAACAACTGAAGGTAGCCGGGCTAACTATGACATTAAGACGTCAAACACCTCAGTCCCCCCCGTGACCATGGGTGCTGTAAAGCACCCGAAACGTCGGGAATTAAAGAAATAAAATTTAACGCGATATAATCCGTAAAAATTAGTTTCATTTAACTATTGATGTTAAGAAAACGGCAGAATTATGGGGGATTTCCGTTAAAGTTATTTTATCTATAATAGATACAATAGCACCTTATCTAGCCACTATATTTAGTTATATTATTAGTATAAATATATATTATATATTAGTTAGTTATATAATATTAAAAAACTGAAGGTAGCGGGCTAACTATGACATTAGGACGTCAAACACCTCAGCCCCCCCCCCCCCCCGTGACCATGGGTGCTGTAAAGCACCCGAAACGTCGAATAAAATTAAACGCGATATAATCCGTAAAAATTAGTTTCATTTAACTATTGATGTTAAGAAAACGGCAGAATTATGGGGGATTTCCGTTAAAGTTATTTTATCTATAATAGATACAATAGCACCTTATCTAGCCACTATATTTAGTTATATTATTAGTATAAATATATATTATATATTAGTTAGTTATATAATATTAAAAAACTGAAGGTAGCCGGGCTAACTATGACATTAAGATGTCAAACACCTCAGTCCCCCCCGTGACCATGGGTGCTGTAAAGCACCCGAAACGTCGGGAATTAAAAAATAAATAAAATTAAACGCGATATAATTCGTAAAAATTAGTTTCATTTAATGTGTAGTCTTCGCGTAAATATAAGAAAACATCAATAGTTAACTCTTAAAACTCAAAAACGGCTCATCTGATTTTGATGAAATTTTTTGTGTGTGTGTTTGAATGGGTCTCTAGGTGGTTTAGATTCACAATTGACCCGGTAGGTGTCGCTGTTTTCGTGTAGTGGACCGCTAGTTATGTATACAAGAATTCCTCGCTTGAAGCATTAAGATTACATATAAATGGATCAGCATTTTAAAAGGAGAGTTAAGCAGATGTTATCTAAATATTCACCGCCCAGGAAACTAATTCCATCGTTAAAACATTAGTCAAAATGAGAATTTTCTTAAATAATGTATCGAACTACATAAGGAATCAAGCCATCAGGCCAGCGCATTATTATATAATCAACGAATTCCTCAATCTTCTTCTTTTTCAGTTTTGTAATCTACTTCTTGGTAAAAAAACCTTACAAGAATACGCCAAATGTTGGATTTGGTACGGGTTGATGAGTCAATACCAATTAAAGATTGATCGTGTAAGTGTGGGATATATATCTAAGAAGAAGGAGTCAAAATGCAGTACCTTAATACAGCTAAAATCATCCTTATTCTTTTTTTTTTGTTTAAATGTTAATATTTTAACATTAATGTTGGTAATCTGTTGTAATGAATCCGATATTTGAAATTACAAATTTCAAGATATCTCCACGTTTTGAGGTCCATTAAGTTCGATTGTACAATTTAAAAATGTTAAAAAAAACAGGATTTAGGTTTCAAATCAATCTATCTCCGTTCTAAGATTAAATGCATTTTGCTAAGATAATCCAACATTACATTTAAAAAAAAAAAGACATCAAATAACCGATAGTAAGGAAAGGAATGGGACCACGCCCAACTAATATTTTATGAAACATATAAAATCTGTAGAAAAGACGTGTTTGTTATTCTAAGATTATCTGGAAAAACAGTTCTAAGAAGCTGACTAAAGGGTGCTAAAGCCAAATTAGCTATTTGTTAGAGTTTTGTCTGTCGGTCTTAATATTCATTTTTCTTTTGATCGTGAGTACCCTTGGATGTCTGAGATTTAAAAAAAAATATTTCGAGGATAATTTAAACTCACCATGACGCTTTGGGGTAGTGCGGCAAACTCTTCTCGTGTTGGGTTTTCCTGTCAAACACCTTCGTAGAGAGTAGAAGTGGGTGGACAGTGAGTAGGTGCGGTAAATTACCCTCTTAAGCGCTCTCTCTCCCTCCCCCATGCCCTCGCGGGAAAGCATAATTTTTAAGTTTTCTTTTGTAAAAATAAAACCTTAATTTTAGTGCCTAAAAAACGATATGGTATTATTATTGCGCACAATAATTCAGCAAATTTCTTCTTTAAAAAAAATGTTAGTATTTTCCTACATATTTTTTTACTCAACATTTTTGAGGATGTTTATGTGAGGGGGATATAATTTACCCCCACAAAAAATGTTCTTCTTTTTTCTTCAAGATCGCTAAAAAACATTTTTGTAGCTTCCTATTTTATTTTCACAGCTTAATCAATATTTGGGTCATCGTAAAATAGTCTCTAAAACGAAAGTTTTTTTATAAACAGACACACTAACAAACAACGTAGTGATCGCAAAAATGTTCCGTTTTGTGAATTTTGGTATTGAACACTTTATTCGTAAAGCGAAGTCCACGCGAGGAAAACCGCGGGGAAAAGCTAGTTGTTTCATATTTTGCTAAAATTGTACCAAAATAAACTTCTCCGAAATTTATCACTGCAACTTGTGACAGCTGTACTATTTTTGGTATGGTCGTTAGCTGTAACGAGCTTCACGTTGCGATAGTTGTAACTTCCTGTCATCTTAGATAAAATTGAGACAAGTAAGAGAAATTTAGCAGATGTTTCGGCTTTCAAATACGAATGTAGAGTTGCTGGCAACAAATTTTGGCAAACATTAACATTAAACAACTTTTATATGTGTTCAAGACTCAAATATTTGTTTATTTATTAACTTGCTTTTTATTTGTTTATTTACTTGTTTTCTATGTTACATGAGATATCTTCAAATACTATTACCATGTATTACATACTAAATCTTTAGTAAAGACATGCAAATTTGTTTTTCCTTGTTTGAAATATTTGTTTTATATAATTTAACATATTAAAATTAATTATTATTAAATCATTAAAGCAGCACAAAAAAAACATAAAACATGTATGATATAAACATGTCAAAAGTAATAATATAAAATATTTCTGTGTACAGTATCGTGATTACAGCCCACTACAAGTATATTTATACATTACTGAAAACATAAGCCTCCCATACATTATACCCCATACGGATCTAAGTTATCATATTTGGTAGAGCCACGCTGCAGCTATATTATTGATGGACGTAACAGGAATTGGTCGGCTCGACCAAGGAAGGACCACGCTCTCACAGAACTTCAGTGTTAAATAGCAGCTAAATGATTTCGTATGGTGAGTATAGAAAACCTTAGACTTTTTTTTTACTGGAACCGAGGTATTCAATCTTAGTTCTAAGGGATGACAACGAATACACTTCCAGGTTCTTAATTGAAGATAGATGTAGATGTCTATGGACCACAGCATCCACCTACCATCAGGTGGACTGTGTGCTCATTAGTCACCCTTATTCTATAAAAAGTTAAGCTATCTGCATCCATCAACTATCTCTTTCATCATATCGTCACTCCATGAAGTTGATTAAGTTGGAGGTCGCCCAGCACTGGGTTTGCCAATAAATAGAAGTCATTAGGCCTCTCTCCTGCATTGATTGTTCATAATGTTTGAAATTTAAATAAATTTAAAGAGTTTACACCTCCTTATTTCGTCCCGTGGGTGCTGTTACAGGGCGACTATTGGGAATTACAGAAAGATCGTAAGATTTTTGATAGATGGTGGTATAACTTTCCTGTTTTGCTCCAAGCGTAAAATATTCACACCAATGAGCCGTTCCGAGTCGAGAGCAAGTGTAAGAAGCCTACTATTGTGATCGCCAATCCGATTTCTAAGTACCAAACCTTCCCCACAATGGGAGGAAAGCCCATGACCAGCAGTAGACTAGTGAGGAAGGGCTGGTAAAGAAGAAGAAGAAAACTGATAAACAAAAGAAGTTTATATTTAACAAGAGTGTAAGAGTATGTGAAAACTTCCTGAAATGCTAATCTTACCTGTGCGTAGTCTACTTACATAAGATATCTAGGCTACTCTGGATGCTGTATTAATTCGAGAGGTGGAGGAGGAGAGACACCGACTTTATGTTCATCAATTTGCCGATGCATTTTCAAAAAGGCCGACATCCAGCAGTTGACTTAGGTAGTGCGACCCCCGAACGGGTTCCCACCTTGTCGTGGTGGGGGACTTAGTGGCTGTGGCTTGGTCACCCGCGGTGAACTAAGAGGAACCCACATAGCTGGCCCGAGGTGTCGGGCCGGCCCTAGGTGGCACTCCGAGTGGGCTTGGCGGGCTCACTTTGGATGTGTGTTGGTGGTCTGCGGCCAGAGGGGTGCCCTTTCCCCCTACCGCGGAAGCGGAGGTGGGGTCACGGAGGAAGAGGAGTGTTGGTATGGCGATGCGCCACTCGCCCTGTCCTCCACGACTCTGACGGGGCTGCACCGTTGATTGATGTGGTGGTGGTGGGGCTGCGGGGAGAGGAGTGTCGTTTCCACGAGGCGCCGCTCTCCCTACCCTCCGCAGCCGAATCTTGGCTGGTGGGGGAGCCATAGACCAGATCCGCCGCTGGAGTCAGAAAGGCTAGTGCTTCTGAGTGCTCATTTTTTCTGACTCCATGGCCTTCGCGCATCGGACACGGGAGCGTTCGTTGCGCAGGTGAAGTTGGAGGCCGCGGAGTAGGACGCGCCATGTGTTCTGGTGCATCTTACCTGAGAAGGAGATGGGGGAGGAGTAGTCCTCTCCCGAGGAGGGGCCGCCATGGGATGTTCGACGTTGATGGGGCCGCGGATGTGTGCGAGATCGTTCCCGTGACCCTGCCAATATGCAATATTCCCCATGTAAAACAAATAAAAGGTAGTAGAACTCCTTTACTTCCCAGGTGTTAGATATGTAGATAACATCCTCCTACTTATTTCTGTTGCCAAGCAGAAGTGCGTGCACTGCTATTTTCCAGTCTAAAGTATATAGAGAACAAGTATAATAAACTGACTGACTGTGAAGAATTTCACCTTAGTCTTTAGAGGTAAATGGACCTTCTTTGTTTGAATTGGGCGCAGGTGTCCATGAGCTGCAGTACCCACTAAACATTATTTGGACTGTAGACTCGTTTATCAATTTGATTTTAGTAAAAATTGATTCGATTTGACAGCCGCCTATAGAATAAAATTTATATGACTATGTTAATGAAACCAATCAGATGCATGCTGTAAGCAATGATCGTTCTTTGTGACGTTTACTGCTAGCATGCATCAATATTAACTTATAGTCTAATATATCATCTCTTTATTTTAACCGCTTAGTGGCGGAGTAAGAATATCCACTAACCTATATCGTCTCATGTGTTGTAGGATGCAACTGAGGAAAACTAACTAGGAGATGAAAAACTACCCCACGATAGGCAGTATCGTAGCAACTATGGCAAATATCTCCCTTATGAAGCAATTCATGGGGGAGACCAGTGCTCAGCAGTGAACTTCTGATAGGCAAACTCAAACTCAAACTCAAACTCAAACATTTTATTGCGTTCATGTGGTTACATAAATAGTTCTTATGTTGGATATAATAGAGCCAAACATGAGCCCTGATAGGGCTTAGCAACATTATATATCAATTTGATTTAATTGATTTAGAAAGAAGAATTACTTATTTTATTTACTTAAGCTAAACATTACTTTTAGGTTTAATAAACATTTGCAATAATTTTTAATACAATGTTAATAAAAAGTATAATATATATGTCTATATTCAATTAAACAATTATTATTTTTCACCGAAAAACTCTGACAACGAATAGAAACTTTTTTCAATTAAATATTTTTTAAGCTCTCTTTGAAATTTATTTAATGATTCTTCTTTTTGTAAACATTTAGGGATTTTATTATAAATTTTTACACACATACCATAGGGTCCTGATTTGACTGTTTGTAATTTTGTGATCGGTGGAGCTAATTTATTATTAGGACGTAAAAAATGAGGTCGTGAGTATATTGAAAAAGGTGCATATTCTTTTTAACAAATGTGCATACTTCTAGTATATATATATATAGATGTAAGTGTTAATATTTTTGGCTTTATTGTATTAAAATAATCATCAAGTTATTTAGCTATTTATTTTTGTTACACTGCTGGACAAAGGCCTCTCCCGTTGTAGGGATTATTATATTTTTGTATGCGGCCAGAAAATTATTTTAAGAGAAACGAAAATAACTAATTGTAATAATAATAGCACTCATAGAATGTTCCAACCCTGATAACTTTGGTTCACTTTACACTTGTTTATTTTTTGCTAGGTTTTTCTAAAAAATCCTTCTTATTATTAAAATAGGCGACTGCAAATTGTAAGGCAGGTTTTTTTTCGGAAAATAATAAAATAAAATAAAACATCACATATGAGTTTTGAATCGGTGCTTCAATAAAGTTTTAATTGACATAAACACATTTGGTTTCAGTCTTTTAATTTAAATTGACACATTTGGGCTTTGGCTTGAATTTTATTAGTAAAAAGCGTCTTTGATATCCTTGCACAAGTAAGTCATTAGAATTGTTAATTTATTATGTTTCCTTTTTATATTTATACCGATTCGTATTCTCAATTCATGTTTATTATTGTTCGGTCATAGATTATTACTTATTCAGAATCTTTCGAATAATTTATTTCCATAATTTGGTTTTGTTTAATACGTATTAATTACAAGCTAAAATTAGAGTTTTGATTTGCATAACGAATTAATTTTGCATAGATTACACCAACTCGCAATCGCATTTCGTTTGAACATTTAGCACAAGAAATAATTACATACATTTATGTAAGATACTAACAGAAATTGTATAGAAATAAAATAACACATATTTTTAGTTGTTTTCTCATGAGTAATAGTTGTTCATTCTTTAATTACCAAGCGACATTTTGGTCGATATTAAGTTATACACACTTAACATTATAGACAATTAAGATTCAATAAACAAAATCAATATTTAAGTCCGTAAAAGAGCATGACATAGTCATATTATCTAATACCTTTTTTCTCTAAAATAATACATAATCAAATACCTATATCCTAATACCAAATTTTTTTCTTTCTTTCAGACCAATCAAGTCTTCATAGTGCTAAAGACGTTAAAGACTAAATGTGAAAAATCAGATGCTTAAATACAAAAGACAAAAATGTTTGCTAATTTCAGAAATATTTTACAACACCTGAAAAAAATTTTTGTAAATAACTTGATTAAAAAAAGTTAAAAGTTCTCCCAATAAACACATAATAATATCGATTTCTCTTGTTTTATTTGAATTCCTTGTAATTTTAGTTTATTTTAATTGTTTCTTTGAAATTCCAGTTTTATACGCTGTTTTACTCTGGCTTGGTTATCATGAGAAACTATTAATCATTGAGTAAAATACGCAGTAATATTATTGCTAAAAATATCAAGTATAATTATTTTTTAAATTTTACCGTGAACTAATAATTTAATCTCCAAATTTGATGATTTTTGTATTACAGCGTGACTCTTCCACGTTTTAATAAATCCATTTGTCACCTGTATGTTACTTACAGTGTTGTTATAACATTGGTATTTTGATACGGGGACACGCGACTGCAACTGAAATAATAATTGTTTTGCAGAAGAGATGATGAATAGGTTTATATTTATGAAATCATAAACTAAAAATCACGACAATCGTTGACAATTTCGGTTCATCCTTTACTTTCCTTTGTAGGAAAGGGGAATTCGTTCTCAAATAGCATACGCCTTTGAATTCAAACGTACAAGCGTCACATCTTTGACGGCGTTATCGTAAAGAGTCATATCCATTACCCATATATGTATGTGCTTAGAAGGAATCTGGGAATTTTCAGGGTGAAATTCTAGGAAAGTTTGACACACTAAGTCTTTGTGCTATCCATATATTGTTAACACAAAAGATATCCCTAATAAAATCAAAAAACTATTGGTAAATCCAATTGTGCATGCCTTAAGTGCATTAAAAAATTATGTATAACATTATTATACGTAATTTTTTAAAGTAGTTTAAATACACACAAGTTTTCACTAATAATCTTATTACTATACTTCCAATTTTCCGATAATTTTATGTCAAACTTCTATTGCAAAAAAAAGTTTGGAAAAGTGTACGACTCACAATGCTCATATGATCGTGAAAAAAATGTAAATTGTAGTTCTATTCCTCAAAGTTCCCGTAGCAGTCACCAAAGTACACCTTCCAGGTCACTCTGTCAAGTCAAGTACAATCATTACTAATACTACTCTTTGAGGAGTTCCAGTAGCAGATACCGAAGTACACCTTGAGGTCACTCCATAAAGTTCAAGACGTATTTAAATATATATAAATCTTACTTACTTTTAGCGAAACAAAATATTGTAATAAAAATCTGTGATTATAAAAATGATAATATCTTACCTTGTTAAGTATGTATGTATGTATCAAATTTGGTTTTTCGAATATTTTGTATTTGTACAGCGATCTTTTCGAGCACGAGCCGCTGCAAACTAGCTATACATTATCCACTCACGACGGCGGCCGAGCCCGGAGCCGAAGTGAGGCAAAGTCTATTTAATAAAATAAATTATTACAAGAATTCTCAGCCGAAAAAAATTAATTATAACTAAACAAAACAAAATTAAACTACCATTTACATTCCATGGTTTCCCACATGATAGATGAAGAGGTTAAACAATAGATTGAGTTGAAAAATTGATATTTTCAAAAGTTATCTTGTTTACCCCTGCATACGGACTTGATAAATCCACACCACAAGCCACTAAAACCTTTTTTTATGTAAAAATAGCAATTAATTGATTTAAAAAGATTTATAAGTTCAACAATTTCTTAATTTATCTGTCTGACCATGTGCTTTTTATATCATTTATATGTACAATATGATTGTTACATACGATTTCATGCGACAAAACGATGGATTCTTAATTTTTTGGCCCTAGTAGAACATACCTACATGTTTCGCGCTTAAGGCATGTAATTGCTATTTCGTCTTAATGTAGGTTAATAAAATTCAACCACAAAATATTAAAATAAAAAATGTATCAAAACTAGTCATTGAAAAATTAAAATTTTTACTTTATTATGAAATGATGCCTCATCCGACAGTATTGCGAAAATATCCCGGACGTAAGTCTGAGCGAGATTAGAATCTTACCAGCACCTTGAAAACGACAAGGCCCCGGGCGAGGATGGAATTACTGCGGAGCTTCTAAAAGCGGGTAGAAAACAGATACTCAAAGTCCCTCAGAAGCTCTTCAATTCCGTCCTCTATGATGGCTCTACTCTGGAGGTGTGGATCAGAAGTACGCTGGTCTTGTTCTATAAGAAAGTAGAAAATGCTCTATTGATGAACTCCAGACCAATTTCTCGTCTTGTGCTCAAACTTAACAACTTCCAGTTTTCCAAACAAGCCAGTTAGTTTTGATCTGAAATTGATTAGATTAACAAAAACTATGGATAGCATGGAATAATTGCTTCACTCGGGGACAAAAATGTTGATGTCCAAAGTGTGTATAATCATATATCCAATTACATTTTAGAAGTATTAAGCCTCTTGAAAGTTGAGAATTGTGCCCTGATGTTGGACGTATATAATATTCTTTTCATTTTATTTAAGTAAGGCTAGCCAGACGTGCGTTCACAAAGACCAAGTTTTAAAACATATAACATAACATAAACACTCAGGCCTGTCACCCAGAGGGGTAGGCAGAGACTACGGACTTTCATTTGGCACGATCCTGGCACACCTCTCTCGCCTCCTTTACATCCATATATCTACGCATACACGCTCGTCGGTTAAGGGTACTCCTAATCTGGCTTTTATCAATATAACGCCAATTTGGTCGATAAACCTTCATCTAGGGCGTCCCTTCCCGACTCTGCCGGTCACTTCTGCAAAATAAATTTGCTTTGTCACTCTTTCCTCGTTCATTCTTTCTTCATGACCAAATCGCCGAAGCATTCCTTTCTTAATCCTGGTCACAACGTCATCTTGCAAACCACACTTTTCTCTTATCACACTATTTTTCACCCTGTCATTCAGATTCAGCCCTAGATACTTCTTAATGACCGCATTTCTACAGCATTTATTCTACTCTCATGCTTCTTCTGCTAGACCCAACTTTCACTACTATACATTAAAGTAGGGACTAACACAGCATTATGAATTGCCAAACGTGCCTTTTTTGACACCTTCTGACTCTTTACAATAGCGTGTAAAGAGTGTAAAGTGAACGCAGGAAATAGAGTGAATGGGGCTCTATTCACTCTATTTCCTGCGTTCATTCGTCGTTCTACATCCTTATCATATCTACCATCCCTGCTTAATAAACAACCCAAATATACAAACTCATCCACTTGCTCAATCAACTGCCCTTCTATTCTTATTTCACATAACGTTTTACTTTCTTCTCTTTCTAAAACCATCACTCTCGTCTTACTTGCGTTCACTTTCATACCCTTTTCTTTTAATGACCAGTTCATTAAAGTAACCATCATTTGCAACTCGGCCATCGACGACGCAAATATGACGTGATCATCGGCGTACAAAAGGCACCCATTCTCAACCCACATTCTTCAGCCTTCAAAGTTTGCAAACAACTGTCCATAAATAGGTTAAACAGCCACGGGGAAGCTTCACAGCCCTGTCTGACACCTGACAGCAGGTCTGCCACCACTCCCTCTACAGCCCTTAGCATTTCGAGTGATACTCTATCATATCCGGCTGCCTTAACTGCTTTCATGCTTTTCATTGCTTTCATTATTTCATCCACACTTATCTCCCTACCTCTCTCCACTTCTTTCAAAGTTTCTATTTCACTTAATTCAGATGACTCTTCACTCATAAACACGCTTTCAAAGTATTCCTTCCATCTTTTTAAATTCGAAACTTCATCATTCAGCATACAGCCATTCTCGTCTCGTATAGCATTCATTCTAGACTGTTTTGAATTTCCCCTGGCAGTTCTTACGAGTTTCCATAACATTTTAATATTTGCCTGAAAGTTATCAGATATCCTTCTTATCCTTTCTTTCTCGCTTTTTCCTTTCAACAACTTCTTTTACTCTCTTATTTATACGTCTAAAGTCTGCCTTTTTTCTTTAAATCTCATCATTCCTGCCGCCAGAATTACCAGCTTTGGTTGCTAGTAAATCTAGCCATGCACTCTTCTTTGCTTCAACTTCCATCCGTATTTTATCGTCCCACCACAACGTATTATTTTTCCTTTCATTCGTTCTCTTACTTACACCACATACTTCGGTGGCTGCATCCACCAAAACTTTCTTAACATTATTCCATACAGTCTTCAAGTCTAAATCACTCGTACATAATTCATTCAAACCACTTATATTTTCCCTCAGTCTACATTTATACTTCTCTTCCACACCTTCATCTTGTAACCTCTCTATTCTTGTACGCTGTAACGCAGTGGTAGACACAGATGTCCGATGCCGCCAACGCCTGAATAGACCATCAATTCGGCATAAGGCCAAGTAATGATCCGTTCCTACGTTAGATCCCCGGTAAACCCTTTTATCTATCACTGCGATCCTCATTCTTTCATCCACTATTATGAAATCTATCATGCTTCTATCATCACCTCTTTCCCATGTATACATGTGAATCCTCTTATGACGAAAGAAAGTATTCGTCACAAAAAGATTCTTTTCCACACATACGGTGAGGAGGTCTTCACCATTCTCATTTATACTTTCATCGCCAAACGTTCCTAATGTCCTTTCATAACCAGACCTCTTCACCCCAAAAATCTCCTAACGTAATAATATTCTCATTTCCATTACATTCCAGCAACACCATCCTCACCATGTCCCAAAACTGCTCTCGGATATAAGCAGGCTTAGACATGTCTGGGACGTACACTCCTAGCACAAACAACTTCTTTAAGCCCACTTTCATTCGTATCCATAGCAGCCTTTGGCTTACACATTCATACTCTTTCACACATTGGCTCATTCTTTCTGAAAGGATGACACCGACTCCCTGGCATGCCCGCTCGGTCTCGTCTACACCAGACCAGTAAGCGGTATACATGCCATGTGTAGTGGCATCCTTTCCCTTTCGTTTCGTCTCATTTACACAAAACGCGTCTATTCCTCTATCATTCATCATTTCGCATACTTCATCCATCTTATCATTCATTGCTCAACATACATTCAGCGTAGCCAGACGGGCCTCCGCAATCCACTTTTCGCCCCTCCGGGAGACAGAACGTGATCCTCTCCCGGAGATTCTTCGCACCCCTGCCCCATTAAAGGGGCGCCGGGAACTCGGGGCCATTTCTTTTGTTTGCTGGCTCATGGTGCAAACTAAGGGGTGGTAGATTTTACGCCGCTACCATACGGCGAGGAGCCGAGTCTATCCTTTCGGCTTTGTCGCTCGTTTAGCTCGAAGCCTCAGCCCAGGCCTGATAACACTTCTGCTTACTGCGTAATGCAGTCTTACAGGAGCAATCAAACCAAGGCTGAGATCTGCCTCCGATGGGTACCACAGATGATGGAATATATAGTTCCATTCCCTTTCGCACCACATCAGTGAGAGAGTAGCTACGACGACTATTTTATGTTATTATATATATGTTATATTAGTACAAAATAAATTTTTTGCTCATGCAATTTTATCGGATAACCAAAATGTTGTGTAAGAATAACATAGAGTTTACTTCAGCGTTTTTAGTAATTAATTAAAAAGTTTTTTCCTTCAACACTAATAACAGCTTTTATGAGCAAATATTTTAATAAAGATGAAAAGAGAAATTACAGCTAGGTCCCAAGAAAAAAAAACATCAATATCGCTAGAGGAGAAAATTAACGCGGTTTTAATTTTTATAGATCCTTTGGAATTTTTAATGAAACACGAGAGAGAACCTTATGAAAAATACTGCGGTCCAGTATATTCAATCGAAAAGAAAGTTGAATATATAAAATTTACCATTCATTTCTGGCCGTGTGGTGGCAGAAAAAGAGAATCTACTACCTCATTTCATCCCATGGACATTGTAAGAGGCAAGAAAGGGAAATCAAACGGGTTGTTGATGATGATGATGATGCACAGCAATATATTCATGATAACAATTCAAATATGAAACAGCTAAGCAGCATTTGCCAGCTCGCCTGCCAAGCGTTCCAACTATGCAATGTATGTAGCATATTATATCCACCCTATGAGGCAACCTATGACTTAGTGGGCGTGTTCGGCTCTCAGTAACTCGTTTATTATTATTTTAAAATTATTTAGTTTCCATTTAGTGCTAGTATTTATTATCTATATTTAGTAAATATAAAAATATTAGTTTTTGTGATAAAAAATTAACAACAAATAAAATAGTAAAGTAATATAGCCTATATACGTCCGACTGTGGACTCAGACTTCCTCACATTTCTGAGATGGCTTTAGGGAGATAATAAATGAAAAGTTATTTCCCTTTATTTGGTTATATGGTTGGTAGGAAGTTAAAACTACCATATAACCAAATAGTACCAAAATTCCAAATAAGAATATAATATCACATCAATCTCAGCGATGGGGAGATTTCACAACAAAGTATCACATGCCACTGTACCACTGTATCAAGTAAAGTCTTCTGCATTCACAATCAATAATTGTCACTGTCGTGTAGTAGCTACCTGTCTGATCAGGTGCAGCATCGCTCAGTAAACAATATATAGGATTCTGCAGTCTGAGCCATCATATCGGGTAATTAATAGTTATTGTTCAAATACATAAATGTGAATTATTAAATTTTAAATAAATACCTTACTTGGTACCTATTAATATAGGTATTACCTAACTTGGTATCTATTGATTAGGTACTTGTTAATAAATTGAACCGACTTACTGATTTTTCAATGGCATTCAGGGCTATAAACTTTAAGCATAAAAGTCAATAAATGATAAAAATGTTCATATTTCGTGGCCGATTGCGCGGAAGCCATAAGTGATATTGCTTTTGTATGTATAAAAAGTTGATAGCAAATTTATCAAGGATCATTTCGTATACACACACTTTTCTTGTATCGTGTAGTGTTTTCTATAAATCT
Source organism: Parnassius orleans (assembly GCA_029286625.1). Classification (NCBI taxonomy): domain Eukaryota; kingdom Metazoa; phylum Arthropoda; class Insecta; order Lepidoptera; family Papilionidae; genus Parnassius; species Parnassius orleans. The sequence continues at coordinate 260,515 of JAGSMP010000396.1, read as the reverse complement.
GGAAAAACCCGCGCTTCGAGACTCTTTTAGGGGCGCCGGGGGTGACGCTCACCTAGGAGGGGGAGGGTGAGTGGATAAAATGTAAATTTGCTTTATAGATATATAAGAAATTTTTGAGAAAACTAAACTTTGAGCAAAAAATCGATAAATGATAAAAATGTTCATATTTCGTGGCAGTTTGCCAAGAAACTATAAGTTATATCGCTTTTGTATGTATAAAAAGTTGATAGCAAATTTATCAAGAATCATTTTGTATCTACGCACTTTTCACGTACCGTGTAAGCTAAAATGATTGAAATAACCTCGCTCAAACGCATTCACTGCTGGTTCTCATCGGGTGGGTAGAGTTTATGCGTCGTTCGCGCGATGAGCCGAGTGTTGAATTATTTTAATTTTTCATTATCTCTTAAATTATGTGTCCAAATAACATACTATAAAGAGCAAAGTTTATCTTCATAAGATTGTCTTTGTTTAAGTAACTTGCGTTTGTACCATGCCTAATAATAAAGTTTATAAATAACTTTATAATTTTCTACAATTTTTTGTTACAAAATACCTTATTGTGGCTTATGTATAAGAAATAGGCATGTGGTATCGCGTACTTTTTTTTAGATGGAATAAATATGTATATTTTTGTAGAACATTGTATTTACGTATTTCTAACCATTACGCCAGCGCACGCGGATAAATCATTTCGGGAGCACTATTTCTTCTGGCTCGCTAAACAAAAATCAATATTTAAGGCCAGCTGGGAGGGGTAGCCTAATGCTAGATCCAATACTATTAAGGTCTATACTATTCATCATAAATCTGGATATAATACAAAAAAAAAAATTCTAATCGGACTGGTAGTTCCAGAGATTAGCGCATTTAAACAAACAAACAAAAAACTCTTCCGCTATTATATATTATAGTATAGACAGCGGCTTTTTATACTGTTCTAATGATTTTAAAGATTAACCCAGATTAAATATAATTATTCTTAATAATATAGTTATTGCATCAAAAATCATAAAATAACTGTTAATCAATATTTCCACGAGTAATAACTGATAATAATTGTTTATACACATTTTATAACATTAATGTTAGGTTCAGTTAGCGTCATATATTTATTCTTAATAAATTATCCTATAAATCCAAAAATAACAGTAATTATTTAAGTAATTAGGCAGCACTTAATAATTCGATAAACTAGTGAACCCAAAACCGGAAGTCAATAACATATATTTGAAAGAAATAGTAGGTAGTGAAATAAAATATATCAGCTACCTTACAAACTAGTTAGTAAATTACCTATCCATCTTATTGCCTGTAATAATCTAACAAGTGCGTGTTGGCAGATTTGAAAATCAAATTCAAACTATTTATTGCAATTGAAGTTACAAATTTAAGATGGTATATTAATGATTTCTTATGTTTATAAAATATTTGGTCCCTCAGACGTGCAGATTTCCTCGCGATGTATTTTTTAACGTCGAGCACGTGGTAAATTTAAAATTGAAATAGCAATTGACTATTTTATTGGTGCTGCGCGAAACGAACTCAGTTTGTTTGTTAGATGTGAAATTCACGACAAGCGCTAAGTCCATTGGAAACCACAGCTAGAACGTAGTTATTATAAGAAAAATGCATTACCATTAAATTTCATTTTATAGATTATTGCACTTGATTACAATATTACGAACGGTAAATGTACGTACCACTCTACGAAGAGTTAGGTTTTCCATATCTTAAGATGTCCTAAATTATATTTGCAAAAAAATGTAAGTAACATTATATACTATGACATTTACAACTACACGCAAAGTACATTACAAGGTGGTTGGACTTCTTTACTGCTTAGGAGTACGTCTGGGTACGTAACACCCTTTTACCTATTACTGTCGTCAAATTGCACTGCTGTGAATGGTATAGAGAGATAGTATACTTACAGGTTGTGAGACATTCCATCTTAGTCCTCAGAGGTAACTTCGCATCTTTAGTCTTCTTTTTTCGACATTGACTGCATGTATCCATGGGCTGCAGTAGCCACTTACCATTAAGTGAACTGTAAGTTTCTTACTTTAGTTTTATAAAAGACGTGGATTTGCGGATACACGCCTGGCTTGATTAATCAATTAAAAATCTGTACACCTCATAAAATTAAAAAATCCATATAATTCGCCACGCGGTGAAAATAAGAAAATAACCACATTATAAACAAAGTTAATTAGTTTACGTTCAGAAGCTTAGTAATAAAAATTACAATAGCTATTAATTATAACTCTTATGAATTTCTACTTCAATGGTTGCGCCTATACGTGGAGAATATTAATTTCAGTTACTTCTTTGTGGTGAAGGAACAAGCATTAAAGAAGAGTAAAAAGTAAAAGTAAATTTGCAGTTCATATACGTCACAGGTTGATGCACTTGTCTTCTTTTGTTCACGAAAGGTTAAGGGGCAAATTGTCTTTTCTAAATTTTTACCTGTCATGCCCTCGACATGAAATTATTCTTACAATATTTTTTATTCAGAAAAAAAAGAAAGAAAGAAACATTTATTGCGACTTACCTCAAACATCATTAGATACTTAAATTTTAATATTTGTAGACACATCAATTACAAGTAGTATAACAAAATAAAATAAAATAAAGGAAACAACAATTTGACGAATATAACAATTTAAAAGTAGGTATACTTATAGATTGTAGTAAAAAGGAAAAAAAAACGTTTCTCATGTTGTATGTTATGGAGCGTTAAGCTGAACGCACATTTGTCCGCACCGTACACGTCGTGCGCGCCGTACGCGCCGATTTTTACTGATGGCCTCGCACATTTGCCCGTACGCACCGTCCGCGCCGTACGCAAATCTTTTGTATTACCAACAACTTTTATAGTTTTTTCCAACCACTGGTGTGAAACGGTACAGTGAAATTGATGCTCGAAATCACTATGGAAAGAAATATAGTAATAGCCTGCTTATTGGCAGAGGAAGAAGAAAATAAAATTCGAAGAAAAAGAAGATTCTGGATTCATAATATTAATTTTAAAAGGCAATTGTCTGGATAATAGAAAGGGGATATACTTTATTTAAAGACTTTTTATATGATGAACGTTTTTTTAGATATTTGCATTTAACATACAATAAATTTCAAGAATTGCTACATATACTAAAACCATATCTTTCTATGGAAAAATCAAGATATAGAAGGCCAATTGAACCAGAGAAAAGACTTGTTATGTGTTTGAGGTAAGTATTTTTATTAATTATTAAGTAATCAGGTATAATAGGGTTTTTGAATTAAAATTAACTATAATTTTTTTTAGTTCAGTATTTAAATAATTTATCACTAAGTATTAATATTGATAATCGATGCAAAAAAATTTCAAATTACGTATATTTAATTACGAATGAATTATAAGTTATAAAAATAAAAAAAAATTATCACGTAAGTCGAAACCACCAGTTTTAGTGGAAAATCCACTAAGTTGGCAACATTAGACAACACTGAGTACGCGCCGAATGCACCGCGTTATATGACGTCATCAGCATGCGTCCTTCAATATTCGGATACCTACCGCATTTTTATAAAATACGGCGCATACGGTGCGTGTGTAATGTTCGAGGTTTCATATGATTTCATACAACGAATTCTAAAATACGGCGTGTACGGCGCGTACGGCGCGTACGGTGCGGACAAATGTGGGCAAATCAGCTTTAGGCAAACGAACCTTACTCAACTTATGCTGTCGCCGAAACAACAGCGTTGGTTTTCAGTGGGCCCGAACGGATGTCCGGACGCACGGACGTCCGCGTTCGATACATAATAATATCATTAAACCAATCTGTTAAACTGTGCTCAAATTATAAATATCAAAGCGAAGGTGTGTATGTCCTTTAATACATACGCTTTATATTTATTTCCATAACATTGTGTGTTAACAGTGTTCTTTAACTTTATTAATTAATATATTATATTATCTCAAAAAAATTATACATAAATTATTAATTGACGACACTAAATTACACTTTTTTCTACCGACTTCAAAAAGGAGGAGGTACTCAATTCGACTGTATTTTTTTTTATGTGTGTTACTTCATAACTTTTTCAGGATTAACCGATTCCGATGATTCTTTTTTTATTTGAAAGCTGGTGCTTCTCATGTGGTCCCATAAAAATTTGATCATGGTTTGACCAATAGTTTTGGGTTATTTTTAATAAATTAACCCAAAACTCGCAAAATACGCAAACAGATGCAACATCTCTACGCAGTGCTAGTGAGTCCAGCCGATCGGAAAGAACTCGGTCGTCGACGATTCGAGCCGCTCTGCGCTGGATGCGGTTAAGTGGAAGGAGCTAGCACTGGGGAGCCCCTGCCCAGAGACGGGAACAGTATTCCATGTGGGGCCGCACCTGCGCCTTGTAAAGTTGCAAGCGGTGTACCGGCATGAAATACTGTCCCGCTCTGCTGAGCACGCCAAGCTTTTAGAGGCCAATTTGGCCTTCTCTTCCGAATGACCACGAAACTGCACATCACTCGACATGTCGACACCGAGGATTCCGATACTGGCTGAGGCAACAAAGTGCCTTGAAACTGAGAAGAAACGACAAAGGGTTCTTTTAGCGGTAAACGCATACTTGTGCCTTCTGGGGATTGAACTGGACTATATTTAGTCGCCCCCAGTCTGAGACTTTGTTCAACAAAGTCTCGACTTCAGACACAAGTTTGTTCCGGTACTAGGGGACGTTTTCCCGAGAAATATTGGCACGGCTGGTGTATAAAGCGGTGATGCTTTATACAACGTCTGTCGTCTGTCTGTCGTCTGCATAGCAATGAATGTTACCGGTTTGCAACATGTCATTGATATGCAGAAGAAACAGCGTTGGTGATAGCACGCAACCTTGATGCTCCGATCTGCAAGAAAACTGGTGATCCAATTGCACAATTTCTCGGGATGCCCATAGGAAGGGAGCTTCGAAATAAGCGCTTTGTGCCAAACCCGATCGAAGGCCTTCGCTATGTCCAAATTAACGGCCAACGCCTCCCCCTTGGACTCTACTGCCTCAGCCCATTTATGAAATAGGTAACCTAGAAGATCACCAGCTCAGCGACCTCGACGGAAATCGTACTGGCGGTCACTAATCAGCTGGTGATCCTCAAGTTACCGCATGAGGTACCTTGAGGATCACCAGCTGATTTGAATTATTACCAGCTAAATTACCAGCTGAATTTAAATTATTCTTAATAATTTAAATTGAAGTCGGTTGTATAAAATTTTTAATTTTAAATTATTTAGTCTGCAGTCAATGGACCTATCTTGACCGCCTGTGCCACGTGCCAGTACCCATTTTGGTACACATTTTACCACGTACTTAGTATTTAGATTCTCAATCGCCATAACATCCATTTACCATTAGGTGGACTGTGTACTCGTTTGTCATCCACCCGTATCCCATAAAAAATAAACTCTTAGGAGGATATTTGTCATAGTTGCAACGCTTGGCAGGCGGGTAGTCAACCGCAATTTATTATTTATTAGTTACTAGAAATCACCCGTGCGAAGCCGGTAGCATGGGTGTTTTCTGGATCTCGACAACAGCGATATCTACCACGTCCAATTGTAAATCGTTTAGATCATCCAGGGACCCACTCTTACACGCAAAAAATTTCATCAAAATCAGTTGAGCCATTTTCGAGTTATTGCAAGACTTACGGACAGCAATTGATGTTTATATATAGAGATTATTAGTATTACCTTGTAGTGGCTGTATATCTGCCTATGAATGTCGTAAGAGGCATCAGAGAGAAACAAACTACGAAATGAGCAGCAGCGTCTTCCTAATAATCTCTTTCTTTAATACAAAAAAATATACGTAAGCTAACTTGACGTATGACATTATTACTAAATAAAATACGAAAATAAAGTAAGGAAACAGCAACCGGAATGCCGTCTGTAAATCTCGAAAAAGGGATTTGCTCTTTGTTACCAAGGTCGATTTACTACGAAAGTGATGTCATCAATTCCTTAAGTCTTAACTTTTGTGATTGTGCGCGTGAGTCGGTGCGAGAACGTACATTATTTCTGACAAGATTTGGTCGCTAATTTATACTTTCATATCCTGGAGATTGCCGGAGATTTTTTCACGAAACATACATATCAAATAAAAAAGTTGAAAACTTAGTGTGTTACTTAGTTTGTTTATTCTTTATTGCAACTTTGTCAAATAAAAAATTACAAAGGACGAATTTAATGCCTATTGGCTTTCCTTATCAGTCAACCCCGGGTGTAGTGGGATTGGGTGGCTGGTGTAATTTGAATTTTAATTGAAAAAATTTGAGCCAAGTAAATTAATATAAATATATAAATATTGAATTGAAGGCTTTGATGAAACGGTTTTGATTGACTATATTAATAAAACGAAAGCATCACTTACTAAAGTTTTTATTTTTAAAACAACCACGATTTACTCTTAAAAATCGACGTCAATTTATGAAGTACATATATTTAAAGTTGCTCTCGCTCTTTTCACTATATGACAATAGAAAGAGATAGGTATAGAGATAATAAACACTTAATTTGAATGAGCATTAATCAGCGATTATAAGTAAATCGCCAGTTTATAAATTTTGCAAGAATGATCACCTCAAAGCTTATAATGAACGCACAGAAACATTAAAAATATTAAATATTGAAAAGGAACGCAGAGAAACGACAACGTTACTGTAACGGCATGTACATGCAATTATTGTCAAATGTCACATACTCGCAAAATAAAAATAGTTACATTCGTGTAACATGTCATAAAAAAATTGTGCGTGTTCTTTAATTTTATATTTTAAAATAGTAGGTTAAAAAATAGTATACTCATGCAGCCCCGGCGATGAAAAATTACAAGAAAACGTGACGTGTTTACATTTTTAATACCTTATTAAATTAATCTACTACGTCGATAAAGAAGTTTCACTTCAAAAAATTTTAACTGAAATAGTTTATTGACGAGATTTACTTAAAAATAAATTGTAAATTTAAAAATAAATAACTTTTAGAACCTATCGATATACTCATAAAAATTATTGCTCCCTGGTGTGTAATTATCGATAAACTACATTGTTGTTATTTATGGAAAATTCAGTTAGAACTATCGGAGCTCCGAAATTTATCTAAGCGGCGTACCACATATGGTATTTAATTTATAGCGGTACTTTACAGGTGGAAAGTTTAAAACATACTTTTTTTTATTTATACGAGAGCAAGTTTGTATATGTACCTTTTTTGTTTTTGTTTTTTTTTGCTTGCGTATGATATGATTTCTCTTTGTCAAATTAGACACGATTCCAACTGATGGAGTATGATGGAATGCATGTAACAGTGACAAAGGTAATTGATTTTTCTTTAAAGTTCATATTTTCGCAATAGCTTCTGAATTACATGAAATGTGCGTTAAGGGTCGTTACATGTAAATTAGAAGTTTAAAAATGGTAAAGTAAATAAAGTAAAAGAAGGAGTACTCAAATTGATTTCCTTAGATGAATTTTGACTCTGCGGTGGCTGACAATTGAGGGCGGGCGAGGGGTGCTTTTCAAACTAGGTAAGACACATAATTTTATTTCTTTACGCGGATCCTTAGCAAATTAATTTTTGACATATTTATTATGATGATTTTGCTGAATACCAGCATATGTTTAGATGTTAGCTTAAGCGGGTTATTACGAAAAAAACGCGAAATTACTAGGTTTCCTCGTTGAAATTGTATGTTTTTCGTTCGTTGGTTGAAATAACAATTACTTGGTAAAAATAGTTCGTTTTCTATACTACAATAACCTCAAAGCAAATTTTAGATAACTTATTTATTTATTTAGTAATAATCATTCTCCCGATGCATGTTTAAGCAAAAACTTTCGGAGACATGATTAGGAAGCTCTAATTTGTGGATTCTAATGAATATCGACCATCAAAAAAAATATTTTTATCTCCCAAATATCCCATACTTTAATAATCATAGAATACATTTTCGTTATATGTCCTTTACGTAAGGAAAAAAATCGACATAATTCAATTAACGACCGAAAAAGCTTCTATACAAGCCCCAATATCTCCGAAGTTCTACATCATTTTGACGTAAAATTTATAAAAAATAATCATCAACATTTGCTTAAACGATACTATTGTTTTTAATTTTTAATTCGTTACTAATATTTTTAATTAATTAAATAATAGCACCATATATTTCACTGCGCCGGCCATCTGCGATCACTATCACGCGAGCGCTTGACGAGGTTGGACCTGCGTCAGTTGATTTCGCGCGCTGCGTCATTTCGATACTATCGTAATATGCGTCGATTGCCATATTTTTTTACGTTTAGTGACATATTGATACTTGTATTTATTTTTCCCCATTCCGACTGGTAAGAAAGCTCAGCTACAATCAAAATATCTATAATGAGTTAACTTTCTGGTATAATAATAATGTGCGAACTTTATACTAATTGAAATATACTGTACGAAAATAAATAAGTACAACGATCAAAATTGCGGTACGTTCCACTGGTGGGCACAGGCCTCCTCTCATTTCTGAGAGGGTTTTAGGGCAAGGAAATGTTCGCCGCGCTGCCTCAATGCGTGTAGGTGAACTTCACGTGTCTTTAAAATGTTTTTTCTCTTAACTCTCAGACATGCAGGTGTCGGCGGGATCGAACCCAGGTTTCTCGCGTACAGTGAATTTACAGCGAACCCTTAGCCCCTGAGCTACCACGGCAACTGTCCCGCTATGTAAAAGTGTATTTGTTCACACATGGAATTCTAATGTGGTGAATAAACGAGTCAATTAAAGTATACTATATTGGACTTAAGGGAATATTTGTTCTCACATGTAAAATGCATGAATATTAGACTTAATGTGCGAAAAGATAAAATGTTTTAAGTTTACAAGAATAACAATAAATATTTCATTTATAGTAAAAGTATAGGGTCTATTCAATGAGTAACAATAATAACAAACGATTCCACATCATTTGTAAAATTATTTTTCTGCTCAATAAAAGCAGGTGTCAATGTAGCCAAAATTTGGATGGGTTAAAATATAAATAATAAGATTAAGAGCGTATTTGCTACTTACCAGTCTTAAACTAAACTTTGATAGGTAATACCTATCTCTTGTCGAAAACTCCTTAGTTAAATTATTAATATCAATAAAATGAAATCTAAGAAAATTATACTTAATAAATTTCTAAGAAGTTTACCTGATAAAAGAGAAATAAAACGTAATTTCAATTAAGATACGTTCTCAGGCTATTATGTAGTAAATTAGTACCACTTTCATCAATCGCTTTCAACATGATCTGAAGATTATGACACAAGTATAAGAGCTTAATCTACCTGCTTGTTCTTAACTAGTAGCGATATAATGCCGAGTTTCAATGATAAAGTGGTGTTCACAAAGATATATTTCCATGGTTTATTTTATCGCGTTCATTTTATCATACGAAGATTTTTGTGATAAAATATATACAAATTAAAGGATGTATGTATTCAAGTTATATTTTTGGTGAAAATTTATATCAAAACTAAAGTTACAGCCTGTTTACGTCCTGCTCCTGAGCACAGGCCTCCTCTCATTTTTTATGAGGGTTTTATGGTAGGGAAGTGCCCAACCCACTGCCACAATGCGTGTTGGCGGACCCTACATTTCCTTGAAATACTTTTTATATTTAACAGACATGAAGGTTTTCATACGCTGTTTTCCTTCAACGCCAAGCACGTCAATTGCAATTAAAAATGTCACAGGTGCCGGCGGAGTCGAACCCAGGTAGCTCCCGTACTGTGCAATTAACAGCGAGCGTCTCGTAGGCTCTTAACACATCCTAAAACATTATTTCTTAAAATACAAGAGGCCTGTGTTTTTCCGTTGAAATATATATATCTTATCCTTATTTTTCAGCAAGGATAGGATGTATTTTAATAAAATTTAGAAAGAAATAAAGAAAATAAATGTATACTATGTAATAACAGTTAGCTATGACTGGTCGAAGAAGAATAAATCCTCAAGAATATTAATTGTTTTTATATTGTTTAACTACTACATATTATACCTAATCATTATCATCGTCATTAGAGCCTACCAAAAGTCTATTGCTAAACAAAGGCCTGCCCCATAGATTGCCTCATTATTATTATTTTTTTGATTTTTAAAAAAACGTTACCCCCATACTAGAATTTTCTCCTGTATTGTGGAGGCAGTTTACAAACATAAATTGCACTTGGACAAACATCCAGACCCGGAACAATTATTCGTAGGCCATACAAATACTTGTTCCGTGCGGGATTCGAACCCGCGAGTTGTCATTGCGAGTTGTTTTCCATAGTCGCCACGCTTTGCAGGCTGTTATTAATATCTAGTTGCTATTAGGAAGACGCCATTCATCTCCTGGTTTGGTTCCCTCTGCGTCTTGCGACCACCACGGGGTAGTGGATATTCTTATATACGATAGTAGTATTATACCTTATATGGAATGTCAAGTGTGATCAAATAAATAATATTGAAGTGTCACAAATATAATTTATATTCTTGATATATATTTTTTACACACACCCACACACACACACACAAACATGTTTTACTAAAAATAGAAGTCTTAAAAACAATCAGTGTGAACACGACATTACAGCCCCCATCATCTTTAATCGCACCAGGCGGCTCTGTACTAATGAGAAAAATAATGAAGACCCACAGGAAGCTAGTGCTTTAATCAACACCCCCAGTATCGGAATGAGGTTACCTTTTTTCGTAGTCTCTTTTTATTTATCTACGAAATAACAATAGTGGTTTTTGGCGACGTCAAACCATTTACGAACATAAAATGTTATTCAAATAATAACATTAGAATAAAAATGGTATGTAATATCTATTTCTAAACGCTCAAAAAAACCTAATGTTATTTTAATCGATTGAACTTAAACTAATTTTAATAATCTGTTTTAAATTTTTGATTGTTATGATTGCCAACGAAAATGATTGTAATGATGATTGATGACAATCCATTTGCTTAAAAACCGTGGCCAATATGTTATAAAAACCTATAATGGAAGTATTTTCAAGAATCGCGATATAATATATTTTAAGTTTTATTCGAGTTATACCGATATTAAAATGTTATTATGTTTCTTTCGAGGTTCCTTTTGATAGTCCTCCATAGTAGCCTCATTTTAAAAGGTAAATATAATTAAAAAGGAAAAGTTAAGCATTGTAACTAAATAGCAGTAATAATAAAATATACTAAGAATAATATAAGGTAATAATATAAGGTAATAATATAAGGTAATAATATAAGGTAATATAGAGGTAATATTTACTAAACTGATGAAAGCAGAAATTGCAAGCTACGAGATTATAAAATATAAATTAATAATTTTTTACCCGTGCGTTAAGATGTTTTGAATCATGTATTTAATAATTTTACGCTACAGTTGTAATATGACATGATAAAAACATGTAAAGAAAACTAATAGACTCACCTAAAATATAAGAAAATGAATTATTAAAATAGTTATATTTTTTATAGTTTTTGGGTGACAAACGAGAACACAGTCCACAAGATAGAAAGTGGATGCTGTGACCCATAGACATCTACATCTATCCTCAATTAAGAATCAAAATTCAGATGCATTATCATCCCTGAGGACAAGGATGAAATGCCTCGTTTCCAGTAAAACGGGTCTCCGGTTCTCTACACTCACCATACAAAACACAGCAGAGTTAAGCTGATTTTTTTCGCTGATACGAGTATTGACCACAGTGAGCAACGAGCTGGGTAATAATAGTAATAATAATAATAAATAAAGAGTAAATAAGGCGTAGGGAAGTGACGACCCCATCGCCCGCTGACGTAACAGTTAAGTGACAAAACTGCTACGTCGGCGCAGTCAGTCAGCGCCTTGCCAAGAGGTGTGAGCGCCGTGCCTCGGCAAAATTGAGTTTGCAAAAGCCCGTTTGGGCTTACGGTTACACTATTAAACGGTGCCGAGCCTGGGCGTCTCCCGTTAATTGACGCCCATTTTTATGAATGATGGACAAAAATAGAACGCGCATAAGGCCGCTGCCTGGGGGTCGTCTGGAGCTGGCGCTGGACGCAACAGCATGCGGGCCGCCAGCCAAGCGCGAGGTGCTGCACGAACACCTAGCAGCCCCTCGCATCCATCATCTCCACCAGATGGCTTGGTGTCGATGCGGCTCCTAAGGCCATAGACCAGCAGCCATATGTGGAAGCCGCCATGGATCTTCCCGCTTTGGTTGATTCAGGCGATGATGGAATGGTCACCCAAGAACTAGAGCAGATGAGGAGTAAATTGGAGGAGGCGTTTGTGGAAACGCGCTGTACACCTCTCGAAAATCGACTGCGACTTCCACGCATAACTCTAAGCGAGCGGAATCGGGATGTCGTGACGGCCTTGAACCCATTGCTGGCAACCTTTTTGGAAACTAGCCGAGATCTTTGCGATACGGACTCAATACCCTTTGGCGCCGCTTTGGCAGTTTGCCGTATTGTTGGTGCCAAACTTCCCACGTCTGGACGTGCTACTGGGCAAAGTAGCGCTATCCCAGCCTGGAGAAGAAGGATTGAGGACCGTATCGCAAAGGCAAGGGCCCTCATCGGCAGACTGATAAGCTTCAGGTCGGGCAATAATAGGCCGAGAATTGTGCGCACCGTCAGGATGGCGTTTGCTGGGACAAATATCAGTTTGTCCCAACCGGATATAACGCAAAAACTGACGAAGCGCATAGACGACCTGAAGTAGAGAATCGCTGCTTGTGGGAAACGGATTCGGCGATATACCGAGAGGTCAACACTGTTCAACCAGAATCGTCTCTTATAGAGTGATCAGAAGAGGCTCTATGAATCATTGGAGCGGCCAATGGTACGTGGAATGGGCTCAGCACCGAATCAGGCCGACACTATCGCATTCTGGCGCTGAAGGGGTTCGTGGTGTGTCACGCTGTGCTCGCCTGATAGTTTCAAGAGGCTCTCGACCAAAAGTCACTCCCGAGCCTCTTCACTACTGGGATCACTCATTTGGTTCTTAAAGACCGGGATTCCACAGACCCGAGCAATTACCGCCCCATAACGTGTCTACCTACCATATACAAGACACTAACATCCATTTTGAACGCGAGAATCACTCGTCACCTGAACGCAAATCAGGTGACGTCGCGTGCTCAAAAAGGGTGTCGGGGCGGTAGTCGTGGAACCATGGAACTACTCCTCATTGACGCGGTCATTGGCAAGATGGTTAAACGCAACCGTCGGAACCTCTCCGCCGCCTGGATAGACTACAAAAAGGCATTCGACTCGGTGCCTCATACATGGCTAAAGAGGGTCCTCGAGCTGTACAAGGTTGACTGTACAGTTCGAGACTTGCTCGGGTAGTGTATGGAGCAGTGGAGTACGATCCTTTGTCATCTAGCCGAGCGGATGACGGCTGCGGAGAACCACATAAGGATAAGAAGGGGTATCTTCCAGGGCAATTGTTTGAGTCCAATCTGGTTCTGCCTCTCTCTAAACCCTCTCAGTACCTAACTGGAGGGTTCCGGGAGGGGATTTCAGCTTCGGAAAGGTGGTACAAAAGTGACCCACCTTTTCTATATGGATGATTTCAAATTATTCGCCTCCAGTCGCTCTCATCTTATGGAATTGCTAAACATCACTTGTGATTTTAGCAATTCTATTAGAATGGAGCTGGGGACGGATAAGTGTGCAGTCCTCCATGTCGAAAGGGGAAGGGTTGCTAAATCTGAGAGCATAGATTTGTCTATGCCCATCAACATAAAGACCCTATCCGAGGCTGAAACATACCAATACCTGGGTATGTCACAGAACATAGGTATCAGAAAAAAGTGCTTAACAGTCTTTTGTCGGGCGTTAATAAGACACACGCATATAACGGTTGGATCATGCCTGTTTTTATGTATACATTTGGCATATCAGACCGAACTGAACGCTCTGGATAGAAAAGTCCGCACTATTATGACGTCCCATAGGATGCATCATCCGAGATCGTCAGTACTTGCCGCGGGAACATGGTGAGCGTGGCTTTTTATGGGCGCTTACCATGCATAATCGCGAAGTGTGCAGCCTCCGTAATTACTTTCTGACGAGAACGGATGATTCATTCTATAAGGACGTTATTTTTTGTGATAAAGGACTTACCCCTCTATCCTTAGCCAACGAGCAATGGAAAGACCCGTCAGTATAGAGCATTTCCGACCGGGAGACCGTATGGAAGGAGAAGGAGCTCCACGGGAGGTTCTACAAGGCTCTACATGAGCCTTTCGTAGACACAGTTGCTACCCTCCACTGGCTACGTTTTGGTGACCTCTTCGGGGAAACCGAGGGTTTTATCTGTGTAATACAGGATTAGGTTATTATGGCCAACAACTATCGGAGATACATCCTAAGGTATGGCACCGTCGATATTTGTCGATCTTGTCGCCATCCCGGTGAATCACTTAGGCATGTCATCTCTGGTTGTTCGGCGCTTTCTAACTCTGAGTACTTGCATAGGCACAACCTAGTAGCCAGGATTCTACACCAGGAGCTCGCTCTGAAATACGGTCTCGTGGATCGAAAACTGCATTATTATAAGTAAATGCCGGAAGCCGTGCTCGAAAATGACCGCGCCAGGCTCTACTGGGACCGGGCCATCATCACATACAGGACCATTCTTGCGAATAAGCCTGATATTGTGCTGATGGACCAGGCACAGTCAAGGATATTTTTGGTCGACATTACCATTCCGTATGACGAGAACCTCGTGAAAGCCGAAACAGATAAGCGAACAAAATATCTGGACCTGTCTCACGAGGTGACCGACATGTGGGGTGGACTGCCGACCGAAATTATACCTGTAGTCGTTTCTGCGAACGGGTTAATCTCAGTCAACCTGTCGGGTCATCTGAGGCGACTGGGACTCCGTGACCTCAAATGCAGAAGGCGGTGCTCCTCTATACCGCCCGCATCGTCTGCCGGTTTCTTTCCCTTTCCCCCTAACCCTCGGCCGTTTGGTCTCCCCTGCCGAGGGCTTCCATCTGCTTTTGTTATTATTTATATATGTAATTTTTATGTATTTATTTTATTTTATTGATATTTATGTATGTTTATCATTTTCATTTACAATTATATATTTATACAGCCCAACCAGATGAGAAAACTATATAGATACCCCACATAATAATATATTCATATATAGCGGATCAAAGGAGTTATATTTAGAAATAAATTGTTACTGATGAAATACTGAAACAGATAAAACAAGATGTTAGTCAGCAACTAAATAAGGAGCTAAAACTTACTTCCCAGATATATACTAGCCCCACCACTCACACTTCAGATACAGTACAGAATTCATCGACCATTAATTATATTACATCATCCAACCCACAAAACACTTTGCCGCTCAATGATACCTATACGCAAATTTCTATATATCAGAGTACGCAATACTTCGACACTATCCTGGATACAGATGTTTATATCCATTGAAACAACCTGGATGGGTACACCAGGATCGCTTACGTGCTTCAATGTTCAACCGAGGATCGAACCCGGGTCTTACCGAAGTTAGGTGTTGTACTGACTAGTAAAACAGAGGTATTAAAACGAACGTTGAGATGACGAGCTATTTACTTGAGTTTAACAAAATTATGAGCCTTACAAATAATATTACATTGCCTTATATACAACAAGATTACGCTCCCACTTAACGCGCCATCTAAATGAAGTAGGGATACAACATTATGGCTGCCTAACGTAAACAATAGATCGTGTGAACGGTGCGTAGTCACTTGTCCTCGTCGCGCGTCGTACGAACAATAGGTGCGTATGCGGCCATCTTGCTTAGGCGGGGTCAAGCGCACCGGTGGGCAGTGCATAGGGTTGCATCGCGCGATGAGTAATCGTCATAGATCACGCCACTTGTGACGTCATGGTTCGTACGATGTGGAGCGCTTAGATTGTGCGAGTTTACTTGCCTACTCGCTACAACATCATGCCTCTCTTACTACTCAAAACATTCAATAACTACAGAAAACTCTAACTCAGTACTCTGGAAGTGATCCTACCACACGTCCAAAATTACCCAGGTTGAAAAATAGTAAGAAATTATATGATTTAATACACGTATTTAATACTAATATTTTACACAAATTTTATTCTGTACGGCATTTGTAATAGGTAAACAACTTGGATTAAAAGTACAAACAGAAACAAACTTTATAAATAATACAAAAGATAGCCCCATCAAACCAGCGTGGGAAAAACGTTTAGAGAATGATATAAAAAAAACTTAGAGTGTATATAGGTCGACTTACTCAATATATTAATAACAACAAATCGCCGAAAGTAGTACGTAAAGTAGAGGTTATTTTTAAAAACTTTTGAACATATTCCACTCACGAAAAAGAGAATTTTAAACCAGAGGAATATTAGACACACTTAAACAAAAATTAGCACTTAAAGCACATAGACTTTCACGATATAAAAAATCATTGCAAAGAAAAGAAGACAATAGACTTTTCAAATTTAATGAAAAAAAAATCTACAGTACACTTAATAAGGACAACGATAACAATACTAATAAAGCAGAAACTCCCTTCCCTACAGATAATGAGTTTAAAAACTATTGGGCAGGAATTTGGGAAAATAGTTTAACACATAATGAAATAGCTGAATGGATTAAAGAAGAAGAAGAATATTACAAAAATGCGTAGGATATGGAATTTTCAGAAATCTCCATTGAAGATATACAAACCGTAGTACGAAGAATGAAGAATTGGAAAGCAGCAGGAGTAAACAACGTGCATAACTTCTGGTACAAAAAATTTGTTTCATTTCATGATATATTGAGCAAAATCATAACCGACTTAATCAAAGGAGCAATAAATCTACCTAATTTTGCCACTACTGGTATAACACACCTAATACCAAAGGATCAAGACACAATTAATCCATCTAAGTACCGACCAATAACTTGCTTACCTACAATTTATAAACTAATTACATCCTGCATAACAAATAAAATAGTAAATAATTTGGAAAAAAATTGTATTATAGCCGAAGAACAAAAGGCTGTAGATGACACCATCGTGGATGTAAAGAACAATTGATAATTGATTCCACCATTCTCAAACATGCGCAAATACATAATAGAAATTTAAACCTAACTTATATAGACTACCAAAAGGCTTTCGACAGTGTGCCTCATTCGTGGCTGATTCGTGTTCAGATTTTTCTTAAGAAATGCCATGAATAATTGGAAAACTAGACTCTCCTTCACGAACAAAAATACAAAAATACGTACTGATGAGATCCAAAATAAAAATTGAATTTTTCAGGGAGACTCATTGAGTCCTTTATAGTTCTGTATGGTTTTAAATCCATTTTCGCGTCTCCTTTCTAAGCCAAATTATGGATATAAATTGACTAAAACTACATCTATAACTCACTTAATATACATGGATGATATTAAATTATTTGGAAGATCCGACAAATATATGGAGAAGTTAATTCAAATTGCAGTTAAATATAGTTCAGACATAAAAATGAATTTCGGTTTAGATAAATGTAAAACAATTTACATAAAAACGGGAAAACTAACACCCGGAGAGTACTCTATAGACGAAGAAATGAACATAACAGCAATGGAGGATAAAGATTTATACAAGTATTTAGGAGTGCAACAAGCAAGAACAATAAGCCATATGGAAATAAAAAAGAACCTGACTATGGAATACATGAGAAAATTTAATAAATTATGTAAAAAACAATGAAATTCTAAAAATCTCACGAATGCAATAAATATTTATGCTCTTCCTATTCCTAGATATTCTTTTATAGTCATCAAGTGGTCACTTACAGATATTAAAAACCTAGAAATAAAAACAAGGACAACCCTAACAAAGTATAAGTACTTACACCCTAAATCTGCTATAGAAAGATATAATATTAAAAGACAGCAAGGAGGAAGAGGAATATTGGACTTAAAAATAATGTGGGAAAGTCAAATAAAAAGTTTGAGGAACTTTTTTTATGAAAAATCGGCAACGAGTAAAGTACATAGAGCAACAGTAGAATCTGACGCAAATTATACTCCGCTTAATTTGAAACAAACAGACAAACAATTCACTAACAATGATGAACAAAATAAAGAAAAATTGGCCAGATGGAGAAGCAAAGAACTGCATGGTAGGCATCTACATGATTTAAAACAAGCACATATTGAATATTGAAGCTCAAATAAATGGTTATAATTAGGTTATTTATTCCCGAAAACTGAAGGGTTCATAATGGCTATTCAGGATCAGGTCATCAATACAAGAAATTATAAAAAAATATATACTAAAAGAAAATATTGAATCCGATACTTGCAGAAAATGTCATCGACAAGCTGAAACAATACAACATATTACAGGGGCATGCTCTAATTTAGTTCAAACATATTATACACACCGTCATAACCAAGTAGTTCACTACCTTCATCAAAAACTAGCAATAAAATATAATTTAATAACAGCTAGTATAAAACCATATTATGAGTATACACCAAACGCTGTAACGGAGAACACCAACGCCAAATTGTATTACGACCGCGCCATTCCAAGATAAAACTATTTACTACAATAGACCAGATATCACACTTATTAATAAATCTACAAAAATAGCCTATTTAATAGACGTAACTATTCCAAATACCCATGATATTCTTTAATCAATAACTGATAAAATTAGTAAGTACACAGACTTTAAAGAAGAAGTTACTTGTATTTGGAATCTAGATAAAACCTTCATAGTACCGACAGTGCTCTCTATTACAGGTGTTGTACCTAAGCACCTTCATCAGAGCCTTAGAGTCCTAGAATTATCACCAAATACATATATAACTGTGCAAAAAACCGTTATCCTTAATATATGCATAATTGTTCGTAAATTTCTCTCAAATGATGCTATTTAAGATAATATGAATATAACATAAATTTTACCCTTTCTCTAACACTTGACCGTTGGCCCGTGTTGCAAATGATCTACTTACCTCCTAAAAGAGAGAACTAATAAATTCGGAAAATAATAATAATAATAATCTTTATTAAAACAGAAAACATTTTAACATGAACATAGTTAGCGTTAACATACGCAGTAGTCGAGGAGTATGTCACAGATGTTAGCGCCCACCTCACATAGACAGGCGTTTCCAGTTAAAAGTAGTACATAATTATATTTATAGTGACTTATACTAAGGACATAGCAAAACAATGCTAAGTAATTTAGTGCGCGTGTGTGTGTATGTGTGCGTGTGTGTGTGTGTGTTTATGGGCGTGTGACTGTGTTTATGTGCGTGTGTGTTTAAGAACTATTGCTCAGTTATAGCTTCTACCTCGTCATAATCAAGGCTTAGTAGCCACTCATTCAGCAGGGCTTTAGATTTATTTAAAGGCAAAGGGTAGATGTTAAAGTCATAATGTTGTTTTACCACTACAAGACCATACCTCATAGTAGAGCATATTTCGTCTTTTCTTCTTTTATTCAGTAAAATTTTAGGATCATATGCAAGGGTTTTGTTTTTGCGAAGAACCGTATTCAATGTAAATAATTTAAGAACGGAAAGAACTTCCCAATATTTAAATATAAGTTTAGTTGAATACCTAATTGGCTTGGAAGCCATAACTTTCAATGTCATTGTGCCCTTTCGAGTTTTATAATGTTAGTTTTTCCGGCAGCACCCCAAATCGTAATGCAGTAAGTGATAATGGATTGAGTTAGGGCAAAATACGCAGTCCTAAGAATCGTCACGTCAGCGCCAACACGCAGTTTGCTAAAGACAAATATAAGTTTCCTAATACGTGACGTCATATATTTAATAAGTTCCCTCCATGACAATACACTGTCGACCACAACACCTAAATACTTAATGCTGTGCGTGCGCAATATTGAAACACAGGTACAAGGAATTTGCGTATTACATTTGTGAGCATATATTATGAATGATGCGTCTGGTTGTGACGAAAGCCTAGGAGCAAATGTAAGAAACTTCGTTTTGCTAAGTTTTAATGTCAGCAAATTTCGAGACAGCCATTTCATAACTTAGTGCAACGCGGACTCGGCATATGAGGCGCTTCCTCCTAACTCTGTCCATGAATAATGATCGCCGTGTCGTCAGCATATGAAACAATTTTGTTATTTCGTAGTTTTAATTGACACAGATCATTTATATATATCAGGAACAGAGTCGAACCAAGGACACTGCCTTGCGGCACACCATATTCAATCAATTCACTCCGTTGACCCATGGTCATGTGGGGACTGAGGTATATGACGTCCTAGTGTCATAGTTAACCACGGTTACCTCCAGATTAAAAATTATTAATTTTTCACAGACTGCAGACTTCCCGGAGCGTCGATTCTTCACATCAGCTATGTGTTCTTTAACGCGGGTTTTTATTGATCTTTTAGTTTGTTCTATATAAGAGAGACCACATTCACAATAAAGCTTGTACACTCCTGCATCTTGCAGAGGGACATTACACTTGACTGATGGTAAAAACTGACTAATTTTTTTCGGCGGCTTGAAGTATGTTTTAATGGAAGCACGCTTCAGGATGTAGCCAATCTTGTCAGTGACACCTCTAACATATGGCAGTACAGCAGGCACTCGCTCGACTGTGGCCGGCTTCACTCGTTCACTGTGACGTAGCCGCGGGACCCGAAGCTTATTGTCGTGCAAAACTTGCTTGACGTGTTGGAGCTCGTCGGCCAGGTGCTTACTGTCACAGATCCCTCTTGCTCTCTGAAACAAAGATTTAGTGTCTGAGTAATACTGCATATTCTATGGACATGTTGTTTTCCTCCAGCCTTCTAGTTACAATCGAGATGCAGTCTTCAACAGGTAAGCATGTGAACAGAGACTGCACATCAAAACTGACCATAGTTTCATTGTCTGCCAGATGTAGGTCTTTAATCTCGCTGACAAAATAGTAGGAATCCTTTGTGTGTGCTCTTGTATGTCCCCTGAGCGGTGTGAGTATTTTCGCTAAGTGTTGAGCCAATCTGTGAGTTGGTGAATCGATTTGGCTAACTATGGGACGTAGTGGAGCATGGGGCTTGTGTATTTTTGGTAACCCATACAACTTCGGTGGTTTGGCATACGTAGGTATTATCGATTTTACATCCATAATTTCCTTGGATTTTTTGTATGCTTTTGAAATTCTGACTGCTCATATTCTTTTTTGACTTTTTTAAGCAAGTTGTTGCAAAAATTTCTGTACCGTTTATAAGTAGTAATTAAGAGTTCGTTTTGTGGATGTTTTTTAACATTATAAAAAATCTTGTCTCTGCGTCGGATGCAACGCATCAAGCCCGGAGTAATCCACGGTTTGATAATGCTCTTTTTGCTTGGAATATTGATCTCGCACGTATTGGCTTCGATTATTTAAGACAGGATTTCAGTCAATTTGCTGCGTGTTCCGCATTGGTACTGCTGAACACGTCATTGAAATCATGGCTCTCAAGTTCAACCACGCAGGCCTGTATGTCAGTTCGTTTAACTGTACGGGTACCTTTAGACTAACAAACTTGACCATTCAGCTCACAGGAAAATAATAATGGAGAGTGATCCGTAAATAGAGAATCAAGGACTAAAGTGAAATAAAATAAATAAAACAACATTATTAAACAGTTGGATAAGTGGATTACCACTCCATTTAATATAAAGATTTTACCGCTTAGATGCGGGACGTTTGTATTTTATTAATTATTTGAACAACCCCAGATCGACTTCACCCATCCTCAAAATCCTCATTCCTATCAAAGTCCACTGTTGAACAAAGGCGTCCCTATAAATTGCCTCATAAGGGGGATATTTACTATAGTTGCCATATTCGCGAGCGGTTTAGCAACCGCAGTTGCTTAGTTTTAGTTGTTATAGGAAGACGCTGCAGTCCATCTCCTGGTTTGTTTCCCTCTGTCTGTTAGAATATTCACGTCTATTTTTTTATTTCTATTACGAAAATGAACTTAATTTTTGTATTCAGTTTTCCTTTAACTGCATTCTATTAGAATTAAAGTTTTAATAAATCGTGTTGAAGCTGGTAGTGTAACCATCGTTTACACCAGAATTCAAGTACAAACCAGCGATTGGGAGCAGCGTCTAAGGTGCGAAACTTTTGGAACTGCAATCGCCAACCTGACTGATAAGCGAGGTAATTATGGCAAGTAATCTCTACAAAGAAATATGCCAGCAGTAGACTCTAATAGACTAATAAAGAGGAGGGAGAAAAAGTTAGTGTCAGTACTAATGCAGAGGCAAATTCTGAATTAATGCAATGTGTAGTTTTCTAATAGAAAGGTTATGCAACATAATGACATCTCATATTAACACGAATACTACACATTGAATGAAACAAATATTACGGATTTTATCGCGTTCAATTTAATTTACTTTAATTATTTTTCATTACAACTAAAAAGTTGGGAATCAAAATAGTTAAAAATAAGTTATCCGTAAAATTAGTTTTATTCAATGCAAAAACATGTTCGAAAGGGGAGTAAAGACGAAGTGTCAGACACGTGACAGCCAACACTTTCGTAACGTGTAATTTGATGTAATGGCCGACAGATCTGAAGATAGTTGTGTAAATTGAAACGCCATAATTCATTATTGTTGCGTGTTCATAAAATTAGTAACATAAAAGCCGTTCAGCCGGCGTTCAAGCCACGTCCAAACGACAAGATCGTTACGCTCTGCTACAAAGCTATTCGGTTCGAGCGCGTCCGAAATGATAGTACATTTGTCACGTGGCTCGTCACATGAAGCTCGTTAGAGCTAACAATCCCGTGAAACGTCGCGTCCGTCACAAAATGGAGTCATATATTTTTTGAAGCGATTTTTTTTTTATAAGAGAGGGGGCAAACGAGCATGCGGCTCACCTGATGTTAAGTGACTACCGCCGCCCATGTACAATTGCAACACCAGGGGAATTGCAGATGCGTTGCCAGCCTTTAAAAAATGATTTTTACACAACGAACAGGGACGGTTTTTATGGGCCTGTTTATTTTCACTCAACCCACACAAAGCGTATATTAATAATGCATTGCTTATGTTTTCAGATAATATAGGTTGCAATAATACCGTTATTTGAAAATTATATCTTGATTTTCTTGCCTTATTTGTTTATATTTAAAAGATATTACCGTGTAGTGGCGATGTAAGAATATCTACTACCCCATATCATCCCGTGGGTGTCGTAAGAGCCGACAGAGGGAAATAAATCGTGTTCCTACTAACGACTTTAAAAAAAACTGCGGTTGCCAACCCGCTTGCCCGACGTGGCAACTATGGCAAATATCCCCCTATAAGTCAATCTATGGGGATGGCCTATGTTTAGCAGTGGACATTAATAGGCTGTAACGGTAACGGTCAAAGATTTTGAATTTGGAACCGACCAATAACGTTTATTTATAAAAACAAAATCAACAGTTTCCTTTTAAGCCCACTGCTGAAGATTGGCCTTTTTATTACTTTTGTTTTATAAAACTAAAGTGACAAAAGGACTTACAGTCCACCTGATGGTGAGTGGGTACTGCAGTCTATGAACACCTGCAACCAACTTCATACAAAGAGGACTACAAATGCCCCTGAGGACTAAGATGGAATGCAACCTTTTTTTCTACTGATTACTAGGCATTCTTTGACCGCCTATTTGGTCTAGTGGTCGTAATCGCAATTGGTAATCTTGAGGTCCCGGGTTCAAATCCCAGGTCAGGCCAAAAAAATCAGTTATTGAGTTTTTCCGTCAAGAAATTCTCAGTAGCTGCCCGGAGTCAGGAAGTTGGCGGTCTTTCACCCCCGTGCCTAGGAAAGCACGTAAAGTCGTTGGTCCTGCGCCTGATCTCTCTCCGGTCGTGTCGAATTACCGTCCCACCGGACTACGAGAGTGAGGGAATAGAGATTACACCTGTGCTTCCGCATACACTCTGGTACTACAATACTGTCCTACGCCGATGGCTAGTCTCCGTTGAGACTGGCCGCCGTGACCAAAATGTGATTGTTTGATTCTTAACAAATACGAAATATTAGGACTACTTTTCAATCTTTCTTATTGGTTTTTACACTTACTATATAAGCTTGTTTGTCACCCGTTTTATATAAAAAAATAGTTTCGTTACATTGTGTAAATGTAAGATGATAAACAATGACGGGTCAATGTCCAACATTCTTCTTGCTCGGCAACCGGGCTATAGTAAGTTAAGTAAAGCAGAGTGAGTACGAGACGTCGTAAAATTCGCACGTATCGAAATGTTCTAGCTAGTAAAAAAGTTTATCTTGTGAGAATAACCCATTATTCTGATATATATCTATATTTTTTGGATTTGTCTTAACTAGTCTTCTTGTATTGAATCAGACAGTGAAACATTAACATAAAATAAGGAAATAATTAAAAGTAAATATTCAAACGTGTGTCTTTTGAGAAGTCTGTTGACTGTAACACGTAAGCGACACGATCTGCACGGCGCTTACGTTCTTTTCGTCGGACAGTTTGCTTAGAAGTTGTAACAAACGGGGCCGCATTGCTGACGATCAGCTGATTATTTTAAGTCTACCGCTAAGTTGATATTAATATTGCATCCACGGGACATATCTATGTCAACAAAGAATAGCAAAATGATACATAAATGTGCGGAGTGTAATAACAACGTGCCGCAAAGAGAGTTTCTGGGATGTTCAATATGTAAGTTAAAATATGATTTACTTTGTGCTAATGTATCGAATAAACATTTTCATTTAATGGATCAGGAGAACAAACGTTCCTGAAAATGTATAGAATGTCGCAGTAAGCAGCCAAAGACTGATAATACCAATACGCCAGTACGCGCGAGCATGATATCACATCAATCCCAGGAAGACTGAGTTGAGTCGGATAACTCCGAAAATTCCCATAATATTACGCTTCGGGTAAAAATAGTCAGACCAACAGATACGGATGATACACTAAATATGTCTTCTTCTGAGATCTCAGACTTAATCCCTGCTAAGGTGCGAAACGTTTGGAACTGCAATCGCCAACCTGACTGATAAACGAGGTAATTATGGCAAGTAATCTCTACAACGAAATATGCCAGCAGTAGACTTTTATAGACTGATAAAGAGGAGGAAGAAAAAGTCAGTGTCAATACTAATGCAGAGGCAATTTCTGAATTAATACGATGTGTAGTTTTTTAATAGAAAGGTTATGCAACATAATGACATCTCATATTAACACGAATATAAGACACGGTTATTTTGGTGTGAATTACCGTCCGTTATGAAATGGTACAATTTAATAGCACTTTATCTGAATTAACGGCAGTTATGAATAAGTATAACGAACGAATTCATTATTCAGAGGCTAAATTAGAGTTCTTGGAAGTAAAACAAATTGACAAAGAATCTAACAGAATTGAACACCTGGAAACTATAATAACACAATTGAAACTAGACCTTCAAGACCGTGAGCAGGAGATGTTATTCAATGATGTTGAGATAGCGGGTATACCAGAGGTGAGAAATGAAAACCTACTGCACGTCACGCTCACTGTCGCTAACAAACTGACTGTAGAGATTGGGACCGTGACATAGTAAGTGTAAAACGCGTCGGGCCAATAAGGGCGCTTGTTGAAGGGCAGCCGGTGCCAAACCCCCGACCAATTGTAGTTTAGATGCACTGTTGCAGGCGGCACGCGTGAGACGCGGTGCTAACACTGCTGACATGGATCTTCCTGGATCTCGCGTTTATTTTATATCAATGAACGTCTTACTAAATATAACCGTCAGCTCTTTCTAAAGTCACGGGAAATATCTAAGCAAAATAAATGGCAGTATGTATGGATAAAAGATGGAAATATATATATATATATATAAGTCAAGAACATGGTAAGAGGAGCTATCGTATTCGTGCTAAAACAGATTTAGCTAAGGTTTTTGGTGAAGATATGGTTGGTTCAGTTAGCTTTATTTTAAGTTAGGTTACGTTACAAGTTACGAGTTAGGTCACAAGTTACGTTTCTTGTAAGTTGTGTAAATATAAGAAAAATTATAAAAACTAATTGTAATACCAACCTTCAATCTGTTTACAATAGTGTCAATTACATATTTTTTTATCATAGACTTCTTTTAGTTGCTTTACAGGGAGTTTATTGTATACGATCCACTCTTTTATATGTTTAGTTACTGGTTGCGTTTCTTGCTTTATATCTGATATTGTTGTTATCTATAATTTTCGTTTGGGCTTAGAACACTGACAATTACAATACATTTTTTGAGGACATTTGTTTATAATAATGGCTCCTTTAAATAAAAATCGCAGTTTACCATTGGGGTTACTTAATATTAGATCGTTAAATACAGATAAAGATGAGTTATTGGCCAGTCTTGACAATTATAAACCTGACATTATCGATCTTAATGAAACGTGGCTTAAAGAAGGCGAAGAAAAGATGGCATTATTGGTACCAGGATATACACTTAAACACAAACCACGCCCACGGGATAGTCGGGGAGGCGGTGTAGGGTTCTTTGTTCGAAAAGAACTTCGATTGCGGACCAAGCAACACCCAGAGTCACAACTAGAACAAATGTGGCTCGAACTAACGATGCCCGGCAGAGGACGTTTCGCGATTGGTACAGCATATAGACCGGAATCGGTAGATATTGAGATTGCGATGGATGCACTAAGTGAATCTGTAAGTACTTTCGGATATTGTGATTGCATTTTTTTATTAACTGATTTTAACATCGATCTCTTACAACCTGATAAATTAATAGCGCGCAAATTAAATACGTTTTTATCGCAGCAAGGACTTTTTCAACTCGTTAATGAAGCAACGCGCATTACTGATAAAACAGAATCACTTCTAGATCTTATTTTGACCGATTCTCCCGAATTATGCAAAAGTATTAACGTATACCATAACACCGAACTGAGTGACCATGCCATGGTGATTTCCGAACTTAAAATTAATAAACCTAAGGAGAAACAGCTGTACATACACACGATATCTTTAGGACAAAATAATCAAAATGAATTTTTAGCTCATCTGGAAAATCTGTCCTGGTATGATACTGTAATTTAAAATAATATCCAGAAAAAAGTTCAACAGTTTAGTAGTATGTTGCTTGACGCTTTGGGAACACACGCACCTTTAAAGTTAATTAGGTGAAAACGAAAACCAAGACTTTGGATTACAGATAATATAAAATTAATGATAACACTAAGCGACTCTGCTCATAATCGTGCCAGAACTTCAGGAAAGGATTCGCACTATGATTATTATAAAAATCTCAGAAACTTAGTAAACAGCGCAGTCAAAAGAGAAAATTCAGCATATTTTACGTTTTTTATTAACAAAAATCAACCATCTGAGGTGAATATCGCCCATGGGGAACCAATCATGCCAAATATGCGTACCATCACACCTCTGTAACCCCGATACTATTAATATTTTTTATAGAAGTGCCAGGAGATAATGAAATAGATAAAAGTAATTTTGATTACTTCAATAGCAACCGATTAAGTAACATTGAATTTAACATTACAACCACTCCAGAATGTGAAGTTTATAAAATAATCACAACAATTGGAACTAAAGCCTGTGGACATGATTTAATTAATATAGATATGGTTCGTATATCTTTACCGGTAACATTACCTATAATAACAGGAATAATAAACGAATCCATTCATAATAAGATTTTTCCAGATCCTTGGAAACTGGCCAAAATTAAACGTTTTCCTAAGAGTCCAAATGTACAGGAAATTAATAACCTTAGACCAATCAGCATTTTACCTACACTTTCCAAGATATTGGAGAGGGTAGTATGTTTACAGTTAACGAGATATCTAGAAGATAATCATATTTTACCAGAAACACAATCCGGGTTTCGTCGAGGGTATGGTACGGAAACAGCTCTGCTGAACGTCACGGATGATATAACTGCAGCTTCTGATAAAGGTAAGGGTAGCATACTGGTACTATTGGCTTTTACTACAGCGTTCGATTGCATAAACCATGATATACTTCTGGCGAAATTGTCATACTACGGAGTATCGGAAGCAACATGTACATGTTTTTAACTCATTTTTATCAAATAGAAGTCAATATGTTGAAATTAACACTGACCAAGGGTAAGTAATGCAATCAAGTATAAGAAGAACGTCCAGAGGCACTCCGCAAGGATCTATCTTAAGCTCTATTCTCATCATTACAGCCCATCACAAGTGCACTGCTGAACAAAGGCCTCCCCCAAGGAATGCAACAAAGAAAGGTCCTGAGCCACCTGCATCCATCGACGTCCTGCATGTCTTACCAGGTCGTCACTCCATCTAGTTGGGGGACGCCCTACACTTCGTCCGCCGGTACGAGGCCGCCACTCGAGAAACTTTTTTCCCCATCGGTTATCGGTTCTTCGAGCTATATGGCCGGCCCATTGCCACTTCAGCTTACTAATCCGTTGGGCTATGTCGGTCACTCTGGTTCTACTGCGGATATCCTCGTTTCTAAGTTTATCACGCAGAGAAACCCCGAGCATAGCCCTCTCCATAGCTCACTTAGCGACCTTGAGCTTCAAGTCGTGTATCAAGTTTTGTAACTCGAGCTGAAAGGTTTCGGGACTTTCGATTAGAGCACAAGGGGGACGGAGCGTTGACTTCATTAGACGACACCTCTCCAACTTAACGTTTAGGTTCAGTGTGTCTCTAACCATTCGATGATCGCTGCCAGTTTTCACCCTCGCGATCACTGAGACATCACTGAACAGTTGTCGTCTGGTCATCATAATGAAGTCAATTTCATTTTTTGTCGAACCGTCGGGGCTCTGCCAGGTTCACTTTCAGTGAGGCCGCTTTTGGAAGAAAGAGTTCATCATAAAGAGTCCCTCTTTCTCCATAAAGTCGGCCAGCTGCTGGCGCCTTGGGTTTCGTTGCCCTATTCCGAATTTCCCTACTTTCAGCTCACCGTTCTCTTGTGCCTAGCATACATTTCCTCCACCTCCTTATCGGGGTGTGCCGAGGTTGGTGCATAAACCTGTATGACCTTCAGCGAATACCGTTTGGTGATTCTGAGTACAAGGTACGCAACCCTCGTCGACACATTCCTAATCCTCACAACGTTGTTAACGAGAGACTTGTGGACGATAAATCCGACACCTCCTTGGTACAGATGGTCGCCCTCCCGGTGATAGAACAAGTTGCCGGATTCGAGGATTACCTTGTCCTCCCCCTCTCTTCGGACCTCGGATAATCCTATAATATTCCAGCGCAACTTGTCTATCTCTTCTTCCAGCTCCAGGATCTTCTCGTCAGTCCTCAGAGTGCGTGCGTTATAAGTTGCCAGGTCGAGTCTTCGTAGGTGGCAACCGAACCTCCACCGGAGATTCTTAGCACCCCCTGCCCCGCCGTTACCATGGTCGCCACCGTAGCCAAGAATAGTGGGGCCGCCGGGGACTGGGGGCCGTCTCTTCGTAACTTTCTTCATTGGGGGGTATATTACCGTAGTTGCCACGCTTGGCGAGCGGGTTGGCAACCGCAGTTTTTTTATTGTTATTTGCTGTTATCAGAAAGATCCTGCTGCCCATCTTCTGCCTCAGTTTCCCTCTGTCGCCTCTTAAGACACCCACGGGAAGATATGGGGTAGTGGGTATTCTAACCCGCCACTACCCTGTTCTATTTATACTGTTTACAGCGGATATTAGCAAAGTCTTAAAACATAGCAAAATACATCTGTATGCCAACGATACTCAAATTTATCATTCTTTCAAGCCAGAACACACGGAAAATGCAGTCATGCAGTTAAATGAAGATTTGTCGGTAATCTTCCAATGGGCAAAAAAAATGGTCTAACACTTAATCCTTTAAAATCAAAATTTATGGTGCTTGGAAGTAAAACACAATGTAAAAACATATTAAGTAAGATACTGGAAATACTCATCAACAATAAAAAGGTACTCAGAGTCGATCATACTATTAACCTTGGTCTTACCCTCGGTAGCCAACTACGCTTTAATGAGCATGTAAATATTAAAATACGTAATACTTTTTATCGTTTAAAGGTATTATATAGCATAAGAAAATACTTAACAGTAACGATCAGGAAGACCTTTAGTTGAGTCATTAGTGTTATCACATTTTAATTATTGCGATACGGTCTATGGCTCACGACTGTATGAAAAAACAAAAAAGGCAATTCAATACGTGCAAAACGCATGTACTCGTTTTTGCTTTAACGTCCCAAAGAGAGCTCATATTACTCCATATATTAATGAAAACAATATTTTAAAATGGATGCACGTAGTAAACTGCACTTGATTTGCTTAGTTCACAAAATCATTAGTAACAAAAGTCCACAGTATTTATACAATAAATTAGATTGGAGTAAGAATGCCCATGAAGTAAATACACGTAAAAGAGCCTCAAACATGCTGAATATTCCATGCCATAAGACAATGAACTTCAAAGGATGTTTTAAATATTCGGCCGCAAAAATATGGAATGATTTGCCACCACCCTTAACCTTCAACTGTGGACGCGCGGTTTCACTGGCCGCTTGCAGTTTGTAATTTTCGTGTTTACGCCTTTCCCTTAGCTCCTCGCGTCTGAGGCGCTCAGTAGCTTTAGTTTTAGTGGCGAAACGTGTGTTGAGGTGAGAACTTGTGTCGCCGGCTGCAAATTAGATGAGTTATTTTACTTCAAACTTCGACCGCGGTCTGTGGGACCGTACGTCCACGTTTCCAATATAAAAAATATTGACAGATTTTTAATTTTATTTTTTGGGTTATTTTCATTCAAAATGTCAATAAATATTACTCAAAGTGCATCTACATCAAAATATACGTCAAGGTCACCGCTGCAACAGAATGCGAGCAAAATTAGTCAAGTCGATTAATTCTTGACTTATGTGGTATCAATAATTATCTTCTATACAGTCAACATTCGGCCAAAAATACAGAAAGAGGTGATTTCCTTAGAATATTGCACGATATTTAGTCGTCCCACATATGCAAAGACGTGCAATAAAGCCAAACATAGCAAATGAATTGAAGCGAATTTCAGGGGTAGATATGCCTCCAAAGTAACTTCCTACTCAGGAGACTGACTCAGG
The DNA here is from genome assembly GCA_029286625.1 of Parnassius orleans. NCBI lineage: Eukaryota > Metazoa > Arthropoda > Insecta > Lepidoptera > Papilionidae > Parnassius > Parnassius orleans. Next base: position 229,356 of record JAGSMP010000396.1, on the reverse strand, counting down.
AGACTCACTCAAAGCTAAAAACATGTCTTCTTTGTCCCGCAAAACTAAAGAGCAAGTCCCAACTATGCTTGTATAAATTGTAAACAGGTTATATGTTTACAGTGTTCCAAACCCTTGTGCAAGGAGTGCTAACAATTTGATACATATTGAACCATTGTCAGAATTTTTATGTTTTAATTTGAGAAGATTTTAATTTGTTTTTATGTTAGTATCAGCCTTAGATTAATAGAAAAGAATGTTAATTTTTTTTAAAATTTAATTTATTTAAGTCTTCAGTCCTAAAACTGATCTCAAGCAAATTTATGCCAAATAGTGCCTTTAACAGCATATATGCTTCAATTATGTAAGAAATAAATGAAAATTGATTAAAATCATCCAAATTACTTCATTTTAATATGCCTAGATAATAATAAATATAATAGCATAAAAATGAAATTAATATTTATGTAATATTTTGGCTTCATAACATAGCGGTCCGAGAGACCGCGCGTCCATGGTAGTGTGACAAAATATATAGATATAGGTTAAAAGAATATTTTAATATTACATTTGCAACATTTAAAAAAAAAGGTTAAAAAGGAGTTATTTCAAAAGCAAAAGTCTTTTAGGCCGAATGGCTGTATGTTTATTGTGTAATAAAGTCTTTTTATTTAACACATATAGACTGTAAAGAGGGTTACCACTAATACATAATTAAGTACGATGTTCGTGCGACCAAAATATACCCAAAACAGCAGGGACTGGCTGAAAACCAGTGCTGAGCATAATCCCCAGCAAATACTGAGCCTGTTCCCGTTGCCTCACATTATAATCGAATACTTAGTAATAGTAGTTAATTTGTTAATTGTGAATGTTCATTTTTTTATAGAATTTTAAGTCTAATTATTTTTTATGTGTATACTTACTTTTTTTCATTTGTAAACTTATTGTGTGGCAATAAATATTTATTATTATTAAATAAATTTGAAGCATAATATGTTAAAAAGCAAATGAATACCCGTAAAATTTTAAAATTTGTAATAACTATTATATAACCTATAAATGAGGTCTTAATCAGGCCTTTTCATAAGTTTAATTCACTACAAGAAATGATCAATAATTATATTCTAGAACTCAGTGTCAATGAAGCATTAAATCTCTCAAGCATTAAATCAATATCGATTATAAGCCGATGCTTTTTAATATAAATATCTTTTTTCAGGTTATAAAGTGGTATATAAAATGTGTATTAAGAAAATACACATAACGCTGTTACGAAGTGGTTCACACCAGCAACGATACCCAACAGAGTTACACAAGCGAACTGCATAGTTTATAAATCCACGGTGGTAATGCTTCTCCCCATCACCAGTGTGTGATATTTCTTTTCATTACTTTTAGATGGGTTTACGTCGTCAATCGATCGCCAAACGCTCGCTGTATGTTACATCACTATCACACTGTTGATAGAGCCATTTTTTGGAGAAATGCTTACGCGTACCCGCCTCGCAGGGGCAAGGACGGGTTATATCGGACTCGCACCGACTAAAACCCCATGGTATTCCACCTTAGTCGCATATTGGCAGGGCCACGAGTACGCTTTAGCACACATCCGCGGCCCCACCAGCGCTAGCCGCCCCATATCGGCCCCTCCTTGGGAGAGGACTACTACTCCCCCATCTCCTTCTCAGGTAAAACGCACCAGAATACATGGCGTGCCCACCTCCACGGCCTCCAACTTCACCTACGTAACGGACATCCCCGTGTCCTATGTGCGAAGGCCATGGGGCTAGGAAAAACGAGAATTCGGAAGCACTAGCCTTCCTGACCCCAGCGGCGTATCGGTCTATTGCTCCGCCGCCATGATTCAGCTGCAGTACTTAAAAAAAAACGGTTTGAAAAAAATTACATGGACGTCCGGATGTTAATTTTATATGTGGTCACGATAACTCCCGAAAAAATTGACGTATCGAGAACGGGTTTTTTTTTATTAGCTTCAGAATTACATCAACTAATTTCCTATTTCATATCAATAGCCTAGTATGCGTAGTTTGTTAATAAAATGATTTTCAACTTTTATAAGTTTTATTGCTATTAAAAATATAGCTGCCATGCTGCAGCTATATTCCTGGTATAGTTATAGCACGAATGGGTCGGCTCGACCGGGGAAGGACCACAGCTTATCGCTGCTGTGTTTCGTATGGTGAGTGTAGAGAACCGGAGACCCTTTTTACTGAAAACGAGGCATTCCATCTTAGTCCTCACGGGTGACAACGCATCTGCATTTTGATTCGTAATCGAGAATAGATGTAGATGTCTATGGGCCACAGCAACCACTTACCATCAGGTGGACTGTGCGCTCGTTTGTCTCCCTTATCCTATAAAAAAAAATTTTTTTTAGCATTTGATAGACAAAGGACAAATGTACCATACAGTCTATATCGATTTTATACTTTGTGTAATCGATTTATTTTGGTAAACATTTTTTTTCCCTGTAGGTAACACTACCTGTTATAATAATAGAGCGCTAAATTTAATACACGTAAATAACATATTTTAAAAGTCAGGAATACAATTTATTTTTTCATCAAAATTAAATGAAATGCTCATGAGGCGTGCACTTTTTTTATTTTTCCATGTTCGACATTGGACTTGTGATGAATCAATGAATGAAAAATAAAGTATATTGAAACAAAATAAATTAGAAAGAAGTGATAAACTTATAGAGGAAACGGTGTTATTCCCCCAGTGGTAATAGCGGTAATTCAACTCAAGCCACCCTTCCCACGAGAGCAACATGCTGGGTACATGTGTTATGATGTATTGGCTTTACGTGACTTCCAACATAAAATGGAAAATATTTTGACTCAAAAAGTACTAAGTATACGTTAAAAGAATAAAAATTCTACTTCTCGGTACTCACAAATTATACAAATGAATATCAAGTTTAGACGTTATTTTTTTCATGCAAAGAAACTGTTTCGCTGTATTTAGAACATTTAGCTCATAAATACATATATGACAGCGATATAATGTTGACGTATTGTGTCATGTGTCATGTGTAGTGTTTATTTCATCAACCATAAATAAAGTATACATTAGATTGGCGATAGAGCGATTAGGGTGAGACCAAAAACGAAATGTACCGGTGTGAGTGAAATGAGCATGTGTGCGAGACGAATTGTGCTGCACCATGCATCAACTTCAATTATCGATACAGAGCGCTGTTTCCGTGTCGTAAAATGAATATTTTTATGTTTGAAGACATAAAAAATGAAACTACAACCAAAAAGTTTGTGATTTTTATTTTCCACCAAAAGTAATTTATTTATTGTAAAAATGTCGGAAGCTCTCCTTAGAGGTAATTTGCAATTTTGTTTCATACTTGAATCTAATAATCAAATAAGTTTCGATTATTAATTTAATAATTAAGTTTTTATGGTTTGATATTGCTGGTGAATCATATATATGTATTTCAAGTATGTTAAAAAAAATTTGCGGGACACGAGGCATTCGTTTACTATTTTCATACATATTTTCGATTACAATCTTTCCTTTATTATGTTTTTGGAATGAATACCTATCTTATAAACGTCTTGAGAGGGATAAACAGAAATAAACTGCAATGCTTACACTGCCACGTTCCGGCCTGTTGTGTATAGAGAGCCTGTATAATTATAAGCTGTAATTCATTTTATCTCCTTCAGTCCTCAGGGTGAAAACACATTTTTAGCTTTCTTTGTTTGAAGCTGACTGTAGGTGACCATGTACTGCAGTAGCCGTTTACCATGATACGGAAGTTCCTTTGCTACTTTCGTTTTATAAAAAAATATACATCATAAGGATGACGACAACAAGTTCTACACATTTGAAGATACGTAAACAAAATAAACATATGTACAGTAAAATATATAATAAGGAACTATGCACGGGCATAAATAATGTGGGTATTGAACCAGAACGCAGCTTTACTGTGTGCACTTCTATGACAAAAAAAACATTTTTGTTCAAAGTGCTTGCTACATATAGTTGAATATTTTTGGGGAAGCCAGTCTTCTCTATTTATAATTTTTAACCACTTTTGTTTAACCTCAATATGTTTTGGAAATCTGAAACATTATAAGAGTTTAAATTATATCATTAAATTATATACTATAACGCCATTTGGCTATAAAACCCCACAAAATTAAAAATTAAAAAAATTACGAAGTTACAAGAGGCTGCATCTAAAGATATGCCTTTACCTGTTAGAAACATATTATCGATGAGATGATATTGATAGTGTCAATCTTTAAAAAAATTGATCAGAAATAGCGGGATTTCACGTATTTGTTATTATTTTTAATATAATTCTTACGCATTTAGAGCATTATCGTAATAAAATTCGATATTTTTCCTTATCTATTTGTGTATAAAACATTTGGGATTGGGTTTAGAATCGAGTCGCCTGAATTTGAGGAGTCTGTCACTGTGGGGGGGTCAAAGGGGCTTATTTCAATCGCTTCCATGCAATTTTAGCTGCCGGAGCTGCGTTGAAATATTTAAAAAATTTTTTAATATTTATAAATCACTAATTAATACCCGAAACGGAACTTAAATTACTCTATATTCTTACTTTCTTAAGTTTTTAAGTTAACATTGACAGTGATAGATATACGCGTCATGAGCGTCATTCCGTTGCTCCTTATTGTTATTATCTGCCTTCTGTTTTTCGACGACTTCGCTACCTCTTTGGACACTGATGGCTTGCTATTTTACGACGACTTTTTTCATCTACGAGCTCAGGATTTGGTGGAGCTGCGACTGAAACGACGGTTCCTAGCCACGATTTCTTCGCGGACGACGGGCCTTTGTCGATCGACGATTACATGCGGAAGACATTATTAAAATGTGGAGTTTGGCAAAAGTAATAAAACAACTTGGTACTAACGAACAATGTGTTGCATTTGCTGAAGCCAATGGCATGATTCACTCTTTTAAAACATGTCGCACGCACCGCACACCTATGCGATTGGCAAAATCAACCAACAAATCGTTTGGTTCTTGGTTTTGCACGAAAGGTCAATGTAAACAAAAAGGCAAAGTATCGAGGACGAGTGGAACATTTTTTGAAAATGTAAACATACAGTTGGTGCACGTGTTTTACCTTATTTATGCCTATGCTCACAAATGGAGCTATGAAATGATCATGAACGAGGATCCCTACAAAGAAGAGAGGGACCAATGCTTAAGCAGAGCCACGCTTTGCGATTGGTTCAGCTATTGTCGCGAATCAGTGGTTATATATCACCTAGAAAAAACAAATTACGTTGGAAAAATTGGAGTTCCAAGAAAAGTTGCAAATAGACGAGTCGAAATTTGGGAAACGGAAATATAACACAGGTAATTTTGGTTTTATACTCTTGTTCTACTTGTTCTCATAAACTTCTTATTTGTTATTGTAATTAATCAAATTGTATTTGTAGTAGGACGCCATATTGAGCGCCATTGGGTCCTTGGTATGATTGAAGATGGGTAGTAGTTCATACATAAACTTTAAAAATTGTTAATATAAATTCACTGAAAGAAACGCTGTTCTTAAAAAAACATGCGTGAGTGTCGTGGACCACTCGGTTGAAACGAAGTTCCTTTCGTAGTATATTATTATTGATAAACGTATTATATTATTGATTAACGAATACAAATAAATGATATATGAATTACTAGCGTATATTAAAATGAAGCGTCATTTAAAATAAAATAATATTTCTTTCATGGCAAGATAAGAAAAAGTGCGAGGGAGATGGATATTATTCCATCTCGCTATATAACCATAAGGCCGTCTACACTACGTCAGAAAGGGTCGTGACGGAAAATTCTTACACTTTTTCTCGCCTAGCCCCATCCGCCAAATTCGTACCGTCCGATAAGGAACTTCGTTCCAAAAATGATATGCGTGTTATGATGTGTACATAAATAAAAAGTTAGTAAGTAAAACCAAATTGCGATAGGAAATGTATACTAAAAAGGTATTAAACAAGACTACGATGTCAATTTTTAGAATATTGCGAAACATATTCAGATACCTATTGCTTTTCAGGTACATATCTATAATAAATAAATTATAATATTCTTATAATAAAATAACCTTCAATAACATGTAGTTTTATTAATAAGTGTTTATGGTTGGATTTGTTATAGTTGTTCCCTTAATGCACCTCTATGTTACTGTTACAGCCTATTAAAGTCCACTGCTGAACATAGGCTTCCCCCATAGATTGCCCATAGTTGCTACGCTTGGCAAACGCGTTGGCAACCGCAGCTTTTGTATTTTTGAAGTTATACTTCTTTTGGGGCGTTTGGGAAAAATGATGCGAGTGAATTTTTTACGATGCGCGCGCACACCGACAGCCAAAAACGACACCATGAAGTTGTTACGATGCGTGCGCACACTGATACCTCAAAGCGACAACTTCAGTGGGTAACGGTCTCTGAAGTTTTCGTGGGAACTGATAACTAAATTTAAGGTAGTTATTTTTGTTTTGTTACGCTAAAGAAGTATAACTTTCTACGTGCGTACATAAGTACATACACACCTTTTTTGTCGTTATAAGGAAGCCGCTGCTGCCCATCTCCTGACTTGCTCCCCTCTGTCGCCTCTTACGACACCAACGGGATGATATGAAGTAGTGGATATATTCTTACACCGCCACTACACAATGGGCATCTCTATGAGAAAACATTTTTCTTCAAAATACTTGCTGCATATAGTCGACTATTTTCTTTTGGGAACGAATTCTTTTCTCTATTTATAATTTTCAACCCTTTTTGTCGAATATCAATATTTTGTGAAAATCTGTCACAGCATCCATTTACTATCAGATGAAATGTGTGCTCGTTTGTCACCCTAATTCTATTTAAAAATAATTTTTAAAAATAATTTTAGAAGAATATTTAACTACGGTAACCTACAAATTAAAAAAAAATATTACTAAGTTGAATAAGGCTGCATGCAATATATACCTTTGCTTGTTAAGAATATTTCGATAAGATATTATCGATAATGTCAATCTCTACAAAAAAGAGGTTAAAATTAGCAGAATTTCACGTATTTGTAATTATTTTAAATTCAATTGATTTGCAATTAGATAACTATTATTATAAAATGTGATAATATTTGCTATCTATTGAAGTACAAATTGTTTTTACCTGCTCTAAAAGACAACATTTGGACAGCTAAATATTTCAATCGTACCTATGAGTAAAATGTATAATAATGTGGTGTTTCCTTCTAAGGTGAGTTATATTTAGCTACTACGCACCTAGTCATAATTAACTTCGTCTATTAAATACCAATTTTCACTTAAAAAACCTGCGATTTTGCAAATAAAAGCGGGATTTGTTTTGTTCACGAATGACACCAAGCTGATACAGGCTGATAGCGTGTACGTTAATGGTCTAGTCTATCTTTCTCGCTCTAACATACGCGTAAATTATGCTCTTGCTCTTTTGCATTGCCAATCTATTCTAACGTTAGTTAGTTACTAAATCTATGGAAAATGTAAACATACAGTTGGTGCACGTGTTTTACCTTATTTATGCCTATGCTCACAAATGGAGCTATGAAATGATCATGAACGAGGATCCCTACAAAGAAGAGAGGGACCAATGCTTAAACAGAGCCACGCTTTGCGATTGGTTCAGCTATTGTCGCGAATCAGTGGTTATATATCACCTAGAAAACAAATTACGTTGGAAAAATTGGAGGTCCAAGAAAAGTTGTGCAAATAGACGAGTCGAAATTTGGGAAACGGAAATATAACACAGGTAATTTTGGTTTTATACTCTTGTTCTACTTGTTCTCATAAACTTCTTATTTGTTATTGTAATTAATCAAATTGTATTTGTAGTAGGACGCCATATTGAGGGCCATTGGGTCCTTGGTATGATTGAAGATGGGTCTGAGGATCTGCGACTAGAGGTGTACCCTGACAATGTACATACTGCTGAGATTTTGGTGCCCTTAATTCAAAAACACATAAAAACGGGCACCAAAATTCACACAGATTATTGGAGAGCATATGACTGCCTAGCGGAACATGGGTACACCCACAAAAAAATCAACCATTCGGACCCTGACAATCCACTTGTGGCTCCATATGGGACTCACACACAAAGGATTGAGTTACAATGGAGAGCCGTGAAGCGTTTTAAAAAAAAAGATAATTAAAATAATCCTGAAAATTTTGGTTATGCAATTGTGGAGTACTTGTGGAGGCGAAACGTTATGAAATATAATAAAGATCCATTTTTAGAAATGGTGGAAGTAATAAAATATGTTTATTTATTAAAGTAATTATAAAAATTAACAGTTTGGTGTTTTATTTGGTGCAAGAGCGAGCGAAGCGAGCTCGGGACTTGAGGCACCCCGAATCGGACAGGTTAGGTTACAAGTTTCTGGAATAAAATAGCCCTTCGTGGCTATTTTTTTATAAACCATCCAGAAATAAGAGCCCCGGAAAGCGGGGCTCTTATTTCTGCTGCGCTGCGCTACGCCACGTTGAGTGGCGTTGGGCTACCCTCCCCCAACACTCTACCCCACAAATCAGGTTTATATTGTCAAAAACATTACGAAAACATAACCACAAAATGAGATTTTTAAAAATTTATAAAAAAAACTAAGCACGTCCGGCAGGAAATGGAAGTTGGGGGTGACGCCATTATAAAATATTAAAATCGCACTAAAATACATATATATATATATATTTTAGTGCGATTATATATATGTTGTCTTGTCGCAAAACTTAATATCAAGGGGAATAGAAGATACACTGGTGGCGTGTTGTAGTCATCACTAGAAAAAAAATTATAGTGACTACCATAAATAATGTTATCTTAGATTAACACGAAACGTACACATTTAACAAAAATATATTTACAGATATAAAAATTGAAAGCGATGAAATTCATAAAAGTAGTTTTAGTGAACAAAAATAATAAAAATATAAAAATCTTTTGTCAGTATCAATATCAAAATATCAAACATCTACGTTAAATGCTTTCGGAGAAAAAACCCTCTGTGATGGACAGTTAGACAGAATCTGAAGTGATTTCAAAAATGTTCCGTTTTGTTTTAATTTGGCACGGAAACTTTATTTGAAACAAAATTATTTTACAATATCTAAATAAATTTGATAATTATTGCACAAAATAGAATAGCTTTTAACATTGTATACTGAATGGAAAACTAGCATTGTCCCTTGTATGGGTCCTAAAATATCTTACAGTCGATATTTCATTAAGACCAAATTCTGGCCATACAAAAAAGCTCGATATTTGGGTACCAAACGAGCTCACTGAAAGAAACCTAATGAATCTTGTACTCATTTGCGATTGTCTTTTGAAACGTAATGAAACCGAACCATTTTTTAAAAGTTTGATCACTGGTGATGAAAAGTGGAATACGTACGACAAGAACGTGCGAAAAAGATCATGGTTAAAAGGTATTCAAGCTTTACAGACTGCAGCGTATATGGTCGGATTGGAAGGGCAATTTTTATTACGAGCTTTTACCGCCGGGCAAAACCATCGATTTGGATCTAAACTGCCAACAACTAATGAGACTCAAGCAAGAATTGTTTTGCTAGAAATAGTTATAGCATGTGCGTTCAACTATTTAATTTAATTCCGAACCACATTCAAAACTTGACATTTAATCTTTTTAAAAAAAAAAATTTCGGGATTCTGATTTAAAACTGTTTTTATGACATAAATGAATTTATCAAATTCTGCCGTGACGGTCACTTCAAGCGAATCGTTGTTGATGTTTGAAATTTTAAATTGACAAATGAATTAGATTTTGTAAGGTTGACATTATACTAGTTTGACATTATGCATTATGACATGACCATGCCTGTATATTTTCTATTTTTTTCTTTTTTTTTACACCCTAAATTTATTGACATTTTGATATAAAATGTTATTGTAATTTTATAATTTTCTAATTTTAATTATTCAATTGCATGTCGACGTAATATTTGCATACCGATAAATCAGTGAAACATGCATGTTCATACTATGTTATAAGATCTAAAAATGTACCATGTTTTATGCAAATAAATATTATTATTATTATATTATATAAGAAATTGAGAAAAAAGCCGGAATTTATCAACAAAAGTGTCTTTCATCATGATAACGCCACACTACACACATATTTGGCCACTCAGCAAAAATTGAAAGAGCTTGGTTGGGAAGTCTAGATGCATCCACCATATAGTCCTGACCTTGCATCCTCAGATTTTCACCTGTTTCGGTATCTTCAGAATTCTTTGGGTAGTGTTAGGTTAACATCAAGAGAGGATTGTCAAAACTACTTGTCGTATTTTTTTGATCAAAAATCCCAAGATTTCTACAGCAACGGGATTATGTCACTACCTACAAGATGACAACAAGTTATCGTACAAAATGGCACATATATATTATAAAGTCACGGTCTATATACGTCCCACTGCTGGGTACAGGCCGCCTCTGATTTCTGGAAGGGTTTTTAGGGCAAGTAAGTCCGCCGCATTGCCCAATGCGTGTTGGCAAACTTCACATGTCTTCAAAACATTTTTTTTCTTATTTCTCAAACATGCAGGTTTTCTGATGATATTTTCCTTCACCACCGAGCACGTGGTGAATCAGTACTTAAAATTCCAATTAACAATTTCATTGGTGCCGGCGAGGATCGAACCCGGGTTGCTCGCGTACTGTGAAACTTACAGCGAGCGCTAACCATCTGAGCTACCACGGCTCTACATATATTTTTTTCAAAGTTTAGTTACATTTAATCATAATATATATACATATATATTTTAAATTTAATTTGTAATAAAACTTTGAAAAAAAATATCTTGAATTTGTATATAAAATACGAAGAAATTTTTCCCCGACCTTTTTGTAACTCAGAATAATGATTTTAGTTTAAGTTATATAAAGACAAAATAGTAGGTTGTATATAATACAAAAAGTTCTTGCGTTAAGATAAAACTGCACCAATAAATGATATTAGTATATTATATAAGTTAAAATATACTTATATCATGCTCACGAAACTGTTTATTATTTAGAATACAGGTTCTTGTTCCTTTGGCACGATATTTTTCTTCATCGCCAAGCACGTGGTAAATGACCATTTGAAAATTGCAATTAACATTTTCGCAGGTGCCGGCAGGGATCGAATCCGGGTTGCTCGCTTACCATCGCTTACCACGTTTGGCATTATTTTTATTTGTAGAGCGTACAAATATTCGTACGGTGCAGGAATCGAGCTCATGGTCAGCAGCTTCTCAGCTAAAGGATTAGGCCCTGCGCTTTAAGACCGTAACTGGTTTTTAATCGTTGTATTTAATTTATAAACTAATATAACCTCTAACAACATTTTTTTACCGTGTTACAAAAAAATTAAAGTTTTATGTATGTTTACCAATTTCTCAGAAATAGCTGAACTGATTTTGTTGATTCTTTTTTATTAAATACGTTACACTTCAGAGATGGTCTTAAATAAATTTAAGATTTTTTACCCTAAGATAAAAAGGGATGAAGTCTTAATCCATTTATTTAGACAATATTGTAGTAATTACTTTTAAATGGTGATATTCAATATTCTACTTCAAAGATAAATAAATTAAAAGTAAAGACAACTTTTTTAAAAACAAGCTTTTATTTAAATGCGCTAAAAAGAAGAAAGTGAACTTTTCCTTTAAAACTTTTACTATCAACTTATAACGTCATTACACAATTTATATGATGTAAAAACTGGTCGCGAGATTTAACTGTGTAGATAAAGAGGATCTGATTGATTTTAATTTTTAATATTTTCAAACGAAGTAAATACGAGTACTTAAATAACTAGTCCGTCATCTTGGGTGTTGGATTTGGAATGACTTCACACAGATAAACATGCATTGTCATCCAAACTTAAAGTGTATACAAAATTTCAGTTCAATTGGTTGAAGATAATATCTGAATCACATTTCCACCCGAACAAACATAGTTACATTGCAAATTAAATAAAAAATCTTGTGAATTAATAAAAAATTAAAGAGCAAGAACTGATACCACATTTGAAGTCGGAGTTTTAATTCATATTGATATTATTTCATTATTTTTTGTTTTTGAACACGTCTCTTTTCTTTTAAAGTTTAATTATTAATAACTACATTTATACAAAATTTAGGTTAAAAAAATTGCAGGTCAATCGCAATATTTTTAAAAACCTTAACTTTTTAGGATTACGGTCCCAAGATTTTAATTGAAATACTCATTATACTCATCACATGAAGCTTGTGCGTAATAAAATGGTTTACATTACGTAATACGTTTTGCATTACGTCTTACTGCGTAATTTTACGAAACCTTTAAAGACGATGTTTTGCTAACACGGGCAAATCTCAAGCGGATAATCTTTTAAAAACAGAAACAACTAATCATTTGGATACTAATGGTACGCAGTCCAAATCGTTTGTGCTTTTAGACACTGATATAATAAAGGTACATGATATACTCGTGAGCCTCAAATCAGATAGTGCACCCGGGTATGATAATGTTCCAATCAAATTACATGCCAAAAAATAAACACACACACACACACAAGCTAGCACGCACGCACACGCACACACACACGCACTTGATCACTATCTGTAATATGACTACGAAGGAGCAGGATCTTCTGACACAGGTGTTTTTACACTTAAAAGAAAATTTCAACCATGTTTCAATATCATTGTAAAGTTTTAGTTGATCAATAAAGATTTTTTATTATTATTTTATTGTTCAAGCTGCCACTCTAAGCAGGCGGGTCGGCAACCGCAGTTTTATTAGTTTGAGTTGTTATCAGTAAGTGGCTGCTGCCCATCCCCTTTTTTAGTTTCCCTCTGTCGCCTCTTGCAACACTCAAGGGACGATATGGCACCACTACCCCATATAATATTCTTACTCTAACTTCACGGTGGATCTACTTTCTAAATATAATTATATAATTATTATGTTAAAAATAATAGTGTAGGTAAATATATATTACGATAGCAGTACCAGACGCCCTGCAACTTTGATGCTGCTAGATAGTTCGATTTTACCAAGTAATATCTTCACGTATAAAGATAATTTTGAATTAATTTTGTGCCATTAGTTTTACACAAATTATTTCTATTTGACCACTTTTTTATTAACTCGCTGTCGTGAATGTCTCTTTGGGTCAAATTTAGTAATTGATTTTAAACTAACTTTCCGACGAGTTTGAGACTTGAAATTTTGAAGGTAGCTCAGAATCGAATGATAATAAAATTAAAGTTAAAATTACATCTTATATACGTCCCGCTGATGGGCAAAGACCTCTTATTTCTGAGAGGGTTTTAGCGTTTAGTTGTCGAACTTAACACGTCTTCGAAATATTTATTTTTCTTATTTCTCATACATGCAGATTTTCTCACTATGTTTTTCTTTACCGCCGAGCATGTGGTAAATCAGCACTTAAAATTGCAATTAACAATTTCATTGGTGCCGGCGGGGATCCAACCCGGGTTGCTCGCGTAGTGTGAAATTTATAGCGAGCGCTTAGCCCCTAAGCTACCAAGGCTCCACGGATAATAATGTGAGAATAAAAAGTAAAACGTGGTATATAAAAAAAATATCGTTTTAAAAAAATCAGTTGTTTGTAACCCTATTATTAAAATAAAACAAGCAACGCATGATTTATTTTACTTAGACGTATTGAATATTTATTTAAAGATACTATAAAATCAGACTTAACTCGCGGCTTGAAAAGGATTTGTGGAATAATATTTTTTCAATGGCTTTATTCAGGCTAGCTAAATGCGTCAAAACCTAAAATAAACACGTGATAAGCGGCTTACCGTGCTTTTTACGGAGATGGTTTATTTAGTGGGTCGTCATTTATTTGGCAAACACTTAACCGAAATTTTTAAACGTTTGTTTAAAACAAACGATATTAAACAAAACAAACGAATTAAGTTAACAGCAGGTGTCCGTGGACTTCAGTAGGCACCCGCGATTTTCACTTTAGTTTTATGAAACCATGTCTGACAAGTCCCGATTTCCTGTACAGCCTGTTGCGTGCATCTATGAAACAATTCAAATTTCTGTAGCATGGTTTCCTTACAATATTTTCCTTTCTAACTGAATATGTAGTTTATTAGCATTTAAAATTAACAATTGAAATAGTGCGAAAGGTGATTGAAGTTGGTTTTCTCACGTACAATTTTAAGCAATAAAAATCAGGAACATTAAGAAATAGAAAGAACTAGTCAAAATGATTGAGAGTGAAGAATCTGGCAGAATCAGTTGTTACAAGAGGCTTATCTGATAATATTTCTAATAACTGCTAAACCAGTGGCCAAAGAGAAAACATATTCCCACATTTGGGTATTGCATTCTATAACGCCACCACCAAATGACAAAGAATTGACATTTCTTATTCAAATAAATAATAAAGGGTTCAATCGTGTAATTATTATGCAGCTCCACTAAAATAAGTAACCTATACATTCACTAAAACAACGTACAGTCATTTATCTAAATTAAAGCCATTTCCCATAGTCTCTTCTCACGTCACCCACGGGATGAAATTGGATGACGGATTCTCGAACGCCTCAAAATAGCATAGAAATTACATTTATTTTTTAGAGAAATAATAAAGGATTCAATCGTTCACCTCCACTAAAACAAGAAACATTAATCGATGTTTGTAAATGATTATTTGAACATAGTATAAGAAAGGCCCGCAAATAAAATTGTTTTGTTTATATTTATTTGCCGTCCATATATTTGTCACAAACTAAATCCCGTATTTGTACAACAAGAGTAAGGTTACCTTTTCAGTCCTAAACAAATAAAAGCTATTTACTTACTAACAATATAACATTCGCTTACTGTTTAATTATTTTGACAACATAAAATCTGTTCCCATTTTTGTCTAACAACTACTTTTCGTCTTTTTCAGCACGTAAAGTGGGCCTCTTTCGTTGTGAGAAGTGATTTTTTTTATGTAGATTGTTTAATAACATGTTTGATAATAGCCCCTGGGAAAGAGGTGGTAACTTCCAAGCTATTTTTTAAATAAGATTGTACAAACTGTATTTTTGTTGTATAAATTTACCTTAAAAAAAGACCCGCTGGATTTCTTGCTGGTTCTTCCCAGGACAGGTTTTTAACCGAACCAGGGGTAAAAGTAAAAATATTATTTTCGTTCAGAATTAGCAGGCGAATAGGCGATCACAGTACCAGACGCATCACTGACGCTGCTCCGCGTCACCGGTCTGGATTAAAGATGTTAAAAATTAACTAGCTAACATCCGCGTAATAAGAACCTCCTCCTCCTCCAAGAGCACCTTCCGCTCTCCCTCAATAGCGTGCACTATCCCCGTCACCAGCAATAGCAGCACGACTACTCCCAACACTAATACACTAGGAAAGACACACCACCGACGATAATACGACACGTGTTTCACGTCTAAACGAGGCACCCTCAGGTGAAGTAAACTCTGCGATGGCTGACAGCTAAGTAGCCTTGCCGAAAAACTGGGACGAGCCGGAACGGGGAAAGTACACGCAATTGAAGGAGGGCGGGAGGTGCTCTTCAAACTAGATAAGACACATCATTTTATTTTATTACGCGGAGCTTAGCTAAATAATTTTTAACATCATTAATATAATGGATTTCCGCAAAGTAACACCTGATTCTATTAAATAAAGTTCTGGGTATTTATGTCTGTCGTTGCAATGCCATCTAGTGGGAGACATAAGATCTAACTGGTATATCTTTTAGTTGCCTCTTACAACACCCACGCGACGAAGTGCGGTAATGGACATAAACATGTAAATGTTATATTGACAACTACCTCAAGGTGATTGAAGTCTTTGAGTTATAGTAGTACAAATTTTGCGTATTAACCCAGATTCACTTACTAATCCTGACGTAACTTATATTTTACTAGCTTTTCCCGCGATGAGGGATGAGTCGCTCGCGTCCGTAGGTTTCGACCACCTAACCCTAGGCCCACCCTACACGTGTCCCCGGTGGTGCTAAACGAGCGACAAAGCCGAAAGGATAGACTCGGCCTCGCCGTATGGTAGCGGCGTAAATCTACCACTTTTAGATCGCACCATGAGCCAACACGTTAAAAGAATGGCCCTGAGTTCCCGGCGCCCTTTAATGGGGCAGGGTGCGAGAATCTCCGGGAGTAAAACCGGCGACGAGGTTCGCCACCCGTCACGTTCTGTCTCCCGGAGGGCGAAAAGTGGATTGCGGAGGCCCGTCTGGCTACGCTGAATGTATGTGAGCAATGAATGATAAGATGGATGAAATATGCGAAATGATGAATGATAGAGGAATAGATGTTATGTGTAAATGAGACGAATGAAAGGGAAAGGATGCCACTGCACATGGCATGTATACCGCTTACTGGTCTGGTGTAGACGAGACCGAGCGGGCATGCCAGGGAGTCGGTGTCATCCTTTCAGAAAGAATGGGTCAATGTGTGAAGAGTATGAATGTGTAAGCCCAAGGCTGCTGTGGATACGAATGAAAGTGGGCTAAAGAAGTTGTTTGTGCTAGGGTGTACGCCCCAGACATGTCTAAGCCCACTTATATCCGAGAGCAGTTTTGGGACATGGTAGGATGGTGTTGATGAAATGTAAGGAAATGAAAATATCATTATGTTAGGAGATTTTAATGGAAGGGTTGGGGTGAAGAGGTCTGGTTATGAAAGGATATTAGGAATGTTTGGCGACGAAAGTGTAAATGAGAATGGTGAAGACCTCCTCGCCGTATGTGAGAAAAGAATCTTGTGACGAATACTTTCTTTCGCCATAAGAGGATTCACATGTATACATGGGAAAGAGGTAATGATAGAAGCATGATAGATTTCATAATTGTGGATGAAAGAATGCGGAGCGCAGTGGTAGATACAAGAGTTTACCGGGGATCCAACGTAGACGGATCATTACCTGGTCTTATGCCGAATTAATGGTCTATTCAGGCGTTGGCGGCATCGGACATCTGTGTCTACCACTGCGTTACAACGTATAAGAACAGAGAGGTTACAAGATGAAGGTGTGAAAGAGAAGTATAAATGTAGACTGAGGAGAATATAAATGATTTGAATGAAATATGTATGAATGATTTAGACCTGAAGAATGTATGGAATAATGTTAAGAAAGTTTTGGTGGATGCAGCCACCGAAGTATGTGGTGTAAGTAAGAGAACGAATGAAAGGAAAAATAATACGTTGTGGTGGGATGATGAGATTCGGATGGAAGTTGAAGCAAAGAAGAGAGCATGGCTAGATTTACTGGCAACCAAAGCTGGTAATTCTGGCGGTATGAATGATGAGATTGAAAGAAAAAAGGCAGATTTTAGACTTATAAATAAGAGAGTAAAAGAAGTTGTTGAAAGGAAAAAGCAAGAAAGAACGGATAAGAATGATAGAAGGATATCTGATAACTTCCAGGCAAATATTAAAATGTTCTGGAAACTCGTAAGAACTGCTGGGGAAATTCAAAACAGCCTAGAATGAATGCTATACGAGACGAGAATGGCTGTATGCTGAATGATGAAGTTTGAATTTAAAGAGATGGAAGAATACTTTGAAAGCGTGTTTATGAGTGAAGGGTCGTCTGAATTAAGTGAAAAAGAAATTTCGAAAGAAGTGAGAGAGGTAGGAGATAAGTGTAGATGAAATAATGAAAGCAATGAAAAGCATGAAAGCAGGTAAGGCAGCCGGATATGATAGAGTATCACTGAAATGCTAAGGGCTGGAGAGAGGAGTGGTGGCAGGCCTGCTGTACACCTTGTTTAATTTATGTTGGGAACTGAAGCGGGTACCGGAAGACTGGTGCAAAGCCGTTATAGTCCCAATATATAAAGGAAAAGGTCACAGCAGGACTGTAAAACTACGTGGTATCAGCTTGCTTAGCATTGTGGGTAAACTGTATGCTAAGGTGTTAATTGAAAGAGTTATGGAAGAAACTGATGGAAAAATTTGGGATGTGCAAGCTGGATTTAGAAAGGAATGGGTGTACGGATCAAGTATTTTCCATGCGCATGATTGCGGAGAAGTTTTGGCCAAAAACCAGAAAGTTTTTGTGCTTTCATGGACTTGGAAAGGCTTATGACAGAGTGGACAGGAATGTGTTATGGCAAACACTTAACTCATTTGGTTTGAGCGCTGGTTTGATACAGGCATTGAAGTCTCTTTATAGGACTCTAGTGCTTGTGTCAGGATCAACGGGGTCTACTCGACTGGTTTGGCATCCAAAAGGTGTCAGACAGGGCTGTGTAGCTTCCCCTGGCTGTTTAACCTATTTATGGACAGTTGTTTGCAAACTTTGAAAGTTGAAGAATGTGGGTTGAGAATGGGTGAGTTAACCGTCAAATGCCTTTTGTACGCCGATGATCAAGTCATATTTGCATCGTCGGCGCCGAGTTGCAATGATGGTTACTTTAATGAACCGATCATTAAAAGAAAGAGGTATGAAAGTGAACGCAAGTAAGACGAAAGTGATGGTTTTGAAAGAGAAGAAAGTAAAACGTTATGTGAAATAAGAATAGAAGGAGTTGATTGAGCAAGTGGATGAGTTTGTATATTTGGGATGTTTATTTAGTAGGGATGGTAGATATGATAAGGATATAGAACGACGAGTGAACGCAGGAAATAGAGTGAATGGGGCTCTACACGCTATTGTGAAGAGTCAGAATGTGTCAAAAGGCACGTTTGGCAATTCACAATGCTGTGTTAGTCCCTACTTTAATGTATGGTAGTGAAAGTTGGGTCTGGCAGAAGAAGCATGAGTAGAATAAATGCTGTAGAAATGCGTTCATTAAGGAGTATGCTAGGGCTGAATCTGAATGACAGGGTGAGAAATAGTGTGATAAGAAAAGTGTGGTTTGCAAGATGACGTTGTGACCAGGATTAAGAAAGGAATGCTTCGGTGGTTTGGTCATGTAGAAAGGATGAACGAAGAAAGAGTGACAAAGCAAATTTATGCTGCAGAAGTGAACGGCAGAGTCGGAAAAGGACGCCCTAGACGAAGGTTTATCGACCAAATTGGCGATATATTGAAATGGGCAGATTAGGAGTACCCTTAACCGACGAGCGTGTATGCGTAGATATATGGATGTAAAGGAGGCGAGAGGTGTGCAGGATCGTGCCAAGTGGAAGTCCGTAGTCTCTGCCTACCCCTCTGGGTGACAGGCGTGAGTGTTTATGTTATGTTTTTTCCGCGACTTCGTCCACGTGGAGTTCGGTTATATGGCGCCCATGTGAAAAAAGTCTGCTGGTACAAGCCACAATTATAACTGGATGTCGCGGGCAAAAGCTAGTAAACTACAAAACTTCTTTATACACCACATTTTTTGCTAATCTATTGTTACTGTGTGCCAAAATTATCAGACTACTGGGCGAGCTTACGCGTGAGCAAGCCACATAGAATTGCCCGTGTGAAAAACGATTTTCTCTCAAGTCTATACCCGCAAATTTTAATGTCTGCCCTGGTGATTTGTTTATGGTCATTGCAAAGCAGACTTTAAGGGGAAACTGTATTCGTTTGAATTCAAAGGGAAGATCATTCGGGATCAAGGGAATTCTTGGTACAAATACAGTTTCCCCTTGCGCGCATCCAGCTATAATTGTAGCTTCCACTACATTGCGATGTAACGCTTTTACTTTTCGTCTGGTGCCTTTGCACAGTTGAGGAGGTTTTAAATTTCGCAACAACATTACAGGAGTGCCCACGCGCAGAATAAGCTTATGATGTGGAAGACCCGATGGTTTCAGGGAATTAAGAAATTCGACAGGGTAGTTAATTGCGTCATCTGTGTTGACCACAGAGTCTATTGACGTGTACACCATTTCTTACCCCTCAAAATACATTAGCAGTATATCGTTAATTGCCGATGCTTGGTCGTTTTTCGGGGTTAGTATGGTACGTTCACACAACCATTCCATTGGCTTATCGTGGATATGAGAAATATTTGGGTAAATTTTGGATATTAACTCCTGTAACGTAAATACAACTGTGCCCAAATTATCAGGGATGGTTATCATTCCGTCATTTACCGGGAAATCACCGTTGCCGATTTCAAGTAGGAGATTCGCAAATCCACCAGCAGACTCTTTTTCTCCTAAGTGTACCCGCATATTTTTCGAGAGCTTGAGGATTTTAATTAGAGTCCATAAAGTGGATCTCTTAAGACACGCCTTAACTTCATCTGCTCTAGTTCCTTTTAGTACTACTGGTAAAGTCTGTCTAAAATCTCCAGCCAGCAAAACCGTTATACCACCCATTAACTTCTTATTTCCTCTTATATCTTGTAGAGTTCTGGATAAAGCCTTTACGCCACCCTTATGAGTCATGGTTATTTCATCCCACACTATCATTTTCGTATGTTTTAATACTTCAGCAAAATAACCTTGTTTCGATATATTACAAATGGGAGTATCAGCTGTTGTTAAATTGAGTGGCAACTCGAAGGTAGCATGAGCAGTTCGTCCACCCTCAAGCAGTGTAGCTGCGATCCAAGAAGAAGCCACAGCCAAAGCAAATCCGTGAGTACTTCTAACTTTTGCTAATAGCAAATTTATGAGGAATGTTTTGCCTGTTCCTCCGGGAGCATCTAAAAATAATATTCCACACTCATTTGATTCAATTTTTGTGATAATTAATAGAATCAGGCGTTACTTTGCGGAAATCCATTATATTAAAGTTGGAAAAATTTACTTTGCCAATATTCGCTCAATAAAATAAAATGATGTGTCTTACCTAGTATGAAGAGCACCTCCCGCCCTCCTTCAATTGCTTGCACTATCCCCGTCACCACTAATCCCAGCACCAATACTCCCACCACCACTACACTAGGAAAGACACACCACCGACGATAATACGACACGTGTTTCGCCTCTACACGAGGCATCTTCAGGTTTAGTAGACTCTACGGTGGCTGACCGCTAAGTGAGCGGCGAGCCAAAAACAGCTGCTATTTATAAGACTCGCCGACGCAACCGCTCCCCACTTAAGTAGTGAGCGACCGCGTCATGCGATTAAAACATGCGACCAATCACCACCTGACGTACGCAGCCTTGAGCTTTGCACGCTGATTGGAACGTGGAATATACATGATCATCTACAGTTTTTAACGGTTGAAACGAAATTGGGCCCCGGATCCCATGAAGAAGAATGCGAAGGTGATAGCATTCTGTATTGTTCGGATGTACAGTATAAACCCTGCCCGGAACGTGTTCTTTTTTGACCCCTGGCCAGCCTTCAACGTAGTATGCATGCACTTCTAGGTAGAGCAATGTTTTTGCAAAGTTATCCACTTTACACAAATCGAAAAAGGATAGGAGTGTGGTTGTTGGAGGACTATTCACTCTTTCACTTAGATTTTGCTCATTAAAATAAACTCTTTGCCCATTTTCCAAATGAACAGCGAGCACCGATTCACCATACTGCCTCTGATGAACTTATATATCTTCCCCTTGTGTAGGTTTGAATTTCATCCTCCTCATTCTCTAAAGCAAACGATGCCTGGTCTGAATCTTTGTTTACGTATTTACAGACGTTTTTTATTGATTTTACCGAATGGACAATATTCCACGTTTAAGTGAGCGTTAAATGTTTTTAATAATACTGTATTATAAGGGACTACCCAGCGATTATCTATGGCTGAGCCTTTGATATCAACAGAGAACTCACCGTCATCTAGTAAACTTCTCTTGTACTGCGGATAACCGTCTTCACCAGTTTGAGTTTTCCTTATGAGGGCCCTGGGGTATCATTTACTGCACATGTTATCTTTCATACATGGTGACTTTCCATTTAAAGTTCCACACGGACCATGTATCATATTACATTTAACGATTTCGTGAAGCTCTGGGTCACGTTTGGGATCCGGTATTCCAGCACAAATTATATTGTTGAATTGATCCGGAGTGGTACTTTTGTGAAGCCATAAAAGAATATGAATATGTGGAAGACCTCTCTTTTTCCATTCCGTTGAATACATATAGCATCGCACTTCACCAAATATTTTTCCCTTTGTCAATAAGTTCATGATCTTTTTCACCTTAAGTCGAAACACCCTTGAAATTATATCGTGTCTATCATGAGATTGTTGTCCTTGAAGCAATTGCTCTTTTATCTCGTCCCAGCGAAGATTGCATGTGAAAGTTTTTTTAAATTTTTCCGGACCGATACGACTTAGTTACCGCCAAGAAAAGAGTCTACTACTTTTAATAGGCCGTCAACGCATCTGCAATTCCCCTGGTGTTGCAGTTGTTCATGGGCGGCGGTAGTCATTTACAATCAGATGAGCCGCATGCACGTTTGCCCCTTCTCCTATAAAAAAAAGTGATAAAAAGATCAGGCCGGCCGTAATTACTAACATAGGTCATAGCGTCCTGTGTTCTTTCGTGCATATACCTAGGTCCCCCGTAAAAGATGATGGAAGGACAACCATTTATACTAGTTGGTTGGCTTCTGCGTCTTGTCGTCCAATAGCATCTTTTAAACTTTCAACTTCTAGCTCTTAAAATGACGGACTTCCATACAAACTTTTAACCCCTTTTTCACCCCCTTAGGGGTATTTTAATCTATATATATATATATAAAAGTTACCCCTTAGGGTTATTTTAATCTGTATATATATATATATATGGATTAAAATTGCATGATACAGCTTATTATGCAGTGTCCGATACATGGACGCAATCACAGAAACAAATTCTATTGAATTTCAATAAAAACTAAAGTTATTTCCGGGGCTTTCATTCAAAATACAATATGTCTTAGCAACTGAATTAGAAGCTGTTACGTGCAAATTATTCATTTTTTTTATATATTAAGAAATATAATTTTAGTAACAGCCGACTGCAAAGAACTAAAAATAATAAAATGCACACATATACACACATACGAGTATATGCATTACTACTAACGCCTGTTATCCAGGAGGTTAGGCAAAAACTGCGGATTTCTATAAGTAATAAATGAATTTACACATATCAGCTTCTGAAGTCTGGACCTTAATTCAAAATACTCTATCTATTAGCAACGACTTCAGAAGCTATTATAGGGAAATTATTTTATTCTTTTAAATTACTTGAAGTAGGATTTTACTTTTATTAGAAGCTTAATTTATAATTATAATATATTGTTTGTATCGTTTCCTTTTCATTATTAGGACGTCGTGATTGAACGAACTAAGAAGCAAATAATGTTGTAAGTCACCTACGCAACCGTATGTAGTTTTTGCGGCCACTGTATTTGGTTTGCGGTAACCCGCCAGCGAAGGCTGCGCCTGCGTACGATAGTCTTTAAAGTCTAATAATTATGAACGATTCGCAACATTTTAACTCATTTTGAATTAAGTTAGACTGATTATTATTAGTTAATTAAACGCGATATAATCCGTAAAAGTAGTTTTATTCAATGTGTAGTGTTCGCGTAGATATAAGAAATCATTAGACTGATTATTATTTTCATATTTACCCTTTGTTTCAAGTTTGTGATATAAAAGTGGTTATGTAAGTAACTTAAATTCTATCTGTGCAAAATCTGTGTAAAATTTTAATTTTCTCGCAATAAGAAAATCATTTATTCAACTCGATTATTTATCTCAAATCGAATTATTTTATCGAGTTGTTAAAGAGAACATCAGACAAAGTGTGCCATGGTGTTACCTTTAAATATTCCTATGCACATAAATATTTTTAGTTTTCTTGATCCTCAATTTACAATATAATAAATAAACAACTAAAGTTATACATTTTGAGTAAGAATTAATGTAAAGATACCCTATTTAAATGGCTACAAAACCAAATTATGATGAAAGTGAAGAGTTATTGAAATCCCTAAATAATTGCAATTCTCCACACACATCCACTTAACAAATATTTTCATAATTAAAAATAAAATTGGTAATATGTTTACGTAAGTTTCATCAGAAATTTTTAAAATAAGAAAGAACACTGTTGCCTGAGATAGAAGCTTATTGCTTAACTCAGGCGCAGATGTAAATGTATGTTTTAAAAAAATTTGCTAAAAAACAAATTATTATTATTAAGAACCGGTAAATAAAATTTGTAAATATTTACTTTGCAAATATCCGCTTAATAAAATGTTTGATCAGTAAGCATAGTTAAGGATTTTTGCAAAGTAAATATTTACAACTTTAATATAATGGATTTCCGCAAAGTAACGCCTGATTCTATTAATTAACCGGTAAATTTATAGAGTTACTAAATATCACATTTATATTTTAATTAAGCGAAAATAAGGTTTAAAAATATTAACACAGTAGTGCACATTGATCATTTGATGGTAAGTAGATGATATATGATAGAATGCCTCATTACCAGTAAAAAGGGTCCTTACAACACAGCAGCATTAAGCTGCTATTTAACGCTAGTATACTGTAAGAGTGTTTCGTCCCCGGTATATCCCACCCTTTCTTACTGCAACCACAATATAGCTCTAACACGTTGAAAATAACCTAATGTAAAGTGACTACTGAAGCCTATTTTAATAAATGGGTGACAAACGAACAGCATCTAATTACCATCAAGTAAACTGCTACATTATGGTAATTAGATGCTGCGTCTCATAGAAACCTATATTTATGGTCGATTATGGATCAAATTGAAGATGCGTTGTAATACCTGAGAATTTTTATGAAATGAAGAAATTTAAAGAACCGGTTACCGACCGAAAGCATGAAGTATAAAAAAACTTGAATGTAAAATCAAATACAAGGCACAATCTTATGTAAAACATTATTTAACAAATTTGCTATAAAAAAAGAGTGTTATATTTCAAAGAATCAATAAATTTACTTGATGATAAACGCATCAATCTAAAGAGCCATACCATGGCGTGTAATGTTATACCCTCGCAACCTTATATCACGAAATATACCTATATATTAACATCATTAAAGGTCGCAACATAACATGTAAAATTGGCTTGGAAGTAAAACTTGAGGCTTTAGAATTTTTATTATTTGACGTGTATTTTATGGATTACGCGAATCAATAATTTCATGATTTTTATTAACTCTTCCTTATTATAAGACATTAATTATTTATATAATATATATATATTTATTAAGGATGTAAAAACGCAAGTGCTGATCCGCTTGAATAACAAAAATTATGTGTCTCACCTAGTTCAAAGAGCACACCCTACACCACTACCCCCACCCCACATAACTAGGAAAAACACACCACCGTCGACAATACACGTGTTTCGCCTGTAAACGCATAATCGGAAGAAATAGACTCAGGAGTCTAGTGTAATAGTAGCGTAATATTGGTGTTGGCATAAGAAGTGACGGTGATAGTCCATACAAATAAAAGAGGGAGGGAGTTGCTTTACAAAATAGGTAAGACACTACATATTTTTCATGCGGATTTAAGCTGAATAATTTTAACATCTTTAGTGTGATATAATTTCGATAAGGTTAACGCCTGATTATTACTGTTCTAAAATATTTTATTCATTGTCGAGCTCTATTGAACGGAAAGTTCTTATTGATAAAATAATCCTTACAAATATTACACTATATGGTGTAATGTTTTTATAAGTTAATAGAGTCCCAAGCAAAACTAACAGCTCACCTGATATTAAGTAGCTATTTTGCGAATCATCAACATCTGCAACCACGTTGGCGATTTTGTTGTGTTACAAGTGAATCGAACCGAAGCGTAAATCACGCTAACGACGTATCCGAACTACTTGCGAGTGTTGGCTCCTCGGGCGGAACACCTTGCCCATCGGGAGAACTCGAACTTCCTTCTACGGTCAAAGATATAAAATTTATTTTAAGAAAGGAAAATAAAGACCTCGTTTTAGTTTCGATTTCACAAAAAATCTATATACGTAATATGTCGACTATTTTAGGGATCCGCTTAACTGACTTCTTATAAGTTCGATGCGCGTGTGAGAGTGTTGTCTATTTTGTTGTATTGCAATAGAGTTGTTGACTTCAGGTGATTTTGAAGGTTTTCTTTTTTGATATTTTAGACTGTCTTTACTTGTATCTAAGTAGACAATTTTGTCGCGTCTTAGCACAGCATTTTTACCCTGACTTCAAGCCGTGTCCACTTCTTTCTGGAGCTCTTTTTGTATTTTCAGTACATGTGGTGTAAAATCTTTTTTAATATAGATAGTACAGTCTAATCACTCTTTTTGTTTTTATTTTATTTTTTATTTTAAGGTTTGATTTACAAAACGTAATCTTAATTGGTCTAGGTTTTTCTTTCTTCCTACCTAGTCTTAAGGCTGATTCTATATCTTGTAAAGTACAATTTGCATTCAAGTGTTTATTTAAAAATTAAATAATATTATTTTCTAAATCTTCGTAGCTTTTTTCGTTTTCCTCTAGCCCAAATATAACTATGATTTTCATCCGTATTTTTCTTTCTATGTTTTTTAATGCATTTTGTTGGTTATTGATAATTTCCTCCAGCTCTTAATTTTTTGACATAATTGCCTTAAATTTTAAGTTTATTATAATATTTTCAATGATAGGCTTTGAAATATCTCCTTGTAAACTTTTTAATTCTTTTCTTTATTCCGTTATATCATCCTGCATTTTCTTTAGCATATTTGTTATTTCTTTCATATTGATAAGTGATTTTATTTGTTTGGATGTTATTAGGCGCCCTCTTGTGTCAAGTTACTATATTTATATTGATTGTGTTTGATTCAGTTCTGTTTGTATTGGTATCTTCAAACTCCGCTAGATGGGTTTTACTCGTAACATCTCCTAATTAAAGATAGATGGCGCAAACTTGATAAACTGTTTTTAAATGACTTAATTTTATAGGTTATAATTTTGAAAATACAATTATTCGATTATTTTCACCATATTTCTAGTTCTTTTGTATTTCATAAGTTTCTTTATAGCGAAATTTTAATGTGGAGTTGCTTCACTTTGACTATCAAATCATATTTATGGTTTCAAAGTTCAAACTTTCACTTACATATTTAAGTCTTAATTAAAGGTTTTTCTTTTCCCACTGATGTAACACTATTACTTGTCTAATTTAAAAACTTTTGTATTCACTTAATAACACAAATTTAAACTTCATTTGACTTGAATAAAAAAAATTAAATTCAGTTTAAGTACGTAGCCATTGTGTTAATATTTTATTTCATACGTGATAAACTTAAAAATGAGATTATCCGCAGTAGGACCAGAGTAACCGACATAGCCCAATGAATTAGTAAGATGAAGTCGTAATGGGCCGGCTATATAGCTTGAAGAACCGACAACCGATGGGGAAGCAAGGTTCTCAAGAGGCAGCCTCGTATCGGCTTCGGGCCGCCTTACTCGAAGTGTAAGGCGGCCCCCCATTAGATGGAGTGACGACCTGGTAAGACATGCAGAAGGTCGATGGATGCAGGTTGCTCAAGACCGTACTTTTTGGCATTCTTTGGGGGAGGCCTATGTTCAGCAGTGGACTTGTGAAGGGCTGTAATGATGACGACGACGTGCTATACAACCTAATGTCTGTATAATCTTTTTATTCATCAGCCTTTAGGATGGCATCGCTATGATAACGATAGTATTTTTTTATAGGATAAGGGTGACAAACGAGCTCACAGCCCACCTGATGGTAAGTAGTTGCTGTGGCCCATAGACATCTACATCTATCCTCGATTATGAATCAAAATGCAAATGCGTTGTAACCCTAACGACGTATGCAATGCGGCGCAATGGCTTAGAAATAAGTTGCAGCGCTAAGAGCCGCGTGTTTCAATCCCGCGCGGAACGAGTCGTGAAGTATGTACAACCTATGTTTTGTTGTAAAATTTTACTTTGAAAAAAGGTCCCGCTGGGTTTCTTGCTGGTTCTTCCCAGGACAGAGTATTTTTCGAATAGTAAATAGGTTTTCGGATTCCGAAGTGTTAAAAGTAACTTTCAATAAGAATTACTTGTAATCTAATCTATATTGAATAAAAAATATTGTAGTCTTACAATTTATTCATAGATATTATATCTTGCTCTTGAATTGTAGAGCAACAATTCGTTTTAGAACAAAATATCTGAAGCGTATTCGTTTTTAAAATTATCGTCCGTCACTACTGACCGCAATGGCGCTGGAAATCGTAAAATGTAGCCGCAATTTAATATATATCACCCCAAAACAAATTTGTAGTTGTAAAAATCTGCAACATGGTATAGAAAAAATAGAAATTGATCTTTTTTCAAGTTTATTACCATTACAATTTTTTTATATAATCTTTATATTTCTTATGGAAATTAATTTCTTCTACATTATTGATATTAAATAGTGAATTTACAATAAAAAAATTAGCTATACAGATCTCTATGTAGTAAGTTTCCTTATTGGCTGGAAGTTCGTTTGGGTTGGTACTACCCTTTTACTTACTACTGATGCCAAGCACCGGTATATCTACTGCTGGGTTCCGGTTCGAAAGGTAAGAGAAAAAAGGTCTTTTACCTTTCGAATCACACTTAAATTCAGGCTGAGTTAGTAAGATCCTTAGAGGTCATAATGCATCTGTGACCTTTTTTTAGAAGTTGATAAAAATACTGATTACTCTTTTGTCTTTCCAAACGACGACGAGCAGCGTCAAAGGTGCGAAACGTTTGGATCTGTGATCCATCTGTCAAGTATAACGATTAAGGTAAATCCTCCCTTCAACAGGCAACGGAAAATACTATTCTCCAATAATTGACTTTGACGTAGGAGCAACAAATCGTGAGTGTGATTCCGAAAGTTCTTAAAAGTGAAAACAAAAACGCCTCTCGATGCATTACATCGATGATTTTTGTGTGAAAATCCTTAATTTTTCAGTTTTTTTTATTATTGAACTAATAATTATGGATGTAAGTCACATGTACAGCTGTAATGACTTCACTGCATAATCCTACCGGTCGGATCATTGACAAACCACGTGGTAATATCTGTCAAAATCTGTATTTGATGCCCTATCCCTAAAAATAGAAATTTATGTACGAACATATTTAGATTCATCATCATCAACACAGCCTATCAAAAGTCTACTGTTGAACATAGGCCTTCCTTTGGATTGCCTCGTAGAAGAAATATTTACCATAGTTGCCACGTTTGGCTAAGCGGTAGAAAACAGCAGTTTTTTTGAGTTGTTATCAGAAAGATGCTGCTGCCCATTAACTGTTTCATTTCCTCTAACGACACCCACTGGATAAAATTGGATAGTGGATATACTTACACCACCTCTTCACGGTTTAGTAATCTATTTAGATTACCAGAAGAGAAATTAGCGTAGTAGAATAAAACTAGACAACTTTTTTGTACGATATGTAATGTATATATATGAAAATGAAATTTTAAAACAAAATTTTAATTTAATATCGGAGAGAAAAATATAGGTTATTAATATTCATCAAATGAGAAACAAATGTACATCTTGCAGAGCTTTGATCCCCGATACTAATCTTGGAAAGAGCTAAGCACTTTGATGTTGAATAATTTTATCTAAGTAGATCTTTTATATTTTTGCTTTTATAGTTTTAATATCTCTAATATCTTCTGATTTATAAGAAGCTAATATAAAGTTATCTCTTTACTTACATAACGCTTGTTCATAAAATATCCACTATAATGGACGCAAATTTTACAGAATCAATTACATCATAGGAACTTAATATCAGTCCATTTTTTTTTCAGAACTAAAATTAAAGTAATTTTCACCTGTTGATAAATTTAAAGCTTTTGGATATTAGAAACTTTTGGATATTAGAAATTTTATTTAGTTGTCTAACCTGTAGTGAAAATTGTGAGAATTAACTCTTTTGTAGAAAAATGTGAAATGAAATATAGCGTCACGCCTGTAATCTCGAAAGGGTGGGTAGAGTCCAAAGAGCAGTGAGCTACTCAGACCACGTTTAGCCAAAAAATATGGGGTTAGATGGGAAATTTGAATGAAGTGATAGGTGGCTCGTGATGTTTGCTGATCGTTTTCAAATCATAAACCCAAAATGCTATTATTCGCCTTTTTTAACATGCTGTGCAAGTAACACAGGTTGACATGGGACCTATAATTTCCATAGCAAAGTGAAAATATATACAAAATTTGCAATCTACTATAATAAGCTAACCCACTGTTGAAAAATATTATCCCGTAGGTGTCATTAGAGGCGGCAGTAGGATATGATGACGATGTTGGGAGTAGCTCTTCCTATTAATAACTCAAAATAATAAATAATACGGTTGCCAACCCTTCTGCTAAGCGTGGTAGCTAAGGCAAATATCCCCTCTACGTGGCAATCTTTATTTACACTAATGTATTGCGGAGTAGGCGGAGTAGAGAGGGTTTTACTCTTTTATTTGTTTGTTCTACCAAACCGTAATAGGTACTGAAAAATAAAATAGTAAGTAAAGTAGGCATATCATTAGGCTATACAAAACAGAAAAAAAATATTAAAATCGGTCTTCATTTGCAGCTGCATCATCAAAAATATTGACGCAAAGGGTGATTTTCTGGATAATTTATAAATCACCCTTTATCTTTTAAACCACGCAGCTTGGGTATAGGACTTAATAATTTTTTTTGGGTATTTGTTAGTATTGGTTCAGCATAAAAAATCCCTAAAGGATTTTTCGCGTAAATACACCATAAAATTATTATGGAGGTTTAAAGTTTTCAGGATTTTTTGGACCGTTTTTTTTTTGGTACGCGTCATAAGCGTTATTTGGTGCAAGAGCGAGCGAAGCGAGCTCGAGACATGGGGCACCCTGACTCGGACAGGTTACGTTAGAAGAGGATGGCGGTGTCGAGTGAGCGAGCGAAGCGAGCGAACAGACCCCTTCATCCCCTTCGTGGTTATTTTTTTATAAACCATGCAGAAATAGGAGCCCCGCTTAGCGGGACTCCGTCGACTAGACTTTGGTATTACTTCGGCGGAGGGGGGACGTCACTTTGTCGTGAACCGTCGAAAACTGCCTTAAAATGGTTAAAATTCATAAATTTTCGTTGAAAAAAATTGAACTTAATGGTTCTTATAATTTTTTTAGTTATTTTATTTTATAATTAAGTTAATTATGCAAAAAAAAACCATGAGAACTGGTCTAGCTTAAAAATTTTGTAATTTTTAGTCGATATATCATAAAAACTGCCTTAAAAATCTAAAACTTCAAACCCTCGTAAAAATTTCATCATTTATGTTGGTAAACGTGTAAAAATTTTGGTTCAAATCGGAGGTGTCCCTAGAACGGAACTATATCCATGTTTTTTAACAGTCCTTCCATGGTCTACAACCCCCTTTTGTTTGATCGTTACGTTCTGGGACACCTTGTGTACCTAACACATCCAAGTAATTACCAATTAAAATATGTAAAACGGTAGCTGTTTTGAACTGAAGTTCTGTAACACATACTTCTTTTAGGTCTTTTCGGATATAAACTACAACTCCGTCATTTTGGTTCATATTACATAGTATATGGTAGCTGGTATAATCATCCAATGATAGAAGGTATGGATTAGATGATAGTCTACATTCTGTGAGTATTATAATATCGTTACTAAAACCAAGACGATTTAGCAATGTTGGTAATCCAGATATATTTGCAGATACATTACGTATATTTTGATTAATTATTTTTAAACTACTTACGGGATTGGGTATGAGATCCTTAAAATCTTCTGGATTGGCACAGTATAAAAAAATACAAACAAATAAAAGAGTAAAACAATTTTTTGTAGAAATTGTTTTAAGTATGGTAGTGTATAGGAGTCTCCCATAATTCATCCAAATTAGTTGATCGACATCAGGGATCGTATTTAATATAAGCATAATATCATAGCGGAAACGGGAAGGTGAGATAAAGAGGCTCTTTATGATTGTTGCTAGAGTTTTTTATTGTCAATAATTCTTATTTTTTCTTTAAACCGTCTGAGAACGTACCGATCATTTTGATAATATAAATAAATCCGTCCATGGCGGGCGAGATGTATGAAATCTTTCAATTACTTTGTTTACAATATCTAGTTTATTTTAATTTTACTAGATGTCTCTGTGTCCAAAACTTGTGTTATTTACATCGCGTTGTTAAGGTTTGTTGCAAATAATACATAAGATGTTTTTTGACTCCTACTGCCAATTCATACCTGAGATTCATTTCATGAATCCTATCTCCTAGCGGCTATTTTGTTGGATCTATACATGGTCCTTCGATGTCGGATAATAAGACATCAGTGAAGGTTGTGTCTGTATTCATAGCTGTGCCGACACGGTGGCCGATTTTCGTCGATGGTGCTCTGTGATCATGTGCAAAAAAAAAGGTGTCTTCATCGACACGCGATGCATATGGATACTTTTCGATGACAAGGTGATAAGTGAAGTGTTTCGTAAACTATACATAAACACATGACATATATGTACTATGAATAAAAATTAAAAACAGTTTTAACATAAAGCTGTGTGATAATAAGCAAAAGTAGGTATTTCATAACAATAAAACCTAGCAAGTAAGTACTTAATGTACTAAAATTTACAATCCTTGAGTATTTTATTCAAATGTAATACAAAAAAACTTAGACTAATGCATTTCATTCAGAAAATAATAACAAACAAACATCTTAAGAATTAATTATATTCATTCTGTAATAAACATAAGGCCTTTCTTTTAGGTGACTCTTGCAAGAATGAATATTCACTAGAGCAATCGAAAGTTGTTGGTAGAGACTTTTAATTATTTTAAACTAAAGAGCCCAAATCACAAAGAAATGGCTCAAAAAGGTTAAAAACTTTAAATCATCCCTATTCCACTTGTATCAAATTTACATCTGTCAATTCCTTATAATTAATCCTTTCCCGCTTGGGAAGGGCTCACAATATTTATATAAAATACCCGAATCAAGGGCTTTGCTCTCCCGCATTTTAAAAATAATGTGGAGGAGGCACACGGCTCCACATACACCGTGTGCGGTGAGCGCCAACCAACCAACGCGCTCCCCCCGAAGAGGGACGTTAAGTTGGGAACTGGACCGTAGTCCACAGCAAAATAACTGGCGAACCAGTAAAAGAGGGCTTGGCTCCTTAGAAGTGCGTAAGCACAAACATCGACCGAATTCGCATGTCAATGCGTGTAAACACCATACGGAATGCGATCAAATCCAGCCACAGTGAATGTACATCACACGGTTTATGCAACACGTCGAATAGTAGGCACATTGGCCATAAAAAAGACCTCCGTGAGCGCCACCATCTGCCAGACCGCAGCTCCTGTAGACGTGATGTAAGTGTAAGGCATCACCACTAATTGCATGATAAGCACGGCTACTAGCCGCAGAGCGTATCATGAGTCTACTGCTCATCTCAAAGGAATGAGGTCCCACGTTGAGCAGATTTCGGCCGCAGCCTCGAGAGTCTCCTCCCTCCAGCTACCACTCGTATGAGGTCGACACATATGCTGCACTAACCAATACAACGGCAGATATAAGAAAAGGTAGTTATAAAATAATAATAATAATTCACCATCAGAAAGTGTTTGTGTCACTGACGTTGAGTATATGCATTTTTTGATCATGTTTGTCTCACCCAACAACAAGTTGCCTTCAATCATTCAAAGGTTGGAAATTTACAGAGATATATTATTATGTTATTATAAAACACCATGGAGGTCAGACAGTCTGCAGCCCCATAATGAAGGGGCTTGGGCAAAGCTACTTAGGTGTGAGTTAAACCAAGACGCAGAGAGCGTCATTGAGAATAGCGACCCGCCAACAACCATCGCAGAGACGCAATGCTGCAGAACGCAACAAGCGTCAACACGACTATCGTTTTTATTGCAGCGTTTAAACAGTTTGTCTGGAGACAAACTGTTTAAACGCTGCAATAAAAGCCTCGGAAGTGGGATCACTTACTAATTCGAGGTGCACAACTGTAGTTGCCATGAATGCATGAATGCCCTCTGTAGACCGATATCCCCTGACTTTTGCTATTTTTACTGCAATTGGACCGAGCACATAGAACGCGACTGTCTATAGTGGTGCAAGTAACTTGCATCAGTGTAGAGAGCCGCTTGGATAAAAATGATGTAACTTGCATCAGCTTACGTAGGACCCGCCGAATTTATGTATGTGGAAGGCTGTACAGATCTCAATAATAGCCGCTAGGGGATAAGGTTGAATGAATTCGCTTAAAAATAAGAAATTAATATAGAACCTACCTGTTAAATACAACTTCTACTACAACTGTTAAAAATTTCTACATTTTAACAGTTGTAGTAGAAGTGAAACCTTCTTTTATAGTAAAAGTGCTACAAACGAGCTCACAATGCACCTCATTGTAAGTGGACGCTGTAAACCATAGACATCTACATCTATCCTCGGTTAAGAACATACCATTTTCCATAAGATGAAAAAATACACTCTTAAAGAAACTGGAAAGTCAATACATAATACATTTCTGGAATGAAGTGCCTTATAAAGTAATCGTTTCGTACGCTATTTATTTTTTTGGACAAGTGAGCATTAGCGTGGGTATTTTAGCAGGAAAGTTACTTATTAATTTCGAGGTCGGCAAATCACTTCTTTAATAATAAAATTAATCATACTTATAAGCACTTCTTTTATAATAAAATATAAAAAATTGCCTTAAGGGTGCGTTTGCAAATCAGGCGAAAATATGCTGTTTTCGGTACATTTTGTGACACAACTAAACCAAATCAAACATAGGTAATTGCTACCACGTATAGAATGGTTCTTCATCTTCAAATGGTGGTGACTTTTTGTTGAAAATAATAGTTTTTAAATTGTAAATACGATCTTCCCTAGCCATTTTCTACAAAATTAACGATACCGGCT
The DNA here is from genome assembly GCA_029286625.1 of Parnassius orleans. Lineage (NCBI taxonomy): Eukaryota > Metazoa > Arthropoda > Insecta > Lepidoptera > Papilionidae > Parnassius > Parnassius orleans. Next base: position 194,517 of record JAGSMP010000396.1, on the reverse strand, counting down.
CATGTTTAGGTACATTTTGTTCTATTATCAACATATATTAAGATTTCTAAAAATACTGTAAGTAGGCGAACATATTCAATAAAAATAGTGGTATTTACTTTTATCAAAATGTCACAAATAATCGTAAAAAAAAAAAAAAAACTGATGCTTATTTTTTTCACATATTTTGCTAATACGTATGAATCATAATGGATTGCAATAAGTGTTATTTTATTTTTGGTGCCTGTTTTGATTTATTGTACAATAATTTCGATAAAAACCTCAGTCCGCGCTCGGTCGCCGTTATGAGTGGATACTGTATCGCCTGCCTGATTGCAGCAGCCGAAAAAGATCGCTGTAAATACACAAAATAATCGAATTTGATACATAGGTGCTTGACAAGACAAAATAATATTATTATTTTTATTATCACACATTTTGTTATATTTTGTTTCGCTGAAAGTAAGTGGGATTTATATATATAAATAATTATAAATGCCTATTCGTCTTGAACTTTATGGAGTGATCTGAAAGTGTTCATCGGTGACTGCTACTGGAACTCTTAGTCGAGTAGAACTAGATGTGCCGAGTTTGGGCTCGTTTTAGTTATGATGAGACTTTACCACCGGACTTGATGGAGAGACCTGATGGTGTACTTCGGGGACCATTACTGGAACTCCTGGATGAGTAGAACTAGGTGTGCCAAGTTTGGGCTCGTTTTGTTAGTTATGATGAGACTTTACCTCCGGACTTGATGGAGACCTGATGGTGTGCTTCGGTGACCATTACTGGAACTCCTGGACGAGTAGAACTAGGTGTGCCAAGTTTGGGCTCGTTTTGTTAGTTATGATGAAACCTAACCTCGGGCACGATGGACAGACCTGATGGTGTACTTCGGTGACTACTTCTGGAACTCCTGGACGAGTAGAACTAGGTGTGTCTGTCACTCCATCAAGTCCGGTAGCTAATATCATAATAACAAAACGAGCCCAAACTCGGCACACCAAGTTCTACTCGTCCAGGAATTACAGCAGGAGTCACCGAAGTACACCATCAAGTCTCCATCAAGCCTGGAGGTTGGGTATCATAATAACTAAGAAAATGAGCCCAAACTCGGCACCTAGTTCTACTCGTCCAGGAATTACAGCAGGAGTCACCGAAGTACACCATCAGGTCACTCTATCAAGTCCGGAGGTAAGCTCTCATCATGACTAACAAAACGAGCCCAAACTCAGCACACCTAGTTCTACTCGTCCAGGAATTCCAGCACTAGTCACCGAAGTACACCATCAAGTCTCCATCAAGCCTGGAGGTTGGGTATCATAATAACTAAGAAAATGAGCCCAAACTCGGCACACCAAGTTCTACTCGTCCAGGAATTCCAGCACTAGTCACCGAAGTACACCATCAGGTCACTCTATCAAGTCCGGAGGTAGCTCTCATCATGACTAACAAAACGAGCCCAAACTCGGCACACCTAGTACTACTCGTCGAGGAGTTCCAGTAGCTGTCACCAGTATGCCTTCAAGTCACTTCACCAAGGCCGAAGCTAAGTCTTATCATAACTAACAAAACGAGCCCAAACTCGGCACACCTAGTTCTACTCGTCCAGGAATTCCAGCACTAGTCACCGAAGTACACCATCAGGTCACTCTATCAAGTCCGGAGGTAGCTCTCATCATGACTAACAAAACAAGCCCAAACTCGGCACACCTAGTTCTACTCGTCCAGGAATTCCAGCACTAGTCACCGAAGTACACCATCAAGTCTCTCCATCAAGCCTGGACGTTGGGTCTCATAATAACTAACAAAACGAGCCAAACTCGGCACCTAGTTCTACTCGTCCAGGAATTCCAGCACTAGTCACCGAAGTACACCATCAAGTCTCTCCATCAAGCCTGGACGTTAGGTCTCATAATAACTAACAAAACGAGCCCAAACTCGGCACCTAGTTCTACTCGTCCAGGAATTCCAGCACTAGTCACCGAAGTACACCATCAGGTCACTCTATCAGAGTCCGGAGGTAAGCTTTCAGCATGACTAACAAAACGAGCCCAAACTCGGCACCTAGTTCTACTCGTCCAGGTTCCAGCAGTAAGCACCTAAGTACCATCAAGTCTCTCCATCAAGCCTGGAGGTTGGGTATCATAATAACTAAGAAAATGAGCCCAAACTCGACACACCAAGTTTTACTCGTCCAGGAATTCCAGCAGTAGTCACCGAAGTACACCATCAAGTCTCTCCATCAAGCCTGGACGTTAGGTCTCATAATAACTAACAAAACGAGCCCAAACTCGGCACACCTAGTTCTACTCGTTCAGGAATTCCAGCAGTAGTCACCGAAGTACACCATCAGGTCACTCTATCAAGTCCGGAGGTAAGCTCTCATCATGACTAACAAAACAAGCCCAAACTCAGCACACCTAGTACTACTCGTCGAGGAGTTCCAGTAGCTGTCACCAGTATGCCTTCAAGTCACTTCACCAAGGCCGAAGCTAAGTCTTATCATAACTAACAAAACCAGCCCAAAGTCCACAGCCACCATCTCACTGCTAGTAGAGGGCTTTGGTGCCTAGCAGTCTCTGGAGCAGCTATTCGTATTTCGTATGTAATATATTTTTGTAGGTATAAGAAATGAGAAAAATCAATCTTTCAAATTATCAAAATGTTTTTACTTGATTACGATTCCCACACCGCAGCCCGCAGCTAACCGTGCGTACACTTGTGTGTGTGACCCGTGTCAATGTAATAGTTCGATTCTATACCTATCAATTTTGCAAACGCGTCCTTAAGGCTCTTATTTGAACGCTATCGTTAATATTATTTAGATACTATTTAAATATATTATTATTATTATATTAATTAGATACACCGCCTGGACATCACGTGAGGTCGGCAACCAATGAGCGCGCAACACACCGCGTGAGAACAGGCTCATGCCAAGACATTAGCCGCGGGAATATAAGAAGGGACTTTTGGGATCCGCTTCATTCCGCTTGCGCCGCCGCTCTCGAGCGGTCGTGTAAGTTATCCGCGCTCTCGTCCCCGTACGTTGAGTGCCTCTCGCTCTTGCGCCTCCGCTATCCTGATCACGCTATGCAGCGCAGTCGCTTCGGTGAGTTTTGCTTGCCTTTTCTTACCGTTCTTGCCCCCCTGCCGCCTGGCAGCGAGGTTTGACCGCTTATTGTTTTTTGGTTTTGTTATTTTTCTGTTATGTCCCCAACATCGACGAGACGGCTCTCGCCGCTATTTTCGCCGTTCTTGCCCCTCAGGCATGTATCTCCCCGGCCCCCGCCGCGACCTGCCCGACGGCCCCTTTGGCTGCCCCGCAGACCGATCCGCCCGAGTCCCATGACTCTAATTCTATAGTTTTAGTGTTCCGACACCACGTCCATAAATTCGTCCTCCCGGAAGAGGACCGCCACCAACATAAACTCTTCGTCCAGCAACTGCTCCTCGGACTCCGATGGGACAGTAACGAATGAAACCCCCTTCACGTTAGTGAAGTCAAAGCGCGGCCCGAAACGCGCCGCCAAAAATCCCTCCCCCGTCCTGGCAGCCCCTGCCGCCACCCTTGCCTCCGCAGCCCCCGTCGCTGCACTCAACCCCGCAGCTCCCACTGAAGCCTCCACCTCCGCAGCCCCGCCGCTGCCGTAGTCTCCTTACTGCCACTTAACCTCCCCCCGCCTTCCAAGCCAGCATCTCGCTGCGCCCCCACCCTCGCCAAAAAACAAGTCCCGCCCCCTGTCTTTCTCAGAGACAAGGCGCAGTTCACCCGTCTATCAAAACCTGCTATAACACAGGTATAAAATACGACCGGGCCACCAACCTCGGTGAGTCCATAAAAATCATCCCACAGTCGATCGTTGACTATCGTCGCACCAGGCTTTTCACAGCCGAGCGTGTGTCCTACCACACGTTTGCTCTCCCAGAAGAGCGTAAAGTCAAGGCCGTAATCCGCGGTGTCCCTTTTGAACTCGCCAACGAGGACATCCTTGAGGACCTTAAGTCCCAGGGATTCCCTGTCGGAGCAAGCAGCAAGGACAAGAGGTTCCCGCTCGCCCTCGTCATTGTAACCAACGTCGTCATCATCATTACAGCCCTTCACAAGTCCACTGCTGAACATAGGCCTCCCCAAAGGAATGCCACAAAGCACGGTCCTGAGCCTGGGGTCGTCCTCCATATACCCCAATAAATAAAGTCTGACCAACGTGCCGGAGTAAAGCCATCTTCCGGCAGGTACGCACAGTATGCGGCCTGTCGAGTGAAGGTCGAGCCCCCATAGGCGCGGCTTCCGGCGCAGTGCCACCGCTGCCAACTCTATGGGCATGCGGCGGCCAGCTCACCCCAGGTGCGTTAAGTGCCTTGACCCCCACAACACGAAAGAGTGCCTCGGCCCACAATGCCGAATCCCACCGGCTTGCGTCCTTTACGAGCAGCTTGGCCACCCGGCCAACACAGGGATGCCCTCGCGCTCCTCGTCCCGTTTTACCAGAGCTCCACCGCCGGTTAATGACAAATCATTCCGGCACTTCCATCGAAAATGCCCGTCAGGGGCTCTTCAGCCCTTCAGGGCCCTATAGGCCCCTCAGGGTCCCCTAGACCCTTATGGGCCCCATTCAGCCCCTCCGGCTTTTCTCAGCCCACACAGCCACAAATTCTCCTGGGGCCTGGTCAGGCCCCCCCGGACATCCTTCGCCCCACGACAGGCACAGCCCTCAATGGTTGATGACCTGAATACGGTGTATGCCACTATTCGGAGCATCGAAATTGGGGAGATTGCCATATTAGCCCGCAAGCTGCGCGCTGCTCAGTCCCCTCAGGACCGTCTCCTTGCTCTTGCTGAGCATCACAATTTTTTATGTTCGTTGTAAGTTAAGTTAATTTAATTTAACTTAACATTATGACAGAACACTCCACTATCCCAAAGTCTCTCGGTCGTATTAAGCCTAAGGGCTTATCGCTTGTTTCTTTTAATACTCGCTGTTTGCAAAATAACCTCCCCGAGCTTAAGCTCTTTCTTCGAGATCGCGAAGCCGACCTCCTCTTCCAGGAGACCCACCTCAAACCTCAGAACCCCAAAGGCTTCTCCATCTAAAAGTATTCTCTTCTTCGTAACGACAGATCTGACCGCAAAGGCGGCGGTACTGCCATTTACTACAAGAAGATACTACATTGCTCCCATATCCCCACTCTGCCGCTTACCAATATGGAAGCCACGGTATGCAGGCTGGCTTTGACTGGACACCAATCCATCGTCATAGCCTCCTGCTATATCCCTAGTGGAACTCTCCCCCTCAGAAAAGATTTTGAGGCCATCCTTGCATTAGGCAATTCAGTCATTATATTTGGAGATTTTAACTCTAAGCATAGTGATTGGACTTGTCTTACTACTACTGATAGTGGCAAGAAACTGCTTGATATCACGCAGTCTCTCGACCTTTCCGTTCTCAGTCCCCTCGGTGTCACTCACTATCCCGACAACACCGACCACGCTCCTGACGTACTAGCCTTTGCAATAGCAAAAGAAGTCTCTCTCAACCTCAGGTCAATCGAGACCCTTGACGATCTTGGATCCGACCACCGCCCTGTCTCCCTCATACTTGGCTATCAGGCACCTCCCTCAAACCCCTCCACGAAAACCTTCACTAACTGGAAGGACTTCAAGACGGCTTTGGACTCTCCGGACTCCACCATCCCCCTTTCTTCGGACTTTTTCGACAGTACCGAAAAAATCGACACCGCGGTCGATTGTCTCTCCACCCTTATAAAATCCTCCCTTAAGGAGAATGAAAGGGTCGTCCCGGTTGCTAATAACAATGGTCTTCCCTTACACATTATCAACCTAATGAAAGCTAAGAGAGCTGCTCTACGGAGAGCAGCACTCTACCCAACCCCAGAATATAGACGTACGGCCAATCGTCTTCAACGAGAAATCCGTTCACGCCTTTCCGAACTTCGAGACCTCGAAAAGAGTAATCTTATGGAGAATATCTCTCCCTCTCATACAGCGTACTACCAGATGGCGAGAGCCCTCCGCATAGACGCTATCTCCCTCACCCTCTCTCCGGCCCCGACGGTACTATTGCCTTCGAGGACAAGGAAAAAGCTGAGTGCTTTTCCGAGACAGCATCGCTGCTAAATGCTCTCCCAGCTCTCAACCCACCGACCCCTCTCACATCCAGACAGTGGAGGATGAGGTCCGCCGCCGGAACTCACCCCCCACAGCCTCTGCCCAAAAAGGCTCCGGGTGCGGATGGCATCTTCAACCAAGCCCTTAAACATTTTCCTGAGCAGGTGTTAACCCTTTTAGCTATTATCTTCAACGCCTGTTTCAACCTTAGTTACTTTTCCACCACGTGGAAAGAGGCAACTGTCATTGGTATCCACAAGCCAGGAAAGCCTCACAACCTCCTCTACAGTCATCGTCACCTCAGGCTCCTCAAGGCCATGGGCGCCATCTATTTCCCACAGACGGTGACCCTCTTGTCATCCCTCACCAATTTTGTTACCGAGCAAAACACTCTTGTCTCCAACAAGTTCACTGTATTGTGGAATATATCCTCAGCGGTGTTTATCCTCGTCGTCATAAGACCATCTCGATCTTCTTCGATATAGCGAAAGCGTTTGATAGAGTCTGGCACGAAGGCCTTATCTACAAACTATACAAAATAGGTCTCCCTGATCGTCTTGTTCGTCTCGTGGCCTCCTACTTAAAGGACCGTACCTTTCGTTTCAGACACGAAGGCACGCTCTCTTCTTCGCGTCAAATCAAAGCCGGTGTCCCTCAGAGCTCCGTACTTGCCCCTCTTCTATATATCCTGTACACCAACGACATTCTCATCCCGTTGAATGGTGTTCAGCTCTCCCTCTTTGCAGACGACACTGCCCTCTGCACCTCCACCTACTTTATACGGAACAAGATCCAAAACTCAGTTAATGACTTAGGAGCTTGGTTACAAAAATGGCGTATCAATGTGAACCCGGAGAAGAGCTCCGACGTTCACTTTGAACATAAACGACGCCGCCCCACTACCATTCCGCCAATCCGTATGCTAGGGATCCCTGTCCGTCAAATACTTAGGTGTCACGCTTGACACGAGGCTCACTTTCGAGCCCCATGTTAAGAGAGTAACTCGAAACGCGCGATTTTATCTGGGTAGGCTCAACAGTATGTTGGGCCGATACAGTAAAATGTCCCTCCTCAACAAGCAAATCCTTTATAAGGTATACGACCCATTATGTCTTACGCGGCCCCCATTTTTGCTCATGCTAACCCTAAAACCCCGAACAAACTTCAAGTTGTTCAAAACTATTTTTGTCGTCGGGCTACGAACGCACCCTAGTACGTCCGTAATGCCGACCTCCATCGAAACTTAGAGCTCCCCACAATCCAACAATTTCTAAAAACACTCTCTGAGAACTTCTTCAAATCCTCAGAATCTCACTCCTTCGGGGATTTCTTTTGGGGGAGGGAGGTCCATGCATTGGGTGCAAAAAGAGGCTCCGCTTCATTCGATTCGAAAGCGGCAAAGAAGACACATCAAGGAAGAAGACTCCCCAAGAAAATATCCCCTCTTAGTATAATTAGTGATTAATGATTGCCGCTAATGTAAATAGTGAAATAAATAGTTGTAAATTGTCCCACTTTTCTTTATACAGACCTCTTAGTTTATTAATAAGTTATCGAAGTAAATTCCAAAGTAAAGTCAGTTATTTAGTACACATGTACTCAACGTTTCTCTAAAGTCAGTTATCTCGACACATCCACCCTCTAAACTATCCAGAATACATTCTATTAAGTATACTCTAAGGTTCACCTCTTTCCGCTTTGATTATATATACTATTTCATACTATATAAATAATCAGCCGTTATAATATATGTTTTTGTTATGCTTGATTACTTAACAAGAAGTAAAGTTTTATTTATATTTGAGTAAATTTTGACGGCTCTGTGGCGCAGTGGCTTAGCAATGAGGTGTTCCGCGGGTTCGAATCCCGCACGGAACAAGTATTTGTATGGTCTACAAATAATTGTTCCGGGTCTGGATGTTTGTCCTTGTGAAATTCATGTGTGTAAACTGCCCCCACGATAAAGAAGAAAATCCTAGTGTGGAGGTAACGTTTTAAAAAAAAACATAATTATAAAAAAAACATAAAATTCCACAATTGCCTTACTAATGGTCCTTATTCGGGGATATTGTCACGAGTTGAAAAAATTTCTTTAAAATTCAAAGAAGGGAATGTGAGATCGAATGCAGTTTCGATCGAAGCTAAGAGTCCAGCTCAATATAATGGGTTGAGATCTAAACGATTTTCGAAAAAAACTTAATCCTTTTTTGAATAAAAAAAATCCATTTTATTTGAATTATCAGTACTGAAAATATGGCAATAATAATGAGTGACTACTACATATTTATAAGATGTATAAAAATAAATTGCTTTGCAACTTAAGTAAATGCAAACAAATTACTCTGCGTTCGGACCGCAGCTGAAGCGAACTGTATCTGTGTTGGAATAACGTGCATAGCATATTGCGGTGCTGCAATACGTATGAGTACGCGTAAAATGTCGCGGTAAACCCATTTACATTACATTTAAATTTGTTGCCACTAATCCTGAGCTATTCATAAACTATTTTTATATACTAATTGAGATCCACTGTACCACATCGTCCCGTGGGTCTCGTAAAAGGCGGCTGAGGGGAAAAACCAGGAGATGTGCAGCAGCGTCTTTCCAATAACAACCAGAAAACAAAAAACTGTGGTTGCAAACCGGCCTGCCAAGCGGGGCAACTATCGCAAGTATCCCCCTTTTGGGGCAATCTATGGGGAACAATAAACATAGGCCATGTTCAGCAGTGGAATTCTATAGGATGTAGTGAGAGCGTGTGTGAACTATCTAGAAAATACACGATGATTTTATATGTGGTAGAGCCATGCTGCAGCTATATTAATCGTATAGTTGTAGCACGAATGGGTCGGCTCGACCGGGGAAGGACCACGCTCTCACAGAATACCAGTGTGAAATAGCAGCTTAATGCCGCTGTGTTTCGTATGGTGAGTGTAGAGAACCGGAGACCCTTTTTACTGGAAACGAGGCATTTCATCTTAGTCCTCACGGGTGAAAACGCATCTGCATTTTGATTCGTAATCGAAGATAGATGTAGCTGTCTATGGGCCACAGCAACCACTTACCATCAGGTGGACTGTGTGCTCGTTTGTCACCCTTATCCTATATAGCTAACACAATAACTTTAATGACACGTCAAAGCTTTTTACAAACAAACTATTATTCCAAAATGTGGAAGAGATTAATCCACATTTTAGACGACTCAGTTGCGCAGTAGTTAAGCGCTTAATGTTGAGAGGCTGAGGGTTTGAATCTCAAACGGAACAAGTGTTTATATAATACATTTGTTCTGGCTTTGTATGTTTGTCCATGTGAAATTTATGAACTTATGAAAATGCCTCCTTAAATTAAACAAGAAAAATCTGAAGAATAATACTAAATATAATAATAAAACTGCGGTTGTCAGCGTTGCAACTATGGCAAATATCCCTCTTATGAGGCAACGTGTGAGGAGCCCTATGTCCAACAGTGGATTTTAGTAGTCTGTAACGGTTATAATTACCTGGATAAGAGGTCAAACGTAGAGACACCGTTTTGCGTGAAAATGTACATGTAAATGTTTTGCAATATATCGTTCTAAGTTAACCCTAGATAGATAACCATATTTTCGTGTACTAAAGATAACCATACGTCCATTCGACGTGGGATTAACAAGTTGGCATATTTTGGATTATATATACATATATACTAGGTTTATAAATGTTATAATATATCTTAGTATATGTAATTGTGTTTTGAGTATATGAAAACATTGGAGTATATTATATTTATATTGAAAAATAATTAAAGAACAAAACACGGTAATTCTTACTCTACACAACATAAACATTTAGGAATCTCTTCGTCAGTCTCATAATTTTATATATAAACTTTTTAAAGTCATTTTTGTAATCTTATATAGATTACAAAATCTAAGATAATATACACTTTTATTTATTTTGGTCTCAAAGCACTTAGGACAGGCGCTGGACTTGTGCTGTATAAATATTATTGCAGCTGTCGCACATTGTCTTTGTTATCCTTCAAATTTTGTTGGACAAAGGCACAATATTTTCTCTTCTTTGGCTCAGGTACACCTTCTCGTTGTGTGGAAGGGTTGTTTTGTCCTTTTGAAATAAACCACAAATTTTTCTTTTATATTAGTCAGCAAAGTTAACATATGCTGCCTTGTCTCCGTCCATGAGGCCATTAAGCTAAAGCTAAGTAAGTCTTCATATTAATTTCTGGCTTCTCATGATAGTCAAGTCATTAGCTAAGTTTGGTTAGGTGGTCGTTAGCAAGTGAAGTGAGAACTGCTACTGCGAGGTTTTTTTAAGTAAGTGACAGCTACAACACGTATCTAACTTGTAAGTCAGTGTGTTGCCCTTCCTCATCAGTAGACATCAGCATCTTCCTAAGTGAGTAAAGCAGAATTTAGTCATATCTTAGGCTTTTTTCCAGAATGATATTTAATAAAATAGAAACTGTCGCCGAATCATTGCTTAAACAAAATGTAAAGGCTTGTTCAAATACTTTTCAATCCATAGGGTATTTCCAAAAGATATCTTTAAATATTTTAAAACTATTGATGTTAAGAAAACGGCAGACTTATGGGGGATTTCCGTTAAAGTTATTTTATCTATAAAAGATACAATAGCTCATGTATAACGTCCATGTCACACCTATGCCGGTAGTTGTTGGGAGCACTAAGCTCGAAGTTATTGACGAGTATGTTTACCTGGGACAAATAGTCCGACTCCAATAATTCCAACTTCGACCGAGAGGTCAATCGACGGATTCAACTCGCTAATCCACCTATAAAACAGCCGTAGCTTATACCGCGCGCTCGCCCGTCGACCGGGGCCTTTGCGCCAATATTCGTGATCGTAAGCGATGAATGAGAGACCACGTAAGCTTACTAACGCACTATAGGAAACGAAAAGAAAAAAACAGTGGAATCGGACTTCTAGGGACCTCAAAATGCGTAGATTCTATTAACTTATGGGTATCGGTTTCATCACAATTATTTTTCCATATGTCATATGGACAAATATTTGTGTTGAATATGTTATGTCATACGTCCATTTTTAATACCTATTCAATATAAAGACATCAAGAGAATCTAGGGATATTTTATGTTTCATCAAATATCTAAAAATCTATGATGAATTTTCTGATATAGTAAATGGAAGAATGATAGGTTATTTTAAGGTCTTTAATAAAAAATAAAAAACATTTCGTATTTTTTTTGTTTTAAATATAAATGTTAATTTTTTAATCGCCGTAGAAAATGTGTATGATAAGAAAAAAACTTCATTTCGTCTTATTTTCTAACATGCCCACGGCTCGTAACATTTCATCTCGACTCAAATGACGACGTGAAATGACTCTTAAAGCTCACACAACACGTTAAATTAAAAAAGAAAAACAATCTAATCCCTTTCCATTAATTAATATCAGTAGAACAATTTTAATTTTCCTTCACGTAACGAATTACTAACAATTTTACCGCCGTATTTTGTTTTTTTTTATTTACATTTTTAAATTTTAAAAATAGAATAAAAGAGGTTTAAATCTGTATATAATTATTTTATGTTAACTAAAAAGATTTTAAACTATTAAGTTGTAAATAACTTAAGATTAAGGTATCCCTAGATTCTGTTGATGTGTGTATATCTATTGAAAGAAAAAGTATATTTACAGCAATTAATGATTGCACGGTACATTTAAGACAGACCCAACTTCAAAAGTATCTGCAGCATTCTTTAAGATTAGTAGCAAATCGGTAATCTGAATCAAAGCTTTGACAATGTCTGCTTTATATAATTGAATGAAATGGTGTAAATAATTATATTCTTGGTTTTAAAACTCAACGAAAAGACAGTCGGATACTGAATTTTTTATCGTTCATACATTGTTTCTTTATTGAATAAAACTGAATTACAATTTTGATTATAATGAGCTACTAATTTGCAAAAATTTATGGAAATTATTTCAATATTGCTAATAATCAAGGAATATAAAAATTTTATAAGGTTGCAATTTGCGACGTAATAAATTAAAATTTCTCGTGTTAGCGTCTTTTTTGGCTTGGACTTTTGTATAGCCATATTGTAGATGGCTCGACTAAATATGGATAACGCTGTCACAGAATCTAGGGTTAGATTCGTATGGTACGTGATGAAAACCGCGGACCCTTTTTACTGATAACGCAGCATTCAAAATCTTTAGGGGTGACAACGCGTGATGTACATTTTGATTCCTTATTAAGAGTAGATGTAGGTGTGCCATCATGTTGTCGAACTAAAGAGATATATTAAACTAAAATTACAACTTATATACGTCCCTCGGCTGGGCACATGCCTCCTCTCAAATCTAAGAGCATTATAAAGCAATAAATGTGCTGCACTGCTCCAGTGTATGTAAGTGGACTTCACAACATACCTTTGGAATATATTTAGTCCGCGTAGATGCAGGTCACCTCACAATGTTTTCCTTCATCGTTGAACCCATACCACTTGTGCTAACGGATCGGCCCGGCTCTATATGTATATATTGAACTATACGACTATCTAATATGGTGTCAGCACAAAGTACTGTAAGTCGAATACAGGATATCCTAACAGATAATCTCATTGGATAATTAGTTACTACGTTTGCAAAACCCACCAATTTCTACAAATCTAAGACTTAATTATATTATGTTTATAACTTAAAACAGCTAAAAAATCTAAGATAATTATTTTTCTGTAATCCTTCACCGTAATCTTTAATTTTATAATTAAAAGATAAATGTACAAATATTACATCATCACATCTGCTGCAAATGCTATTCTTCAGAACTACACTTCAACACTGCATTATGGCTGGAAAGAAAAAATAAAAAGTTTGAAGAGTAAATGTCTTCGTTTCATGCCCGGTTGGAAAGTTCTAAACCTAATAATTACTACTTCTCTCACCAATGATTTTATCATGTTCAAAGAGACTATGAAAACTGCCCTGGAGATCTTAAAAAAGCAAGTTAAGTCCCTTACACTATTGACTGATGATATTGACAACAGGAGCAGGCAAAAATTTCTTTTAATCCGGCGCATTGAAGAGTCTGATGTAGAAAACAGCATTGACACTGTTGTTAATCTACTTACATCAAAATTAAAGATACATGCATTTAGATCAACTCAGATTCATTCATGTTATCGATTGGGAAAAAACACAACAGCAAATCCTCGTGCACTGCTGGTAAAGTTTACAGATTATACCATTCGTCAGGAAATTTGGCGTGCTAAGCTCTCATTGAAAGGAAGTAATATTTCTCTTGCTGAATTTCTTACTCCTCATAGGAGAGATCTTTTCAAGGAAGCTCGACGTCAAGTACAAGATATGTACAGGTGTTGGACACAAGATGGTAACAAATATCTAAAGCTCTGTTATGGCAGGAATGTACGTCTTGTTTCTCTAGACCAACTGGCTGAATATCCTGTGAGTAATTCAGAAACTTACAGAGCTGCGGCCTCCAAACAACGATCTAAACCTGGAAAAAAGTTGTACAATTAGTCTCTTTATATATTTACTTTTTCTTTTTCTCTATTATTGAAAAAATTTTTACTGTAGTAAATTGCATATTTTACTTAGTGATATTTAATTTACCTTCATGGATTTAATGCAATTATAATTTCTAACTTTTGTTTGCAGGGCATAAATTACCTATCATTACATAAAAATACTAATAACATTTATCAATGATAGTTGTAAAACTTATTATCCCAAACTACCTGGTTTAAATAATTTAACTCGAAACAAAACTCATAGAACATCGAATTCAAACTTTTTCTAACTTAGAAAATTTTATTTTTTAAGTTGAAATGCCAATTTCAATTGACAAATGACAATGTCAAATGATCAAAATGTAATTTAGTCGTTATACGCAGTGTTACCAGCTTATTAATTTACACATTTTCACATTGACAGTTTTTTCCTTACAGTTAGTTTAGTTTAAGTTTGTTTTTAATCGGAATATGCTCGTATTATATTCTTTTTTCTCATCTTTTCACAACGTTTTATTAACTTTATTCACGCTCCATCATATTGTTACAGTTAATTGAAACGATATTTAACAAAAAAATCATGAAAATACTGAAACATAAAACCAGCAGTGAAACTTAAAAAAGAAAATCAGCTGACAATAGGGTCAATATCCTCGCGGGCGCCGAACTACGAAAGATCGGTACGAAACAATGCATTAGGTATACTACTCACTCTACCCTTCCCTTTCACACACACGCTGCTTCGTGTCGCCTCGCGCTGTGGAATTTACACATGCTTCAAGGACGTTACAATTTTGTTTTGGCGGGATTGATTAATAATTTTAGTTTTTGAGACAGTTCCATGTTGGCTATCACGAGCGATAGTTCAATTGTTTTGTTTATTAAATTATTGTCATTATTACTTGATATTTATTAATTAATGATATTGTTCTTGATGTTACGTTTTGTGTTTTTTGCTTTGTTTTAATAATGCCTAACGCGTAGGTACGTTTATAGTGCTCGTGAATACGGCAACATGTTAATGTGCCTTGAAGAATCTCATAAGGCCACGGAGGATCGGTAAGCTGTTTCATACCTAATTTTTTTTAAATAACTTAGTACTGAACTGATCGGAATAGGTACATAACTGAATACATCAGAATAATAAACATACCTACACAATGGATAAAAAAGCATGACTCTAACCTTGTTAACATTTTATTTAAGTATTTTTTTCATTAGCGGGAAATCGAAACAGTTATTTGGTTTATTTAACCTAATTTTTTTAAATAACTTAGTACTGAACTGATCTGAATAGGTACATAACTGAATACATCAGAATAATAAACATACCTACACAATGGATAAAAAAGCATGACTCTAACCTTGTTAACATTTTATTTAAGTATTTTTTTCATTAGCGGGGAATCGAACCAGTTATTTGGTTTATTTAACCTGTGAATTCGAATTAAAGTGGCTACGTGGAGACAAGCACAGTGGCAAAATAGTAGGTTAAGTAGATAAGTTAGGTATTTAGACAAGTGTTGTAAATTATTAGGTATTGTGGTACCATCGCTAGTTGCGGGCCGCGCGAATTCGGCGTTCGCGCGTACATTGACCCCTAGTCAGCTGATTGTAATTCAGTAATTCCACTGCTGGTTTTATGTTTCAGTATTTTCATGATTTTTTTTTGTGAAATATCGTTTCAAATAACTGTAATAACATGATGGAGCGTGAATAAAGTTAATAAAACGTTGTGAAAAGATGATTTTTTTTTCCTCGGGATCGAATTTTTTTGTGACCCATCATCATAGGTATCCTTAGTACTATTCATGTCTTATGTCTTAGTCTTATTCATGTCTGTCTCATATCAGAATAATTTCTTAAACCTAACTTACCATCTACTTTGTACAGTCTTCCTGGTTATCATCTCATCTGGAATTACAGGTAAAATAAGAAACAAAAACAGAAACAAAAACTTTTATATTCAATATAGATTATAAATAATAGTTATTGAAAGTCATTCTTTTGTTTAATTACCACTGGTTCGAAAAAAAAAACCTCTGTCCTGGGAAGAACCAGCAACAAACCCAGCGGGACTTTTTTTAAATAACAGCTTACAATCATGTATATTACACAATTAACAATACAAAAAATTAGTAATAGCTTGGTAGCGATCACCTCATTCCCAGGGGTTCCCATAAATTCCTTAATATTATAGTAACCCTTTTTATACAAACTTAGTTTAATAAAGTTTTTGAACTTGGAGCAGGTAAAATTTTGTATATTTTCTGTAATTTTGTTGTAAAAGCGTATGCATTGCCCCAAGAATTAATTACTGACTCGATGGAGTCGAGTAACTGGTACTACTAACTTGTGCCTATTCCTAGTATTTACAGAATGAATATCACTTATTTTTGTAAAACTCCTTTAATTTTTTTGTACGTACATTACATTTTCATAAGTGTACTGAGAGGCCAAAATTAGTAAAATTAAACGCGATAAAATCCGTAAAACTAGTTTTATTAAATCTAAGACTTAATTATATTATGTTTAAATTTTAAAACAGCTAAAAAAAGATAATTATTTTTCTGTAATCCTTCACCGTAATATTTAATTTTATAATTAAAAGATAAATGTACAAATATTACAGAATCTTATTGATTATTTTTAAAATTGAAGTGACAAACAAACTTACACTTGTTGGTAGTGACTACTGTAGTCTATAGACACCTGCAGTTAACTTCAAAGAAAGAAGGCTGCAGATTCATTGTCACCTCTGAAAACTTGTATGGAATGCCTCATCCTGTAATTATCTTTGCTCTGCTGCTCGGTGGCAGAAATAGGTAAGAAGTTTCTCATATGTTGTAGAGCAATGCTTCAGCTTTATTACGGTTGTAGTACGAATGGGTTGGCTCGACCGGAGTAGGATCACGCTTTCACAGAATACCATCGTGAAATAGCAGTTTAATGCTGGGTTTCATATGGTGATTAATGAGGCATTCCATCTGAGTCCTCAGGTCCGCATCTGTATTTTGATTCTTAATCGATAGTAGACGTATGTTGTGCTGCATCGACGTAACATAAATTGGACTGTGTTCGCATTTCAAGTTTCTATATATATAAATATAAAATAAATTGCTATAGAAATATATTTTCATTCAAATATGAACAATTGCAACGTAAGCAGAATAAACCAGTAAAATATTATGGAAATTACCACTTCTGAAATTTATTAATTCACAGCTTTATTACCGTCGCGACTGTATACTCCGTAATTGCAATTATAGGACTGCTTGTTAAAGTGTTCACACTGCATGGCTTTGCATTCCTTAATTAAAGTTACGTTTTTATCTAGCATTGTATAAAATGCAGTGAAAAACGACAGTTTAAAAGCATATCCAACACGTTTTACTGTCATTTTATTTTCAACACGTTACAACAGCTTTTCAAGTCTAATGTTGGCAGAAGCACCTATGTGATCCAGCTAGTAAGCATTTTTATAAAATAAGGGTTACAAATAAGCACAACCTACCTGGATCATAGATATCATTTATTTTCAATTAAGAATCAAAATGCTGATGCGTTGTCACCCTGAGGACTAAGATGGAATGCCCTTCCAGTAGAAGAGTCTCCGGTTCTACACTCACCATACGAAACCCACAGCATTGCTATATGCTGCTGTTCTGTGAAGCGTGGTCCTACCCCGGTCAACCCGACCATTCGTGCTACACTATAATATAGCTGGGCGTGACTCTACGTATAATTATCGTCACGCTTGGCAGACGGATTTACGATCGTATTACTCTGGTACTAGATGTCTGCATCTAGCAGCTTTGACGCTACTTCCTTTCTGGATATTAGGTACGTCTGGTAAGCATTACAGAGATTTGTCCAGGCTCACATTCAACGTTGGTGAGCGCAAATCCGTTACCTTTATTTGTAATACTGTTTTACATCACCAGTCTGTGGATCTAGATTTTTGATATTCCGCCGTTAGTAAATCGTAGAGCCCGATTTGTTAGTAAGCAGGTGCTCTGCTGAGGTTTTCACTGTAGCAAGAGTTCGTGCTGGTGGAACTTAGGCCGTGACTTGGTGACCCATAAAGATCCAGTAGAGGTTTGCTTGGCTGGTCTAAGGTAAATTACTGGCTGGATGTAGCTACGCCACTATGTCTTTTCATATATCACATTATATCACTTTTCGTGGGTAGGTGCATAAAGAGTAACAACATATTTTTGGGTCTTGTTTTAAGTAATTAAAATAGATAAACTTACAAGTTTTAGGTATATTTTAATAAAACCCATTAAAATGTACTCATCTTAAATCTTGGCTATCATACCATAGCACTTGTATTACTTTACACCACATCTGCTGCAAATGCTATTCTTTAGAACTACACTTCAACACTGCATTATGGCTGGAAAGAAAAAATAAAAAGTTTGAAGAGTAAATGTCTTCATTTCATGCCCGGTTGGAAAGTTCTAAACCTAATACCACTTCTCTCACTAATGATTTTATCATGTTCAAAGAGACTATGAAGACTGCCTGGAGATCTTTAAAAAAGCAAGTTAAGTCCCTTACACCATTGACTGATGACATTGACAACAGGAGCAGGCGAAATTTCTTTAAATCCGGCGCATTGAAGAGTCTGATGTAGAAAACAGCATTGACACTGTTGTTAATCTAGTTACATCAAAATTAAAGATACATGCATTTAGATCAACTCAGATTCATTAATGTTATCGATTGGGAAAAACACAACAGCAAATCGAAATATACAGATGTTTTCAAGGAGCTCGAGGTCAAGTACAAGATATGCACAGGTGTTTGACACAAGATGGTAACAAATATCTAAAGCTGTGTTATGGCAGGAATGTACGTCTTGTTTCTCTAGACCAACTGGCTGAATATCTGTGAGTAATTCAGAAACTTCCAGAGCTGCGGCCTCCAAACAACGATCTAAACCTGTAAAAAGTTGTATAATTAGTCTCTTTATATATTTATTTTTCTTTTCTCTATTATTGAAAAATTTTTTACTGTAGTAAATTGCATATTTTACTTAGTGATATTTAATTTACTGTCATGAACTTAATGCAATTATAATTTCTTTTGTAGGGCATAAATTACCTATCATTACATAAAAATACTAATAACATTTATCAATGATAGTTGTAAAATTTATTATCCCAAACTACCTGGTTTATATAATTTAACTCGAAACAAAACTCATAGAACATCGAATTCAAACTTTTCTAACTTAGAAATTTTATTTTTAAGTTCTAATGCCAATTTAATTGACAAATGACAATGTCAAATGATCAAAATGTAATTTAGTCGTTATACGCAGTGTTACCAGCTATTAATTTACACATTTGCACATTTACAGTTTTTTCCTTACAGTTAGTTTAGTTTAAGTTTGTTTTTAATCGGAATATGCTCGTTATATTCTTTTTCTTTTCAAATTATAATAAATTGTACTTCCTCCTGACATAGTTGTAATGCCTAACTGGTAGTAGATGTGGCATGCTAATAACAATTTTATTTTGCTAAACCACGGTAAAGCAAATAAATTTTTATTTGATATTTTTAATATATATATATATATATATATATATATATATATATATATATTATTGTTATTATTTATAAGTATACAAATAAACTTATAATTTAATTTTAAACTTACGATGGATATTTTTAGAATCTGATTACTTTAACTATTGTAGAGTTCCTCGTTATCAACGTTTTCCCGGGCCAGGGTTCCCAGAACCTCAACAGGAAATATTAAAGAGTGCCTTGAGCCTTACCAAAGGAATCTGAATATATGTCATATTAATGCACAAAGTGTTCCGGCTAACTTTTCAGATCTTCTTGCAACTTTCGAAAACAGTCTTATTCATGTCTGTCTCATATCAGAATCATTTCTTAAACCTAGCTTACCATCTACTTTGTTCAGTCTTCCTGGTTATCATCTCATCAGGAATTACAGGTAAAATAAGAAACAGAAACAGAAACAAAAACTTTTTATTCAATATAGATTATAAATGATAGTTATTGAAAGTCATTCTTTTGTTTAATTACCACTGGTTCGAAAAACCTCTGTCCTGGGAAGAACCAGTAACAACCCAGGGATCTCTTTTTAATAACAGCTTACAATCTTGTATATTACACAATTAACAATACAAAAATTTGAAATAGCTTGGTAGCGATCACCTCATTCCTAGGGTTATTATCATCCATAAATTCTTAAAATTATAATAACCCTTTTATACAAACTTAGTTTAATAAAGTTTTGAACTTGGAGCAGGTAAAATTTTGTATACAGTATTTTCTGTAATTTTGTTGTAAAAGGTATGCATTGCCCCAAGAATGAATTACTGACTCGATGGAGTCGAGTAACTGGTACTACTAACTTGTGCCTATTCCTAGTATTTACAGAATGAATATCACTTATTTTTGTAAAACTCCTTTAATTTTTTTGTACGTACATTACATTTTCATAAGTGTACTGAGAGGCCAAAATTAATATATTAATTTACTTAAATTTTCGTCGGAGCGTCTCTTTAGGTTTTAAATCATAAATTGCTCTTATGGCCCTCTTCTGTAAAACAAATATAATTTCAGTGTCAGCTGCGTGTTCCCATAGCAAAATTTACGACATCATGCTATGGAAATAGCTAAAGTAACAAGTCTAGCTGTTTCCACACTGGTAAGATTTCTAATTATTTTTACAGCATATGCTGCAGAACTAAGTCTGCTCTAACTTTGTTTATGGGGGCTCCATTGTAGCTTCGCGTCTAGTGTTATTCCAAGAAAATGGTGGTATCGACAAGACTCAGTTCCTTCCCATTTAAAATTACATTAGTATTTAATTGTCTGACATTTGAGTCATGAACTTCATACATTTCGTTTAAGTGCTATTTAAATGCAAGTTATTAACATTAAACCAATTTACTAATTTAGATATAGCATTATTTACTTCGTCATATTTTAATAATTGTCGTTTTAATTTGGAAATTAATGAAGTGTCATCACAAATAATACTATATCATGGTTATCCCTACTATGTAAGGTAAGTCATTAATATACAAAACAGAAAGGGGCCTGAGTATTTGCTACATTTTTACCCATTTGTACCATCGACCGGAAGAGCTCATACTGTTAATGACAACTTTTTGCGTTCTGTTACTTAAATATGAAATAATTAATTTAAGAGCATCACTTCTTACACCGTAGTGTTGCAGTTTACTGATTAATGTTTCATGATGAACACAATCGAAGGCCTTGGATGGGTTACAGAATATACCCAAAGCATCTTGTGAATTCTGCCATGCATTAAAGATATATTTAATCAGCTCAACACTGGCATCAGTTGTCGAGCGACCTCTTGTGAAAACAAATTGATTTTTATGAAGTAAATTATTTATATTAAAGAAACTTAACATTTTATCAAGAAATTTTTCAAAAATCTTACTAAGTATTGGTAGTACAAAAATAGCTATAAAATTGGCGGGGTCTAATGTACTATCAGATTTAAATAAAGGTATTACTTTACTATGCTTCATTAAATCAGGAAACACACCAGATTCGATACTAGTATTAAAAATTGGGGCGCGATTGTATCTATTATTGAAGCGATAACTTTAACGGTAATCCCTTACAGATCTGTAGTTTTCTTAATATCAGTAGTTTTAAAATATTTTACAATATCTTTTGATGATATGTAAAATTATTTTTACACGTATTTACATTTTGTTTAAGTAATGATTCGGCGACGGCAGGAGAAGTATTCAGTAACTTAGTGGTTAAGATCGGAATGGCAGTAAAATATTTCTCAAAAACCATTGCAACGTCCTGATCTGATTCAGTTAATTTGGTAAAGATCATAATTGTTCATTTTATGGACTCCTACTGTCGTCCATTCATTGAATGCCTTCCGACTATTCAAGGAGAAGGTTTTAGAAGTAAAAGTAATATTAAATTCATTGCAAATAAGCTTAAACAATGTTCCATACAAAAAATTAGGATCATTTTGGTATGAAAGTGATGGAAGTTTTTTCACTGTTACTTCTAAACTTCTCCAAGCGACGTGCATTTACTGGAACAAACACACTTTTTGTGAACATAATGTAACGAAACTAATTGTCCACAGTGATCAGAACTTAATTTTTGAATTATACATTTATGCAACGGCTTAACATTTGTAAAAATATCATATATATGTTGCACTAGATTAAGCAATACGCGTTGGCTCTAAACATAAATTAAAAATATTATATGATTTAAACAATGATCTACGCGCTGTACTACCCTATGTCAGAGGAGTCACAGACAAGGTTGGCTACATTTTGATGCGAGCTTCTATTAAAACATACTTCAAGCCGCCGAAGAAGATTAGTCTATTTTTACCATCCGTCAAGTGTCATATCCTTCTACAAGATGCAGGAGTGTACAAGCTGGATTGTGAATGTGGTCTCTCTTATATAGGACAAACAAAAAGATCTATAAAACCCGCGTAAAAGAACATATAGCTGACTTGAAGCACCGACGCATCCGGAAGTCTGCAGTTTGTGAACATGTTCAAGATCGTCCCCGCCATTACATTAGATTTGATAAACCACAAATCCTCGCAAAAGAACACCGATTCCTAGCAAGGATGATTTGCGAGGCTATTGAAATTAAAAAACATCCTAATTTCAATAGAGAAGATGGATGGGTGATGCCATCTGCTTGGGATTCTATAATTAACAAAATTAAATCCAAACCCAAGCATACCACTGCAAGACTTCAAGATACTGTAAGCTCATTCTGCGTAGATCGAACCAAAAATTGATATTAAAAACTAAAGGTAGCCGGACTAACTATGACATCGGAACGTCAAACACCTCAGTCCCCCCCGTGGCCATGGGTGCTGTAAAGCACCCGAAACGCCGGGTATTAAAAAGTTAAAATTAAACGCGATGTAATCCGTAAAAATTAGTTTCATTTAATATTAAGTCATTATACTGCTTAATAGAAGCAGATTTCTGTGTAGCCAAGTCTTTGGCTGAGTTAATATGTAAACAATAAGATAGCACATTTGCTATCTGTCTCAAATTATATTTTGATAGGTAAAACCTATCTCTAGTCAAAATTTTCCTAATTCAATAAAATGTCAAGTTTAAATTATTACTACATTAAAAGTTATTCATTTCTAAAAAAGCCAAATCATATATTATTTTATTTTAGGGATGCGGAGGTGTTGCCATATACCTGCGGTCAGATATATTCGTCGTTTCCAGATCGCCTGAGGTTTATTCTAAATTAATGGAATACAATCCCATTGAAATAATGGTACGCAATACACCTTTCTTACTAGGAGCTTTTCATGCACCTGCTTCTATATATTATTTCAATGATTTGGAACAGCTGATTGAGACGCATCTCCCAAACTACTCCCATTCCATTTTCATGGGTGAATTTAACACCTGCCTTATTCGAAATGATGCTAGATAGAACAAGCTTAAACTCATATGTGCATCAAAAAATATTAAAATTCTTGATCTTGAATCCACCTATCACGTCAATAATACTTACTCTTTACTGGATTTGAATCTAACTTCCCATCCTGATCATATATCTCTTCCACATAGTCAATTCGAGGCTCCTGGATTTTCCCATCACGATCTAATTTTTGCATCATATGCTCTTAAGTCCACTAAATCAACCCCCAAAATTGTGTTTCAGCGTAACCTTGTCCGTATCAATCGTCAGCTATTAAATTATGAAGTATTCAATGCTAATTGGGCAGACTTTTATAACACTAATCATATTGACAATAAACTGCAGTTACTCAATAACATTATAATGACATCTTATGACAAAGTAGCGCCTTTAAGACATTAAAAATGAAATGGGCACCAGCACCTTGGTTAACGCCATATATTTGATCTCTTATGGCACATAGAGACCGCCTAAAAAGAAAACATAAACGCTTGCCCAGTGATGAGAACTGGGAAAGATTAAAAAAACACAGAATCGCTGAAACCATGTGATACAAAATGCCAAACGCCGATACATTCACACATTCACAATATTGTGGAGACTTGCTCAACCCAGAATATAAGGAAGTTCTCAGTTTGTGAGTCAGCGTTGAACAAACACTTTTGCTCTTTGCCAGTTTCCTTGGAATCAACAGTGAAAAGAGATACCATTAAAGATATTACTTTTTTTCCTTTACCATATTGGACTCCTTTCTATTTCGAACCAGTGAACGATGATGAAGTAAAGAAAAATTGTATCCGTCATATCCAGCTAAGCTGTCGGCCCAGATGGTATTGGATGTGACATGGTTTTGCCGATTTTGGACCAAATATTCATCTAATAAATTTTTCCTTTGACTCCAGTACCTTCCCTACCAAGTGGAAAGAAGCGTTCATAATTCCTGTTCACAAAAATAGCTTTCCTACTAATTTCAACCATTTTAGGAGAGTATTGAACTCTCGATCCTCTCCAAAATTCTTGAAAAGGTTGTTCATGGCCAACTCACAAAATTTCTAAACAAAAACAATCTCTTTAATCCTTTTAGTCTAGTTTCCGACCACTGCACAGTACTTCCTTATTAATTAAAATAACTGATGATATCCGCTTTCCGATGGATAATCGTCAACTTACTCTTCTTGTCCTTCTAGACTTCAGTAACGCATTTAATTGTGTTAACTATGACATTTTGTTAGCAATTCTGAAATCCCTGAATTTAACATCATCAGTTGTACAATTGTTCATTTCCTATCTTCGGGGACGCCGGCAACGCATACGTGTTGGTGATAAGTTCTCCGATTGGTGTAACGTTGTAGCTGGTGTTCCTTAAGGTGGCGTTTTATCTCCGTTGCTTTTTCCTGTGTTTATCAATGCACTTGTCTCCGTAATAATTTTCAGCAAGTATCACCTGTACGCAGATGATGTCCAGCTGTATCAGTATTTTAATGTAAATGACCTAAATGTATCTGTGTACAGAATGAATATAGAACTTGCTGCAGTTCATGGGCAAGTTATCATGGTCTAATATTAAATCCTGCCTAAACATAGGTTATCTATCAACATCTATCTAAGGTCATTCTAAACGGTTTAAATTTAGAATATGCTAGGCAGGTTGAAAACTTCGGCTTAACTTTGGGTGACGATCTAAGTTAGGTGTCACAAGTTAATGAGGTCCGGAAACGTGTTTTTAGCACAATGCATTCATTAAAAGCTCTGGCAAAAAAATTATGGCAAAAAAATTATCCCTCAGACAGCCAAGGTTACGCTAGTCAACTCTCTGTTGCTTCCTATTTTAGATTATGCTGATATTGCTTATCCGGATATAACTGAGGAGCTGCTTAGCAAACTCGACAGTCTACTTAATCTGTGCATACGCTATATTTTTGGCCTGCGCAAGTTTGATCATATATCATAATTTTGCTCAAGATTTAAATGGTTCGACATCCGTTTTCGCCGCAACACACACTTTCTAACCACTTTGTATGGTATTCTTCACAGTCCTTGTTCACCAGCTTATCTGAAAGAGCGTTTTACATAGTAGTTAAACTTAAAAAGCACATAAAACGGTTGGTCCTGTACCTGATTCCCCTTCCGTTCCATCGGACTATGAGACTGAGGGAATAGGGAGTGCTCCTGTGCTATCACACACATTTAGGCACAATAATCCTGACCCGCACAGACGGCTGGTCTCCATCTAAACTGGCCGCCTGGATCGAAATTTGGACCGTCCTTCTAGAATAGTCGCTTGTCGACAGCTGCTTTCTCTGTAGTGGTCGTAAGCATTAGAAGTAAAAATATTAATATATATATATATATATATATATATTACAGACTATATTTCACCAGTTATGTTGATTTGTATACAAATATAGTTTTTGTTTCATTTTGAGGACCCAGTAGTATGAAATTATTTTGCTCTACTATCAGTCCTGAGGGGTATGATTTTATGTAAACACATAATTTATATATATGTATGTCAAGTCTGTTATCTCCGACAGAGTGAAAGGAGCAGCGAGCCATTCGTACCAAGTTTAGCCAAAAACAAAAAATGAGTATAGATGAAAAAATTGTGAAAGAAGTAGTTGATGGTTAGCCCATCGCCTACATAGTCACAAAGCTAATACTCCATTAGTCGTCTTTTATGAAATGTTAGTATCACAGCTAACACATTCTTTTTTTTATAAGTCCCGCATAAACATGTTTTCTTGTAAAATAAAAACAGAAATAATCTTATTAAATTTAAAAGGCAAGAAACGCCTTCACATCTTATTCGCAAGAAAATTAAGTTGCAAACGTAATATGTACCTAACCCTCGTTAAATTTATAAAAAGCAATTGCCCTACTAACCTCCGAGCTTGTTACTTAATTCCTTGTAAAATTACTGAGGTATCACCCCAAACATTTTACGCCACGCGTACATCCAATACAATTAAATTATGTGCCTAATGATGTAAGAAAAAGCTTGTTTACGCAGCAATTTATATCTACCAAGCGTAAGAAAACCAAGAAAACAAGAAACGATTGTTATGTTAAAAATTAATTAAATGTACTTTACTAAATATATTATATTTAATTTTTATTACACATACTGATTGTATACACACAGACATCCCAAAGGTTAAGGACCTTAAAGAAAGGTCAAATAGTTGATTGCCGCTTACTTAAATTGAGTATTAATTATCCCTATTATTTGTTTCTTTCTATTGTCATAAAGTAATAAGAGAAAGAGAGAGAAAGAAAACATTTAAGCACTTCTTAAGTAGACGTCGATTTTTATGAATAACGCAGCAAAAATTTTAACTCTTGGGCCTAATACATCTTACACAAATTCTTCTAGATCTATTAGTATCGATACATAAATGCTTTGTGTCTTGATTACTCCACAAAAGCAATAGTAGAGCAAAAGTTTTTTTAGCACGTCCTATTGCAAATTGAATTTCAATACACTTCACACGATTATTGGTCGATTCCGGGAGGAGATTTCAGCTTCGGAAAAGAGGTACAAAAGTGACCCTCCTTTTCTATATATGCATATAGAAAAGGTTGGTCACTTTTGTACAATATTTTCATGATTAATAGTAATTTTTTACTATATTTAAATGCCCGTTAGAGTCCACTACTGGATATCGGCCTCTCTTAGGGAGGACTTATTTTAGGACAGAAAGCACGTAAAGCCGTTGGTTTTGCGTGTGATCTCTTTCCGAACGTGTTGAATTGCCGTCCCATTGGATTATGAGATTGAAAGAATAGAGAGTGCGCTTGTGTTTGCGCACACTATAATCCTGCTCTGCGCAAATGGCTAGTATCCATTGAAATTGGCTGCAGAATATTACAGCTGCAACATGGATCTGTCACTTAAGTAATTACTCTACCACTGTAAGTACGTATAATAATACGTCCTTCTAGAATTCGGTCTGGAAGACATTATTAACTAATTAAAAAACTGTTACTTATGTTGATATTTTAGAAAATTACGTAAGGTATCTAAATTGTTTGATTTTTGTATGATAATTGTTGTTAATATATATTTGATAGGAGATATATTTATTTTACAATACAATGCGGTGTTATTAGTGCCAAATTCACGTTCAAGCGTATGATGTGAGTTAACCGCATCATTTGCAAACAACTGTGCTCTACATCCGCTTTTATGGCAATGTATTTATATTTACAGAGCACTGATCCCTATAAATTATTGTTACAGGTGGTCCATTATTGTAATTTGAATCAGTTATACTAATTTAAACAGATTAAATGTTTCTTTACTGACTAGAGTACATACCGAGCATAGCATGAAACAGGAAATAGCAGTAGACGATTACTTAACCAATAATTTGATTAAACACTACGTTTTCAATTTATTTCCGGGCTGAATGGCTTATTTCGTTATTTATTTATTCTTTATTGTACCTAACACAAAGTATAGAAAAAGGCAGACTTGATGCTACAAACATTAGATGTTAGTCAAACTTAGGCATGGTGGTATAAAGTGAAGTGAAATGATTCTTAAAAATTAAGACAATGATAAAATTTATCATTGCAAATGTCTAAAATTCACTAGAATTCTGTGTAAATTTAAATTTTAAAAATGTGAAGATTCAAGTGCCATCATTTGATTTTTTTAATTAGTTTTTAGCCGCTAGTAATGGTTGTCGTGGAATTTTGGTAAATTTTAATTATGAGCAAAATGCTATCATTAATGCCATATTTACCTAGACACGCATGAGGTAAACAAGCAATACCTGGGGGAGCCCTATGTTCAGCAGTGGATTTGTAAAGCGTTGTAATGATGATGATGATGATGACATAAAAGTTAAGTTAATTAAGACAAAGTAATATCAGATCGATGGATTAATACAAATAATTAATGTACACACATCAACAGAATCTAGGGATACCTTAATCCTAAATTATTTACGACTTTATAGTTTAAAATATTTTTAGTTTCCATAAAAAGTTTATATACATATTGAAACCTTTTTTATACAATTTCAAAATTTTAAATGTAAATAAAATAAATAAAATAAAATGCGGCGTCAAAATTGTTAGTAATTTGTTACGTCAAGAAAATTAAAATTGTGCTACTGATATTAATTAATGAAAAGGGATTAGTTTTTTTTTTTATTTAACGTACCGTGTGTACTCTAAGAGACATGTCATGTTGTCATTTGAGTCGAGATGAAATGTTAAGCCGTGGGCATGTTAGAAAATGGTGGTATCCAACGCATCGTCGCTGAGGCCCTACACACCAGCAAAATGTGATATCAAGGTTGTGGTCACGTTATCGCAGTACTGGGGATGTGGCTGAACGCCACAGGTAGATATTGTGTTACTACGCAGAGACAGGATCGATTTCTCCAAATGACCTCCAGAAGACAACCCAATATCACAGCGATGCAACTAGTACAGCGTCAGATATGCGGAGCAGTCAAGGTGAACAAATATTTAGAAACATCCAAAGTGATCATAAACATTGAACCATCCATTGTGGTCAAATTATTGAGAATATTCATCTTGCTCAAATATATCGGAACACGTACAACGTCAAATATATGCGATCATTTACACCGTTCTAAATTATAGTAACAACCAGAATGCCAATGGTATCCAAGCAAAAAGTATTCAAAAATTTGGAACGCTTTAGGAAAGAAATTTTATCTTGATGATACAAGATTGAATTTTGAATAATTTTAAAATTCAATTCATGCATTTAACTAAAACGCCTTCACTTTCTGACAGACCACAAAGTAATCTCCTGACCCACTTAAGGATTAGGCCAGGGTGTAGTCTCTAGTGCATATTGTTTGAAACTTCAATTCTCAATCAATTAATGACTTTTTCCAGTCAATAGAAAGATAATATGTCAAATGATAAATTTCTATTACTGACTATCTGTACTTATTTGACTTAAAATATTTATTGTTTAAAAGTGTTTGTATAATTCTTTCTAATTTCATTTCTCATCTCAATATTTTCTACTTGGAGGCCACATGAGGACGAAGATGGCTAAGTTTGGCTCTGTTTAAAGGATTGAAAATTATTTAATTTCTTTGATAGGGACTCGTAGAAAATCCCACAATTTAACTTATTTTCCTTTTCTTGTCGTCTTTTCGTATGGGTGTCGATAGTTGTTAAAAAAGACCCAAATCAATTTTTTATCGTAACAAAATGTTTAGAGCTTTACAATAACATAATAATATATGATTTATACTATATACTAGTACACGAATAAAGCCACGGGAAAGCTACCAATCACAACACTGAGATCAATAATTTCATTTACATTAACATCATAAATGGTTTTATAAAAAATATTAACTGAACAAAACATGTCAATGACGTCATAAAATAAGAGTAAGCGAAATGATAATACTCAGTTGCATTAAAAGGAACATTGATAATAAAACTTAGCGCAAAATTAATTTCACCCTATCGTATTAAGATAAAGTTATTTTTCCTGATGTGTCGCATTTTTGAGTACTTTAGCTGTTTCGCTACCATTGACGTTTTGTTTACTGTATTAAGGACGGATTGACTGAAACCACATATTTGACGTTGTATATATTCCATTAAGAATTTGCCTACTTTGGTTGGTTAAATATTATTATTGATCTTTTGGATGTTTCAGTATTTGAGCACTTTGACGGCTACCTTCCTTTAGACGCTGACTGTACAAAGGCTCCAGGAGGACCACCAGCTGCTGGTAAGCGACCAAACCGTGCGAAGAAGTTAGTCTTCATGCTCGAAGACCGCTACGTGTTCCAGCATTGCGGCGTGGCAATCGCGGTCGGTGGCTTTCCTGGGCTCAGGCTTTACCATGGAGTGACGAACAATGGTCTTTGGTGCTGTTCACCGATGAGTCGGTTTGGGTTTCATCCGGATTCACAAAAAACACAGGAGAGTTTGCTGTTTGCGCCTTCAGGAGGTCCACTCATACCAAGACGGGACAATCATGGTGTGGGAAGGAATTCGTCTTGGCAGACGAACCCAGGTCGTTTGGATCCAAGGCAGCATGACTGCACAAAAATACCACGAGGAGGTAGTAGAGCCTGTTATTGTCCCACAGAATCCAAATGGACCAAGAATTTCTCATGCACGATAATGCTCCTTCCCATACGGCACGGCTGGTGTCCGGCCGCTCTCGAGACCACGATATTCAAGTTTTGCATTGGCCTGCAAAGTCAACCGACTTAAATCCTATCGAGCATGCCTGGGATATGTTACAACGAAAAGTTTTGAGAGATTTCTCGCCTAATTCACGACGGAATAACAACTTTACGAAAACTTGCAAAGAACATGGGACCTCATACCGCAGCAAGTAATTGACAATTTAATTTTAAGCATGAACAATTGATGTCGATGTGTAACTAATGTAAGAGGTGGCAACACTGATTATTAATAATTAGATTTTATAAGATTTTTGAATTTTAATTTAAATTAATAGTTTTATAAAAAGTAATGAAATTTTTTATCATACTAATTTCCTACGAATAAAAAAATTACATTTTTATTTAAAACAAAAAAAAATACGAAATGTTTTTACTTTTATTAAAACATTAAAATAACCTATCATTCTTCCATTAACTATATCAGAAAATTCTTCATAATTTTTAGATATTTGATGAAATATAAATCCTTCACTGCTGGCCGTATGTGGAAGCTCAAGGTTGCTCAGCGAGCTATAGAGAGGGCTATGCTCAGGTTTTCTCTCTGCGTGATAAACGTACGCGTTAGGCATTATTAAAACAAAAAGAAACACAAAACGTAACAACAAGAATAACACGTAATAAGAAGTAGGTAATACCAAGTAATAACAATAAGAATTTAATAAAAAACAATTGAACTGTCGCTCGCATCCGTGTCCAAAGTCAACACGGAACTGTCTCAAAAACTAAAATCAATAATTAATCCCCAAAACTGAAGCCTACACTTTGAACATTCCCACAGACCGTCAAATGTTATGACATTGCCAACTTTTATTTTATAAGTTTAGTTTCCATATGATCCTACGACTAGTCTTTCATATGGAATTTAGAAGAGAAGTTGTAATTTTTAATACAATTAGACAATCAATTGTACCCTGACGAAACAAGCAGTTCGTTACTACAAAAATGATATTGAAATTAATAAACGTACTTACTTGCGTTTGGTTATCTTTGATTTTGTACAAGAAAATAGAAATAAAATGGTATTGAATAATTTAATAGTTAAAATCAATTGCAATTATGATCGACAGTTAATTAATCTAAAAAATAATTATTTTACTTTACTTTTATTGACTTTCCGTTTTTAATCCATCCAATACTTTGATTTGAAAAGAGGTACGTCAAAACTATTAAAAATTACTTGCAAGTTTTATTTTAATTGCCGCCTCTAATTCTTATGTCGCTTGCAAGCAAATCTTAGTAGGTAAATTTGGGGAATTCCCCATATGTTGGTGCTGACGCGAGGTGACACACAGTCGGTCGGGCGGCGGCAGCGCGGGTACGAAGGGGGCGCGACGGGGGAATGCTCGCCAGTATTACTGTGCGCGCACGCTATTGGTTCCTCATTCTTCCTGCGCTTTGAAAAGCGATGTTTCCCAATGTACAGTCGCACACACAGCTTTTGCACGACGCGCGACGATGGTTTTAAAAGGAAGGAAAGAAAATTATTTATATCTATTGTTTTATGACTGAACTAGTGAACGAAAAGGGAAATAGAAGGTGAATGGGGAAAATTGTGCAGTAAATTTAAATGTATTGAGTAAGAATACCGAAAAAATTACCATGTGGTCAACCTGATGACGGAAACATTTATCATTCGCATTGATGATGATGATTCTGATGAGTGATGATGAAGTAGCATCCAGTAACACCAATACACCATCGACATTTGGCTTCCATGTTCCATGTTCCAACGGTATAATGGACAGCGTGTCACCCTTAGCTTAAGTTTTCTTGTTACAAACTACTTTATTTTACGATAGAAATAAAAAATAATGCTCACAAACATTATCCATTTTAAATTTCAACCTCTTCCAAAGTTCTAAGTAGCTAGTAAAGTACCTATTATGATTCTACAATAAAACCATTAATTACTATTATAATATTATAAAACAACAGCCTAGTACCATGTAGTACTTTAGAACGCGACTGTACCCATGCGCAGACACACCCTCCACTATCGCTCAGCGTTCTTTTTACGTGACAGGACCTGTACCGAGCTAGATAAAGAGTTTGGCTTCGACGCGGATATTGACCTAGTCAGCTGATTTTATGGTTTATTTATTTTAAATTCCATTGCTGGTTTAATGTTTAAGTATTTTCATGTTTTATTTTAATGAAATTAACGTTTTATTTAACACGATGATTTATACTAACACGATGGAGCGTGAATAAAGCTAATAAAACGTTGTGAAAAGATGATTTTTTTTTCATCAGAATCGATTTTATATTTCTCTCTTCGTTTCTGTCTGTCTTCGTTTTCGGGAGCGTTTCAAAAATACCATGTATATAGCTTATTTCGTTATTTATTTATTCTTTATTGTACCTAACACAAAGTATAGAAAAAAGGCAGACTTGATGCTTAAAAACATTAGATGTTAGTAAAACTTAGGGCAGTGGTATAAAGTGAAGTGAAATGATTCTTAAAAATTAAGACAATGATAAAATTTATCATTGCAAATGTCTAAAATTCACTAGAATTCTGTGTAAATTTAAATTTTAAAAATGTGAAGATTCAAGTGCCATCATTTGATTTTTTTTAATTAGTTTTTAGCCGCTAGTAATGGTTGTCGTGGAATTTTGGTAAATTTTAATTATGAGCAAAATGCTATCATTAATGCCATATTTACCTAGACACGCATGAGGTAAACAAGCAATACCTGGGGGAGCCCTATGTTCAGCAGTGGATTTGTAAAGCGTTGTAATGATGATGATGATGATGACATAAAAGTTAAGTTAATTAAGACAAAGTAATATCAGATCGATGGATTAATACAAATAATTAATGTACACACATCAACAGAATCTAGGGATACCTTAATCCTAAATTATTTACGACTTTATAGTTTAAAATATTTTTAGTTTCCATAAAAAGTTTATATACATATTGAAACCTTTTTTATACAATTTCAAAATTTTAAAATGTAAATAAAAAGAAATAAAAAAATAAAATGCGGCGTCGAAATTGTTAGTAATTTGTTACGTCAAGAAAAATTAAAATTGTGCTACTGATATTAATTAATGAAAAGGAATTAGTTTTTTTTTTATTTAACGTACCGTGTGTACTCTAAGAGACATGTCATGTTGTCATTTGAGTCGAGATGAAATGTTACAAGCCGTGGGCATGTTAGAAAATGGTGGTATCCAACGCATCGTCGCTGAGGCCCTACACACCGGCCAAAACGTGATATCAAGGTTGTGGTCACGTTATCGCAGTACTGGGGATGTGGCCGAACGCCACACGGGTAGATATTGTGTTACTATGCAGAGACAGGATCGATTTCTCCAAATGACCTCCAGAAGACAACCCAATATGACAGCGATGCAACTAGTACAGCGTCAGATATGCGGAGCAGTCAAGGTGAACAAATATTTAGAAACATCCAAAGTGATCATAAACATTGAACCATCCATAGTGGTCAAATTATTGAGAATATTCATCTTGCTCAAATATATCGGAACACGTACAACGTCAAATATATGCGATCATTTACACCGTTCTAAATTATAGTAACAACCAGAATGCCAATGGTATCCAAGCAGAAAAGGTATTCAAAAATTTGGAACGCTTTAGGAAAAGAAATTTTATCTTGATGATACAAGATTGAATTTTGAATAATTTAAAATTCAATCACCGGCTTCTTTATTTTTTAATAAACTAGATACACTACTCTTTAAGCTAACGGCAAAGAGCAACATGAAATTTATTCTATGCGGTGACTTCAATATTAATACGCTTAAAGAAAACAGCACAAGCGAAGAGAATTGGAAACTTAAAACATAACTATAATCTTATACATTAATAAACCGTCTTGTCAACACACATGCATTGCTCATATAGCTAGTAACATAGAACGTCCCTATAGTTCCTTAAATGAGTTTAACATGTCAGATCATAATACTAGTCAATTACTAAGTTTTCCTGTCATAAAACAAAGAAAACTTAAACATATGTATGTTACCAAAAGAAATTATAGCAAAGAAAACATTCAGAAGTTTAAAACGTCCATGGCAGCGCTTTCCTGGAAGGAAATCGACGTAGAAGAACTGAATTCAGCATTTAGCAATTTTCATGAAAAGTTTTGCTTACTATGTAATCTTTGCTTTCCTATTCAAAGGTGTAAGATAAACTTTAGCATTCAAGCACATAAGTGGATTACTACGGGTATAAAAATATCAAGTATTACCAAAAGAAAATTGAGATACATCTATTATAAAAACAAAAATAATAAAAACAAAGAACGGTATACTAAATATTCAAAATTATTCAAATCTAGTATTATTTGGTCAAAAAAGAAAATAAATAACAATTTAATTTCAAATCTAAGAATGTATGTAAGCCAACCTGGGACGTTATTAAAAATAATGAATACAAACAATAAAGACATTGATTGGATAAATAGTGACGGTATAACATTATAAATGCTAATGACATTGCAGAAAAATTTAATAACTATTTTATTAACATCCCTGACATAAAAATTGATAAAAAATACAGAAACATACAACGCGCTTGGACAACCTCGAGTATAGCATATTTTTACAACCATGTCCCGATTAAATTCTTAAACAATACAAAGTCTGTGGGTAATGATTCAATCTCTACTCATATACTAAAGGATTGCGCTGATAATATAGGTCCTATTCCTGTAAAACTCGTACATCTATCGTTTACACAGGGCACGTTTCCCGAAAAACTAAAATGCTTTGTTTGACGTGCCTCTTTTTAAATTAAAAATATTGGACGGATTAATAACGGAAAGTCAATAAAAATAAATAAAAATAATTATTTTCAGATTAATTCTGATAGATTAATTAACTGTCGATCATTATTGCAATTAATTTTAACTATTAAATTATTCCGTACCATATCATTTCTTTTTTCTTGTACAAAATCAAAGATAACGATGAAATAGTGTTTTTAATTGTGTAAGTGAGTACTGAGTACCCAATTAGGTACGTTTATTAATTTCAATATCATTTTTGTAGTAACGTACTGCTTGTTGCGTCAGGGTACAATTGATTGTCTAATAGTATTAAAAAATGACAACTATAACTTCTAAATTCCATACATAGACTAGTCGTAGGGATAAATAAAATTAAAGTTGGCAATGTTTTAACGGTTTAACGGTCTGTGGATTGATCAAAGTACTTGTTTTGGTGGGATTGATTATTAATTTTAGTTTTAGAGACAGTTCCGTGTTGACTACCACGTGGAGCGACAGTCGTTTTGTTTATTAAATTCTTGTTGTTATTACTTGTTATTATTAGGTTTTGTGTTTCTTGTTTTGTTTTAATAATGCATAACGCGTACGTTTATAGTGCTAGTGAATGCGGCAACATGTTAAAGTGCCTTGGAGAATCTCATAGGGCCACGTAGGATTTAGATCGGTAAGTTGTTTCATACCTATTTTTTTTAATAACTTAGTACTGAACTGATCTGAATAGGTACATAACTAAATACATCAGAATAATAAACATACCTACACGATGAATAAAAGAGCATGACTATATCCTTGTTAACATTTCATTTAAGTAAATTTTTCATTAGCGGGGAATCGAACCAGGTATTTGGTTTATTTAACCTATGAATTCGAATTAAAATGGCTAGGTGGAGACAAGCACAGTGGCAAAATAGTAGGTTAAGTAGATAAGTTAGGTATTTAGACAAGTATTGCTAAATACCTAACTATTGAATCGCTAGCTGCGGGCCGCGCGCATTCGGCGTCCGCGCGGTTATTGACCCTAGTCAGCTGATTTAAATTACACTGCTGATTTTATGTTTAAGTATTTTTATGTTTTTTTTTTTATGAAATTATCGTTTCATTTAGCTGTACTAACATTATGGAGCGTGAATAAAGCTAATAAAACGTTGTGAAAAGATGATTTTTTTATCTCGGGATCGATTTTCTTTCTGACCCATCATCAAAGGTATCGTTAGTACTATCGTCTGTCTTCGTTTTCGGGAGCGTTTCACAAACACCCGGTATAATGAAAATTTGGAAGAGTTCACAGAAATAAAATTTTTAGGTGTACATATTGATCACCATTGTAACTGGAAGTCACATGTAAAAAATGTCTGCACCAATTAAATAAATTTGTGTATGCACTGCGTAGATTACAGTGCGTCGCTGGGAAAGAGGCTGCGTTAACGGCATATTACGGATACATTGAATCTGTGTTGAGGTATGGTCTGTTGGTATGGGGAAACTCGACTGACATAAACAAATCAGTCAAAAGAAATATATAGCTCTATGTAACGTTGGGCCCCTAGAATCATGTAGACTTTTATTTAAAAATAATAATTTGCAAACGGTGACTGGATTGTATACATTAGAGGTGTGTATTTTTGTCAAAAAAAACAGTGTTTATTTCATAGCGCTCAAGACAATTCTATCATAGGTAAAAGGGACCCAACTAGATTGTTAATGTCAGGCTGCAAGACAGCTATGTGTCAAAAAATTGTTACGTAATGTGTATAAAAGTTTTTAATAAGGTACCTAAAGAGATTAGAGAGTTACCAACAATGAGAAAGAAAACTCACATAAAAATGGCTCATCCAGCATTCTTTTTAGACAATTAAAGACTTATTTGCACATAAGTAGACGATGCTTTTAAGATTTTTACATAATGTATGAAATAATGTTTAAATTATGATATTTTTGTAAATTGTTATTTTCTATTTAATTTAATTTTGAAAGTTGATGAATGCGGATTAAGAATGGGTGAGTTAACCGTCAAATGCCTTTTGTACGCCGATGATCAAGTCATACTTGCGTCGTCGGTGGCCGAGTTGCAAATGATGGTTACATTAATAAACAGGTCATTAAAAGAAAGGGGAATGAAAGTGAACGCAAGTAAGACGAAAGTTATTGTTATTGAAAGAGAAAAAAGTAAAACGATATGAGAAATAAGAATAGAAGGGGAATTGGTCGAGCAATCGTCGTGTGTATTTAGCAGGGATGGTAGATATGATAAGGATATAGAACGACGAGTGAACGCAGGAAAGAGAGTAAATGGGGCTCTTCACTCTATTGTGGAAAGTCAGAATGTGTCCAAAAAGGCACGTATGGAAATTCACAATGCTGTATTAGTCCCTACTTTAATGTATGGTAGTGAAAGTTGGGTGTGGCAGAAGAAGCACGAGAGTAGAATAAATGCTGTAGAAATGCGGTCATTAAGAAGTATGTTAGGGCTGAATCTAAATGACAGAGTGAGAAATTGTGTGATAAGAGAAGAGTGTGGTTTGCAAGATGATGTTGTGACCAGGATTAAGAAAGGAATGCTTCAGTGGTTTGGTCATGTAGAAAGAATGAATGACCACGACGTCGACGTGACGTCACCATCTCATGTTATCACGTTTCTCGCAAATAAAAAAAAATTTATTCATTCTGAGTATTTTATTCCTGATGCAATGAGATACTTATATCGCCTTCTAGCAAATAAATTTAGATAATGGTATTTATAATTGTCAACTCCTAAAGTTTTAATACATACGGGACGGGATAAAGTGTTTCCGACAATATACAACAAGAACGCATTTAAAGTAAAACCAAAATATTGTATTTCAGACCCAATTTCAGACACAGCAGCCAGTTTCAACGGAGTCTAGGCGTAACGTAAACACAGGTACACTTTCTATTTCCTCACTCTCATCGTCCAATGGAACGGCAATCCGATACGACCGGAGAGAGATCAGGCACAAGATGGACAGGTTTATGTATATTCCAAAGCACGGGAGTGAAACACTGCCAACTTCCTGACTTCGGACTGCTATTGAGTATTTCTTAGTAGAAAAACCGAATAAATAATGTTTTGGCTTGACCCGGGATCTCATAATCAGCACTACACTAGACGAGGCAGTAGCATTGAAAATACGCTAAATTTAAATAATTCTTCTATTATTAAATACCCAAAATTGCGCCAAGGGACAAAGATCAAAAGGCGAACGCAGTAAGGGATATTTCTGTGTGTGTTTCATGGTCGATGTAGAAAACGACGAATCCTTTCATGAGCTCAAAATAATGTTAATATAATATAGCGTTAATTACATAAAATGTATCTTTTATCCGCAATTGGTAATGTTGTTATATGTAATATTAATATGTTATTCACTTGGATAACACCTCAACAAACCTGCGTACAGTTAGACTTCTAAACCCTTAACGATTGCTTTGCGCTCGAGGTGACCTAAATCTCTATTTATTAACGAGGCAAGTTTTAATAGTGTACCAGCATCTTCCTATATGTTGTCACGTTATTGTTCTTTAAATTTAATTGTTTAGTAACTAATTGAATTAAATAATACGATTTCAAAATGATTTAATGTATACAAAGTAGTTTATAGGAACTTTACGACACAATTATAGAAATTTGTTTAATACTATTTAAGTGATTCATCACCATCATCATTATCAGCCCCTAGAAGTCTTTTGTATGGAGGATTAAAATTAATCTTCACACTTGGCAGAAAGACTGACGATCGTATCACCACTTCTCGTACCATCATACATCATTCATCAGCTATTTATGGAAGCCATAAGATATTTCGAGCATGGTCTAAATTCGCCTTTAACCACATTGTTAAATTCACATTGAATTTGACTTTCATATTTAATTTC
This sequence comes from Parnassius orleans, assembly GCA_029286625.1. Taxonomy (NCBI): domain Eukaryota; kingdom Metazoa; phylum Arthropoda; class Insecta; order Lepidoptera; family Papilionidae; genus Parnassius; species Parnassius orleans. The sequence continues at coordinate 155,555 of JAGSMP010000396.1, read as the reverse complement.
ATATTTCTTATTCAATTTTTCTTTTCAGCTGGATGGGATTGATATTTATACATTAAGATGTATATTCATTATATTTTATTCGGTTAAAAAGGTTGTCTCTTAAATATTTTCTAGTAATTTCACTAGAAAATGTTATTAGAGAATATGACGATACAGATTTCTGTACTGTCATATTCTCCACCTGATTACGAGTCCCAAGGTATTCCACGAATATGGCGGTATAAATCAGCTTATTGGGATGAGATGCGGCACTCCATTAAACCTTATCCTTGGCAGGATGTCTACTTCCCTTCTACGGATTCGTCGAGCTACTCAGATGCTATAACCGATTTGTACGCTACAAATCGGGTATAGCATGATAAATGGACGATGGAATATTTTATCCCCTTTTTGGACGCCTCCACTGGTGGCGAAGCTCGCCCATGGTTTAACGCTGAATGCATCCAAGCTGAAAAGCGCAAATATTTTGCGTGTATAACCTGGGTTGACGGAAGAGATAGCAAAGTTCCGCCAGGCCGCCAAGTCCTAAAAAAAGCGCTATGGAAACACATCGGCGCGAAACTCTCTGCCGGACCATCCGTCACTAGAGCTTTTTGGTCTCTAACCAATGCGGTTGAGACGAACTTTTGTCGGCCTCCGCTGGTAAAACTAGATGGAACACTAGCACATACGGCTAAACAGAAAGCGGATTTATGCGCGCATGTCTACGCCTGCTATTCACGTCTGGACAGTGTCAATAACGTTCCACCTGAATGATCTCACGAAGGTAACTTTTATGTTGGAGGTTCGTATCACCAAAAAGGTGGTTGTTAAAACCTTGCGGAGTCTAGACGTGAATAAAATTTGTGGTTCAGATGGTATACCGGTTATAGTTCTAAACGTTTGTGCACCTGAGTTGTCTCCTGTGCTGACATGCTTGTACCGCCTCTCATTAAGGGTTGGAATAGCACCAACATCCTGGAAGCTGACCAATTTGTAGCCTGTCCCAAAAAAAGGTAGCCGTGTCGGCCCTGTCAATCATCGACTAATCTTAATTATATTCACACTTTAGCAGCTCATCTTGACTGCTTCTTCTCGAAATGTATCACTGTATTACACCGAAGGCCTTCAGTTGTTGGTGGTTAAGATTTACTTCAACCTAACTTTGGGCGGTTCATTGAGTCCAAGGTGAAGCAGCTGCAAGGAAGTTTAGATTCCTTGCAAAGGTGCAGCGATACTTCACTCCGGGACAGTTGCTTACTCTATAGAAAGCGCTAGTCCAGTTGTGCATGGAATTTTGCCGAAATATATGCGCTCGTGATGCAAAATACCAATTAGCAACTTTGTACTCAGTGAAAAGGCTTATTAATGACTCGAATCTGATTAAAACCAATCCCCAGTCTCGAACATAGGCGCAAAGTAGCCAGATCTTTGGTTTTCTACGCTCTGGAATTGCCATGCATTTGAACCAAGCGGTATGCTTCGTCATTCATAATGCGTACTGCAAAGTGGATTAAGTTTTCAGCGTTTGTATTTCCATCCGAATACAATGTGGGTGTCTTCAAGGCAAGAGTGAAATAGGCTTTTGTTAGGCCGGTGCGCTTTAACATCTTCGGCTGCATCACCACTTACCATCAGGTAAGATAGTAGTCAAGCGCTGGCTTATAATAGTTTAAAAATTACATTAATTTTGTACCTGGGATTATACATTTTACTATGTGAAACTCATAAAAAAATTGGATATGCAAGGAGCAACTTTCCACTAGACTTTGTATCTTGAACAAGAGAACTTTCTTAATTGAAAAGATGTAGTTCTCCGGGCTGGAAATTCATTTATATTTTTGAAACTCAAATAGTGATTTATAATTTAAGAGACATTGGTTTTATATGGTGGCATAACATAATTTATCGTGTTGTAGCGGTGTAAGAATATTCACTATCTCATATCATCTCCTAGGTGTCGTAAGAGACGACAGAGGGAAACAAATCAGAAGATGGGCAGCAGCGTCTTCCTAATAACGACTTTAAACAAAAAACTGCAGTTACCAACTTGCTTGCCAAGCGTGGCATTTATGGGATATATCCCCTCCATGAGGCAATCTCTTGGGGAAGCCTATTTTCAGCAGTGGGATTGATAGGCTGTAAGAGTAACATAATTTAGGGACTAACCTTAAAGATAAATTTGTGTACATATACCTAATTATAAGAACAATTGCCCGCTCGAGGCTGAGTAAAAACTTATAATAAATTTATATTCTGTTATTGTTATGTTTTCGCACACTGTTTTTGCAATTTTGGGAAGAATTAAATAATTATATTTAACCAGAGATAAAGCCAGGTGACATCTTCATGGGATGGATAATCAATTAATTAATATTTAAGTATATAGACAGAAACAGTTTTATTTCTAAGAAGCCAGTTCGGTTTTGGATCTGATAAATTGACTTGTGATGCGGTTCATGAGCTATATTGTAAGTAATCTCAACAAAAAGCTAGAAAACTATACATTTTAGAAATACCTTTCTAATGGATTACAATGTTTTAAAATAAACTACCAGTGGACTAACCTATACACATGGTATACTACAAGGAATATATTAGGTCCAAGCCTTTAACCATCAACAAAAATGACCTCTGTCAGCTCAAACACCCAGATATGCAGGTGGTACTGTCCTCTTTTCCAAAGATTCGTGGGAGAAAGGGTAAAACAACGCACAACGTTATGTAACTCTGACTCTCAACATTCACAAAACACAATTTATCTCTTTAAGTATGCCAAGTTCTACCTAAACGACTTCGTCCCAGTCTCTAGTTTTCATAACTGCTGCAATAACAACCTTTGTTCCTGTTCTTCATTTACCAAAATCACCACAGAAAAAATTGTGAGCCGTCGCGGGATGCCTGGCAGATGTGAAACATCGAAATTATTTAGTAGAGGTGATATGCATAAAAGGATAGTTTACGTCAGGAAATAAATATGGCATAGTTAAAAATAAATTACTAAGAATTTTTTCATGAAAAAGTGAATTTTTATTTATTAAATACAAAAATAAAAAATTCGCGTCAAAGAATAACTATCAATAATAAATGTTTAAATATAAATTCCAGCATGATTAGTATATTAAATTTTTGATGTTGTGTGCACCACTTGCTATCAGCTGATTATGAAATACAATTTTGTCAGTCTTTATTAAATGTATTTTTCAAGCAATAATATTAGTGTATTATTTTCAATAATGGCTGTTAGACGGGAAATGAGGCTCAGATTTGACAGCATACAGGCAACTGAACAGACAGATCTCCAAATGCATGCGGCGGGACTTACGCAACTTTAATACTGCTCGTATTGAAGGAGCGATCAAGCTGTACCAGGGCTCTAGCACCATAGACCACCACACATACACACCCTTCGGAAAATTATACAAAAGACCGAAGAGTACAATCCGCAACTTTGTCTTGCGTATGTGGACTATGAGAAAACCTTTGATTCCGTCGAAATTTGGGCGGTGCTGCAGTCCCTTCAGCGGTCTTAAGTTGACTGTCGGTATATCGAAGTGCTGAAGGTGCTCAAGTGTTTGTACAGTAGGGCTACGATGGCTATCCGAGTACAGAACCAGAGTACGAAACCCATACAACTGCAGAGGTGTAAGACATAGTGATGTTATATCCCCAAAACTCTTCACCGCTGCATTAGAATACGTTTTCAAACTACTGGACTGGAAAGGATACAGTATTAACGTCAATAGCGAGTACACGACTAACTTTCGATATCCCGACGATATAGTGCTTATGGCAGAATCGCTGGAGGACGATCGACGAGGATAGGTCAATCGACGGATTCTATTTTGCTGGGCAGCGTTCGGGAGATTACGTCAGGCATACCTCAAAACCTCAAAACAAGATTGTTCAATCAGTGCGTGTTGCCAGTGATAACCTATGGATCTGAGACGTGGTCCTTTACTGCTGGCCATTTGAGGAAGCTCAAGGTAGTTCAGCGAGATATGGAGAGGGCTATGCTCGGGGTTTCTCTCCATGATGGACTAACAAACGAGGATATCTGCAGTAGAACCAGAGTGACCGACATGGCCCAACGGATTAGTAAGCTAAAGTGGCAATGGGCTGGTCATAGCTCGAAGAACCGACAACCGATGGGGAAGAATGGCTCTCGCCTCGTACCTGCAGGCGAAGTGTAGGGCGTCTCCCCACTAGATGGAGTGACAACCTGGTAAGACATGCAGGAAGTCAATGGATGCAGGTGGCCGGGACCGTGCTTTGTGGCATTCCTTGGGGAGGCCTATGCTCAGCAGTCGACTTGTGATGGGCTATAATGATGATGATGATTATGATTATTTTCAATAAGAGTGAAATTAAAATGTATTAATAATTGATTTAATAATATTTTTAATGCAATGAAAATTGTGTAAAGTTTCTTGATTTTTATAAGTATCTTGTTACGGACGGCGAAGGGAGCCGCCGCCCCGTCGCCCCCTCGTACACCGTAACGCCCCACCGCACGGACGTCACATGATGCCCGCGTTTAACAAGCGCACAGTGACGCCACGTGGGAACACATCAACGGAGAACACCCCGCCGTGTAAATATAGGAAGGCCATCGGGCCACTGGGAACTGCGCCCCCTTATCCCTTAAGGGGGTCGCATCAAATATCGGCGTAAAGGCCACTATGGCTAAAGCCGTTCTCAGGTGGTGTTTAGTGGGTAGGCATTTCTTCAAAGTGAGTCCCACACAACCACGCAGCCGGCTCCGTGGTATGCTATGAGCATTCACCACCTTCCTCTCCCGTTTTCGATGGGTGTCCTTGCATTTGGCGCAAAAAGAAAACCGCTGGGAGTCATTCGATTCCCAAGCGGCAGTAAAAGAAGACTCAAGAAATCTCCATCGTAGTATAGTGTCCCTAGTTTAGTGTAAATAGTTAGTTGTACTGTCATTGTATATAGCAAATAAATAGTGTTTTTAATTGTTCCACCTTTTCTTTCATACATTCCACTCAAAAGTCTCAGTGAAATAATAAAAGTACGAGTAAAATACGCTATCGAAGTTAAAATTTGTCAGTCTCTCTTCAAAATAAATACATAAAGTCCACTTGCTCTCCGTTATCATCGCACCATCGAACTTGTCCCTATCATATCTGTTTTTATTTTTTTGTTTTAACTTTTTTTTTATTAATGACACATGTCTAATACATGCTACTACATACATAATATATCTTACAAATAATATGTGCTTATCTGCGAAAATTCTGTCTTGTTTTAGAAAACCTTCGACGTGTTGAATCGCGAATCCCAAATTGATTAAACAAATAGCTCTTGCTCAATCAATCCTGAATTACTTGTAGGGGATCTGCACCCAAATCCATCCTTAAGCTTTTAGAAGTAAATCAAAGAGCAATCCATAGGTTATGCACATTTAAACATTGACCTTTCCCTACTTTTCAATTATACCATTTCTCTGAAGTGCTCATTGTCCGTCAGCCATTTTATTATGCAAACGGTGCTGAAACATCCTTCTTATTTCTATATAACAAATAAAAGATATTAATTTCATATTATTAAAACGAGGAAAAGATATCTTTTGCAAAAACAGATCCCTTTTTTAATAATTCAAGATTTAAAGAAATTATCTGGCTGATTAAAGAGAATTTAATTTACTCATGTCTAAAATTAAGTGTAGGCGGTTGATTTTGTTAAAATAAGACCTAGTAAAATCCAAATAAACAAAAGGGTTGTGAAAAATTTAATTTGTATATTTTATTTGTATTAAACAATAATTTAAAGATACTTTTTCTATAAGATTTAAAGAATACTAGTAACGCTTATAATATTACTGATTCTCCGTTGATTACTTTAAGTAAGCTTAAAATGCTTGTGTTAAGAGTGTTAATTACAGTAATCAAATGGCGGATTTGAGCCCAAAACTTTCTAAGTTTACAGTCCGCAGCCTTCCGTTAGGCCACTGCCGCTTCCTATATATCTAATAAGGTCTTTTGTCAAAAAACACGGAAAATCCTATTGTAGGCCCAAGTAAACCAAGGGATATTATAAAATTTTTATATTATCAAATTTCGTAAGACCCACATATACATAATATTATTCTTTTTTTATAGAATAAGGGAGACAAACGAGCACACAGACTACCTAATGGTAATTGGATGCTGTAGCCCATAGAAATCTACATATTATGTCCTCGATTAAGAATCAAAATGAAGATGCGTTGCCACCCATAAAGTCTAAGATGGAATGCCTCGTTTCCAGTAAAAAGGGTCTTCGGTTCTCTACACTCACCATACGAAACACAGCAGCATTGAGCTGCTATTTTACGCAGGTATTCTGTGAGCGTGGTTCTTCCCCGGTCGAGCCGACCCATTCGTGCTACAATCATTATATGGCTGCAGCATGGCTCTACTACGTTAATTCATAATATGACTCAATACTGATAAGTAATGAAGTTTAATTAATTATTATTCATACTGACGAAGCATTGTACATAATGCCCTTATTAATCACATGATCCAAAGTTAAATTCGATTTCGATCGTGGTAAATTCTTTCGTGCTTTCATCGTTCGTACTTTGATACAAGAAATTCGATTTTGAAATTGAATAGATGAATTTGATATTTTTTGCTCGCTCGTACTCAAATGTTACTAATTTTAAGGAAAGTGTTTAATGAAACAAACAGTGGCAAAAATAAAAATGTGACTTATAGTGCTTGCAGTCCAATAGTTGGTAAGTGAAATGAAATAAAAAAAAACTAATACATTGAAGACTATAATATAATATATTCGTTGTCATCGCTAAACCGCTTTCCAAACCAGAAATCAATGCGGTTTAATTGTTGGTTAGTAGCGGAAATATTTATAAGGATTTTACATAACCAGATAAGATACCAATGAAAATACCTATGTACTATTATAACCGAATCTATAAAGCGGTAATCGCCGATGCAAGCTTATTACATTTGATATAAAAGTCATTCTCGAGTAAGTGTGCAGCATTCGTGTGAGCTATACGTGGTGGAGCCACGCTGCAGCTATATTATGGTTGTAGTACGAATGGGTCGGCTTGACCGGGGTAGTACCACGCTCTCACAGAATACTGGCGTAGAATAGCAGCTTAATTCTGCTGCGTTTCTTATTAGGCCACAGCATTCACTTACCATCAGATGGACTGTGTGCCCGTCTGTCACCCTTATTCTATAAAAAAATCGAACTACCTTACTCCGATTAAGACAAATATTATTTTAAAATTATTTTGTCAATTTGGCGAAATTAATTAAAATAATAGTAGATAAAAAGTGTTTTTTTTTAAAGGCACAAAGCGTATAGGTACTATTCTTATAGTACGTAAACTGGTTACCGAGTATGTTGCCTATACTTTTTTATAAAAGTGATATGACAATCGAACTATCAGTCTAACTGATGGTAAATCAATCGCTATAGTAATATATAGGCATTTGTAAACAATTTCAAACAAAGAAGGATATAGAAGCGTAGTCACCACTGAGATATAAGATGGAATTCCTCTCAGTCTATAATTATTTTGGTGCCCAATACCCTTCATACGGGAACACACTCAAAAGGAATCGACTAGATTACCTGTATAAATTTCATTGCTTGGCACACTATTAAGCATTAAAATGACTTCTTTTTTCATTTAAAAATTGTTTCTCTTTTTTGTAGTGTATTTATAAAAATACGCTTTGTAGAAATACTTTGATTAAATTTGGCTAACAGAGCTGAGATTTTAATCAAAGTTTTTGAGAGTCGAATATTAATTCTATCACGAATATAATAATTAATGTCAAAGTATCAAAGGGGCCATAAACATTTAAGTGGTTAGAATGACGTACGGTTTTACGAACTGTCCGCTGTTTTGTATATACGAGTACCTGCATGTATAATGTATATATAAAAAAGGCCAACGATGAATATGAATAATTTGTTTAAATTTATATTAGAAAAAGTACCTTGCGAACACAGACTAATTTGGATGTTGATATATATTACTTGGGGATAAATAAGATTATTAATAAATCACCTACCTTTACTGTTGAACATTCAAATTATAGATGCAACATGCCAAGATAAAGACAGTGAGTAACTTGGCATTTCTAAAGGTTTAGGGATATTTTCGACATCCCAAAATTCACCATTTTCAAGATAATGAAGGTTGTCTATTACTGAGATTGTCAGTGAGCAAATAAATCCTTCCAACAACAAGGAGGCCTATGTCCTATAACTCGCCGCACTCGACTCAGTGGAATGCAGAGTCTAGAGGCTTATCGGCGACAAAAGCTGGTGGAAGCTAAGCCTTATAGCCTAGCTCACCGCTGCCATGTTGCTTGATTGTATTTCGGAAAGTGTGCCTATGAGCTACATAAGCTCATACCACCATCTCCCTTCTCCTATCGAAGTACCAGACGTACTGCAGTTTACCATTCACACTTGGTTGACATTCCGAATATTCGCATTAAGCGCTTTAAGTCATCTTTTATAATGCGCACAGCCAAGGACTTTATGTGTGGAAATCCAATTTATGTTTGTAAACTGCCTCCACGATACAGGAGAAAATCCTAGTGTGGGGGTAACGTTTTTTTTAAAAAAAAAAAAGGAGTGGAATGCCCTGCCAGCGTCTGTTTTTCCGAATGCGTACAACCTGAACCTCTTCATGGTGCATGTTAATAGACTTCTCCTGGGCAAACTCGCTCCATCTTAGACCTCTTCTTTGCCCTCGGGCCAGGTGGAGGTCAAGAGTGAGCCCATTTTTATAAAAAAATGTCTGATGAATTTTATGGGTTGTCATCAGCCCATAAAATTCCACTGCTGGACATGCTGGACATTTCGTCATAGAAAAAGAGGAAGGTGATGATGATGTTGAAAAGGACTAATATACATACATACATAAACACTCACACCCAGAGGGCAGTCAAAGACTACGGGCTTCCTTTTGGTACGATCCTGACACACATACCTCGCCTCCTTTACATACATGCTCGTTGGTACCCTTAGTTACTCTTAATCTGGCCCATCTTCAATATATTGCCAATTCGGTCGATAAAATTTCATCTAGGGTGTCCCTTGCCGACTCTGTCGTGCACTTCTGCAACATAAATTTGATTATTCACTCTCTCCTCGTTCATTCTCTACACGAGCTAACCACCGAAGCATTCCTTTCTTACTCCTGGTCACAACATCATTTTTCAAACCACCAGGACCAATATCTTTAACTTAATTATTGCCCTTTTATATTTGTTACATTCTACTGTTTTAAAAAAGGACATCCGATTTTTTCTTTCTTAAAGCACTTAAATCCGTTTTGTCTTTTAATTATTGCGTCACTAGGCAAACGACAATAGCCTTATGGTTAAAGAAGGTAACACCGGCTTCCACAACCTCATTCACCTCTACAATAACGAGGTCACGATGCAATTCAAGCAAGCAAGCTGGACAATCCAAGAGAAGGAATTATGAAGGACCTTGCCCTCGTTGCTACCACAGTGGTGGCACGCGGTTGTCGGTTCTCCATTGGCTATACGGCACAGGTACTTACCAAACATCCATGCCCAGAAAACACGTTTTGATTCTTAATTGAGGATAGATATAGGCGGTTTTTTGCTACATCATTAATTTACCATCAGGTGGACTGTGTGTTTATTTATCATATTTACTTTTATATTTGTCGGTGTATCCATAAAATACCGGATCGAGAGTGAGCGAGAGGTTGCGTCACTCTACAGCAGCGTCATATCGATGGTGGCGAGGTAGAATCGAAGGTAGATAGGGAAACCCCCACTCGTTTTTGCAGTATAAAGTTCAGTGCATTGGTGTGTCGTTATGGCAGCGATTTGCTTGGTGAGTCTTTCGGGAGCGATGAACCGCTGGTAGTGTGGTGAAGGGCCTTTGTCTCGTAGAGACTAATATTGGTCGACTTGGTAGTCGTTGATTCTATTGTGTATCGTGTCACAGGAAGTAATAAGGATATGGGTAGCGGTTTTTTGTTGGCCATTGCGGCATTGTGATCACTGTCTGTTATATAGTAAATGGCTTGAATGATTTTTTTGTGCCTTAGCACACTGTACATAGTGATTTTTTGGAGAACTTGGCGGGAGTGGCCAGGGGAGTGTTACTCTGTAATTATTGATTATTTTGCAAAGTATGTTTTGTTAAAGCGTGTGTCTTCTATCGATGCTAGTAGTGCCGTGTAGGCTGTACAAAGGTATATATGTGTATGTGTGTCTGTGTGTGCTTGATGGAAAGAGCCAATCGCCGGGTCCATGTTGTCATATGAGATGGCGACCGGTCGAAGGGACACTGTCACTCTTTGAGTTAGGTGTCGTCATATGACATGATGGGTACAGAGTCAGTTGTCCGGTCCACATTGTCATATGAAATGGCAACTGGTCGAAGGGACGCTGTCACTCTGCGTTAGGTGTCGTCATATGAGATAACGGGTAGAGAGCCAGTTGTCCGGTCTACGTTGTCATATGAGATGATAACTGGTCGAAGGGACGCTGTCACTCTCTGAGTTAGGTGTCGTCATATGAGATAACGGGTAGAGTGCCAGTTGTCCGGTCCACGTTGTTATATAAGATGATAACTGGTTGAAGGGACGCTGTCACTCTCTGAGTTAGGTGTCGTCATAATGTGAGATGACGAGTAGAGAGCCAGTTGTCCGGTCCACGTTATCATATGAGATGATGACTGGTCGAAGGGGCGCTAGTCGCTCCCTGAGCTATCTGAGCTCTCTCTGAGCTATTAATGAACGTGATCGCCAGTAGAGGGCTGGGTTGTCCGGTCCAAGTCATCATAGGAGATGATGGCTCGTCGAAAAGACGCCTTAGCCGGTGTTAGTTTGTGTATTTGTGTATTGTAATCGCTTTGCGTATGTGCATGTGTCTCTAAATGTCCAAAGATATGGACAGTGTACCTATTCATGTCAGGATGGACGACCGGAAGAATTCGTGATTAATAGTGTTTGTTGCAGAAATTCACGAAGATACACGCCCGATGACGGTCGTATTTCAGGATTGGCCGTGTCGGTGTGTCTATAAAATCCCGGATCGAGAGTGAGCGAGAGGTTGCGTTACTCTAGCGCAGCGTCATATCGATGGTGGCAGGGTAGAATTGAGGGTAAATCGGGAAACCCTCACTCGTTTCAGCAGTATAAAATTCAGTGTAGGTGCCGAGCGCGAGATATTCCGCTTGAGTCATTCTACGAGTGAAGTCATTCCACGCGTGTTAAAATAGTCATGGTTCTATTCGTTGTGGTGGTTCTTCTGGTGCAGGCAAGGAGGATGGTGTTGCAGAGAGGCTGCTCTATGTTACGTTGAGATGGGTGGTGTTGCTATTGGTTTGCATACTTTGGTGTTATCATGTAATTATGTCCTTCACGTTATACTAGTGTGTAATTGTGACAGGGACATATTACGGTATGGTCGAACTATCTAATCAATAACTGTTTTATCGGTGATAATGTTTAATTGCGTAAGCAAGGGAGCAAGCAATCCGCTCTCACACTTTTATCATTTTCTATCCTGTCGTGTCCTGTCATTTTGTTTCCTATCCTGATGTATTTCCGAGATCGAATTGGGTGGTTCAAATTCTCATAAAAATAGTATAAAAATTATTGGCTAAATAGCAAACCTTTAAATACGCCATTTCCTGTACTATCACTCCAATGATGGCCTCTCTGATGACCAATTTATCAATAATTTAACTTAAGAAATTGTTAGTAATTATATAGTAGTACCAAACAATAAACATATTCAAATTAAAAAATATAATAAAATTAATTAAGCAGAATTTACCTTTTTGAGAGATTTGCAAAAGTAAAATCCGGCCGTTGACGCGCTGAGGGAGACAATTTAAGTAAATAAAATAAGAACACGTGTAAGAAAATCCCATTAAAGATTTACTTCAAAGTTATCTAACAGATTTTGAAGGTAATAATTAATTGTAAATATCAAGCTGTACATGTTGATGAACGTGATCGCCAATTACAAAATAATTCATTAATGGTACTTTACAATAAAACTTACTGTTATAACTTTATAGGGATTCTTGAAATCACGTGTTTAGTAAGTAATTTAGTAAGAAATAAGAATTTTAACAAAGTATTAAATAAACACATGAAAAATCATACAATAGCAAAGCTATAAATGTAATTACTGTCTGTACTAATTTTTAAGTCATATTGGGGAACAAAGGTGACTTCTCACTAACAAGTTGCAAATAATATTGTTTGTCTCTCTTTGACAATCGAATATAACTAGACATAGGTATTTTAAAAATAAATTAAACAATTTATGAGGAGCTTTAGACCTATGTTCAGTTCAGTGGACTTTTGATAGGTTCTAATGATAACGATGATGAGTTCGATTCGATAAGAAAGTGACCATATTAACCGGATGACCATATTACCCTCACGTACTTCAACTAAAGAACTTCTCTCTTAATCTCAGTTTTGTGTACACAGTACTGGATACTGTGCACACGTGTTGTGTATAACAGTGTTGTTACCCATTTTGCCAAACGTGGTAATTGTGGTAAATCATCCCGATAATGGCCACCGGTCTAGATATTTTTAAGCGTGATAATTTTTGATGTACAGCATCAAAAATTGTCACACTTAAAAATAGTAAATAAGTATTCAGTAGCATTCTAAAATTTAATTTTATCAGTTACTTATCATTAGTTTATTTAGCAGAAAGTAGAGGGCGTTATATTACATTACAACTATGAAAGTCAAAACTATACTATCTAGTTATATCAGCTATAGAAGGTTGGGGTGGGACTGGCTCAAGAGCCATCCCAAAACCGCGACCATTTATTTATTATATAAAAATGGGCATAAAGTGATGTTGATTCTGTTAAAATCTGTTTCTGTTAAAAAACACGCTATCAGCGCCGCTAGCGATGAAAAGCTATTTGACGATATGACCATATTATCATGAAATAGCAATGTTGTGTTTAGTTGTTAATATATTTAAACGATTTGTGTTCATTGAATTGGCTAAGCTATATCATGACATGGTCAACAAACAGTGATAAATATCATAAAATGACACTATTTTACGAAATAATGATTTAATGACAATTTTGCAATAATTGCAGGCAGACCAGTTTTAATCAGTTTACATACAGATAATATAGTATCATAAGTATGAAAATAGATATATTTTTTAGTTCAAAAGAATATCAATTTTCATACGTTTAAGAGATGTCACTATTTTCTATTATTTTTTAAATTTTAATTATTACACTTTTAAAATGAAATAACGAAAAAACTAAAAAAATAAACGCTTGGAATTTTAAATAATTGTATAAATCTAATTATTTAAACATTCATATATGTAAGTTATTTATATTATTTAATTTATTAGTTACTAAAGGCAAAATATAGGCTTTTTTCATTTGATGATAGATGGCGCTGTTTTGATAATTAAAACATATATCGTCAGCGAAGTTTCAAATTGTTATGCAAAGGCTAAAACTAATTTTAAACTTTATGTACAAATATGATATTTATTTGAAAAAAACACCCGTCATCCCGCCTATTAACTAACATAATCATATATAATAGAAAATTAACATCTAAAGGAAGAAAAATACTTAATCTTCTTTTTTAAGTTCCGCAATCGGATAAAAAGTGACCTATAAGTTGCCCCGGGTTACTAACTACCTACATATAAAATTTTATGGAAATCGGTCCAGTAGTTTTTGTGTGAATCGGTAATACACAGACAGACAGAAAGACAGAGAGACAAAAATTCTAAAAACCACTAATTTGGCTTCAGTACCCTTTATTTAGTCCCCTGGACTTGTTTTTTCAAGAGTATATTAGAATTACAGACACGACTTTTCTACAGATTTATTATATGTATAAGACTATAAACAGTATTTGTGAAATAAATGTATGATAATAATAATGTCCTACTAGAATAGTAATCTGCGCAGTACAAGATTATAGTATATAGTATATATAGTGTATGCGCAAGCATAAGTATACTCTCTATTCCCTCAATCTGTGTGTGTGTGTGTGTGTGTGTGTGTGTCAATTGTATAATATCAAATAAACATATACAACTTTATGATGACATTTTTCCAAACGTACAATTATTTAAAAGTACAGGTAACAAATTCGCACGTAAGCGGTCGTTGGTTAACCGCGTCATTTACAAACAACCGTCCCTAGCGCCCGCTTTTGCGGTTTCGAATTCACGTTGCTTGAACACTGATTACGGCAAACTAACGCTATAGTTTGATTTAAAGCACTAAAACTCCGTTTTTTATTTAGTCCTTAAAAAGTGGTTAGTAAATTAGTTTAGCACTCTCCGATCATGTTTTTATCTTATTTTCGTCTTTATTAACCTGCAAAAGTCCACTGCTGGATACTGTGGAATCTTGCTATGGGGTAATGCGACTGACATTGAAACTATCTTTGTTTTGTGGGAGAGAGGGATGACAACAATTTATTACCTAAATCCGAAGGAAACTCTAAGATAAAAAATTAAAGAAATAAATATATTTATTTTGGCCTCTCAGTATATTCACAAATATTTAATATATGTATATAAAAGCAGAAACAGTTTTTATTTAAAATAGTAATGTACAATTTGTAAATACTAGGAACAAGCACTATCTAGATATACCAGTTACTCGACTCCAAAGAGTCAATAATTCGCTTTTGCAACAAAGTCCCAGAAAATATGCCGGACTAATCTAAATGTTAAAATTTTTGAATTAGCTATTATTATTATATCGCTGGAATCACTGGATCATCTGGAATGATTTGTTTTGTACTTAATTGTATTAAATATTATGTTGTAAATTAATGTTTAAAAAACTTCCAAGTTTTCAACGTGGTAGAGCCATGCTGCAGCTATATTAGTAGTATATAGTTGTAGCACGAATGGGTCGGCTCGACCGGGGATGGACCACGCTCTCACAGAATACCAACGTTAAATAGCAGCTTAACGCTGCTGTGTTTCGTATGGTGACTGTAGAGAACCGGAGACCCTTTTTAATGGAAACGAGGCATTCCATCTTAGTCCTCACGGGTAACAACAACGCATCTGCATTTTGATTCGTAATCGAGGATAGATGTAGATGTCTATGGGCCACAGCAAACACTTACCATCAGGTGGACTGTGTGCTCGTTTGTCACCCATATCCTATTAAAAAAATGTTTCTTGCTAGTTCTTCCCGGGACAGAGGTTTTTCCGATACTAGTGGTAAAAGCATAAATGACTTTCAACGAGTATTCTTGTAATCCATATCGAATAAAAATTATTCTATTCTATTCAAGGAGGACATGCCTTAATCGCCATGCTTGTCAAACTAGTTAGCGACCGCAAAACCAGACGTTTCCCACCTTTGACGCTGGTCCCCGTCGCCGGTAGAGATATAATATGTCTGACGTACATGAAATATTTATGGCGTCATTTTTTTTAAAGAATAAAGGTGACAAACGGGCACACAGTCCACCTGATGGTAAGTGACCCCTGAGGACTAAGATGAAATGCCTCGTATCCAGTAAAAAGGTTCTCCGGTTCACTTTTCCTCCGGTTGTTCTCCGGTTTGCACTTACCGTACAAAACACAGCCGAATTAAGCCGCTATTTTACTCTGGTTTTCTTTGAGAGCATGGTCCTTCCTCGGTCGAGCCGACCCATTCATGCTACAACCTAATATGGCTGCAGCATGGCTCTACCGTGTATAAAACGTCATACGTCTTCTATCGTAAACCATAAGATTGTCCATAGTCGCCTTTTATTGTACAACATACAATATACATGTTCAAATGTATTTTAGTTTTTTAAGAGTTTATACTCAATTATAAATATTTTTATGAATGGAAATACATAATTTAGTTAATATCTGTACATTGGTAATTGTAAATATTGTTTTCTAAATAAATTAATTTTTAAAGTGCCCAAAGAAGAAGAAATTATCGCGGCGAAATTGATTAGATAAATTGAAAAATGCATTTTTATATAATTTAGATGTGGAACGACCAACATACTCTCGTTACTTAGATTTCGATAGTTTTTAATACCTATGTAATTTTAATGTTGCATAAATTTTTATTAATTAGGTGATACTGAATTTTATAATTATGCATTACAATAAAAGCTGTTTTTATGAGTATGACTTTAATAGAACATTATTGGGGAGGGAAATCCAGATACAGATACATATATTTAGGTACACTATTATAAAATTAAATCAAACAATTTAAATTAAATAAAAATATTGCTTCCTAAAGTGTTATATAAAGACATTCTTGGGTTTATGTTTTCTTTAAATGTTAGAGAAACCATCATCTGAAAATTATAAAAAAAATCAAATTGGAGAAAGGTTTCTCTGCATGATAAATTTAGAAATGAGGATATCCGCAGTAGAACCAGAGTAACTGACAAAGTCCAACGGATTATTAAAGTGAAAAGACAACGGACTCTCCATATAGCTTGGAAAACCTATAAACAATAGGAAGAAAGGTTTTCGAGTGGCAACCTCGTACCGGTAAGCGAAGTGCAGGGCAGCCTCCTACTACATGGAGGGACGATGTGGTAAGATATGCGGGAAGTCGATATATGCAGTTAGCTTAGGACCATGCTTTGTGGCATTCCAAATAATTATTGATAGTTAATTTTTTTTAAATTTATTGAACGTTTTTAAGATTGATATTGATATTGATTGATAATAACTGTAAACAATTGAATAACAAAATAATGAAAACATTTGTAAATACTTGCTTTACAACCGTTTTAAATATGCTGCTACATAAAATTTAATTAACGATAATCTACAACTTAACACCATTTTTTTCTCATTTGATCTATCAGCTTCCTTTGGCACTAGGAGAACTGGACTGGACCACTCAGATACAGTTTCCTCTATAATGTCATTTTTCAACATTCCTTGGACCTGTTTTACGACTTCACCTTTCAATGCGTGTGGGATCTTATACGGCTTAACGTAAGTCGGAGTCATATTATCTTCTAATACTGTATTGTGTTCCATTAAGTTAGTGACGGTTAGGGAGTCTCCAGGAAGGTGGAACACATCCGCATACTGCACAAATCTCTTCAATACTAAGTTTTTCTCGCGATTCAAATGACTTAATTCGAGTAAGTTAAATAAGTTTTTTATCGTTGGACCGATTTGTTATTTTGTTCAAGTTCGCAAAATTCATTCAATGATTAATTGAATGTAACGGGACGCTTGAAAAATCGTAAGTAACATCTTTATTTAGGGAATTCAATACTCTTAAGGAATCAAACCATTTATTGGCCTCGTTATCATTCCTGCTACGTAAACGCCATTAGTTAATTCTAAAATTACACAATCCTCTTTATATGAACAATGGATGTATTTTATTATTTCGCATCGAGACGGTATTACATGTAAGTATTGCTTATTGTTGTTAGTTATATGTAGATATACTACATGACCGTCATCGTGAGAAATTGACAACGATTTTGTTACATAGTTCATTATCGCGTTATAACGCTTCAAAAAGTTTTTTCCCAATATTCCATTGGCATCACAGGTAAGATTCTTACAAACATAAAATTTCTGGTTAAAACAAACGTTATTAATAATTAAATCTAGGTAAATATAACCTTCAGAAATTAATTTCCCGGTAACACCTTTAATAATTATTTTATCATAGCGCAACTCGTTATCGTATGCAGATGTTCAATAAGCCACTCATATTTCATTATGCTAAGGCTTGCATCTACTAGGAGACTAATGTTATTACTACTACTTATATTTGTACGAAAACTGACTACACTATTGACATTATAATTAAACACGAAGTTATCTTTAGTTATCGAAACGAAAAATTCGCTGTCTGACGCGGTTTGGGTGTTTTCGTTGTTCCCAGGGTTCAAAGCATGTATCTGTGCGACACGGGCGGGGTACGAACGATGCCTATTACTTTGGCACCGACGTGTGCCTCGGTAAAATCTACCTCTGGTGGCAGTCCTTGACGCTCTATTATAGAAATGTTGAGTCCTATACTTTCTAGACGCAAAATTATATTCTTCATATTGGCGCCTATTTGAACGATACCTACCTGCGCTGCCATGGGTTCGTTTACGACTACACCTAAAATTCATAACTCCTTTTTCGCGAGTAGACGAAGACACCTTCTTATCCAAGGCCGTTTGGATAGCTTCGGGAGGGAATTAAATGTGCGGAAAGCTATAATCGTGCTAAACCGCGGATCGGACAGGCCTTCGGTGAAACGCTCGATGCGGTCTTTTCGTTGATTATAGAATAATGTATCGTATTTTGCCGCATCGCCATCGGCTTGCGATATAGTAAGGTTTAAGAAAAGTTCCTCTAAATCGGAGCCGAATTTTTCGTTACTCCTACGCCCTTGTTTGGCGCTAAATAATTGCGACTGTTTTGCTACGGCCGATATTTTTTGAATGAGGTATCTACACATGTCTGAAATAAGATAATTAACAGATGTGTAATCATTTTAAAATCATAACTTGGCGCTTTGAGAAAGCCTACTTTTTAGGACAAAGTTTATTAACATTTTATTGCCTACATCGTTAAGTTTATCGCTACATAATGAAATGTTGTCTGTTAATTGAAGAGTAGTCTCTTACTTGTTAATTATTATAGACAAGGCTAAAGCCGTTTTCATGTCGAAGTTATCTTTATTTAGGTCTAATCCGTTCGCATTTTGAGCGATGACGACTTCTTCTTTGGAATAACTTTTCCCCATTGTGGTACTTTCGGTTATCATGGCAAGAACATAATAGAATAGAAGGTATTAAACTCTATGCTAGCTGGCAGGGTTGCCATGAAGTATGCTTATTGTTTTAGGAGTTTAAAATGAAAGACATGTTTCACGTAAGACAGTCCAAGGTATATTGTCAGAGAAAAGGAGAAAATATAATGTTCTTTTTGTTTCTTTTTATTTTCTTTTTTAAACGTTACCCACACTAGGATGTTCTCCTGTATCGTGGAGGCAGTTTACAAACATAAATTGCACGAGAACAAACATCAGACCCGGAACAATTATTTGTAGGCCATACAAATACTTGTTCCGTGCAGATCGAACCCGCGGCCCCAGCGCAACAACTCATTGCTAAGCCACTGCGTCACGGGCCGTCAAATTCACGGCAAAATTCCGGAGCGAAGTGCCGCGTAAGGCGAACTTTACACGGCCGTGAGAGCGTGTTCAATTTTACACACCCGTGGGACCATTTTCTTGCTTACATTATTTTGATCACATTACACTAATTTCAATATTTAAAGTCTCTAAAAATGTCTATAACCGACCAACAGAAACACCAAGCACTATTGTTCCCTTTTGCTATATTTACTAATGTATAATATAAAATACACAATAGTGTTGTTTTATTTATCCGTGTTAGATTTGCCAGTAAAATTTCCACAATAATATTTGCTCTGTTTTATATTATTAACTAAATTAAAACGCTATTGTAGCCAGTATCTCGAGGGAACAATACTTCAAATTATCTCAGGTTTTGTTCTTTATGACGGAAGCTTCAAATTTACTTAGGTACAGACAATACGTCATATCTTGCAACAACAGAACGAACAATAGGTTCTACATTAAAGGAAGCCGCCACGTCGCTTACAATGCGCGGGAATGTTAATTGTTAGCGTAGCTATGCACTTGTTTGGTTACACGCTGCGTTTTTTTAAATTTAAATATCATTGTGCTAGTATTATACAGCTCAGTGGTGATATTTTAAACACTGCAAAAATTTTAATAGGCTTACCTAATTTAGCTGCTCCCTATTTTGTTTCTTTTCAGTAAAGGATATCTCTTGAGAGATCTCTGGAGAGACCAGATGTGTATGTCCCTAAAATTTTTTCTATGAAATTGGATTTCATCGAGAAGCTATTATTGTGCAGATATTAAAACAAATTTAATATAACTTTTAAACACGTATCAACTTATAAAATAAAGTTATTTATAAGCATTGGCATATTATTGTAGTATGTTTAAATTTGTATTAGTCTTGGTATTATAGATAATGCCTTTAAATAGCATTCAAGTAAAATTACGTTTTGTGAGTAAACGCGCCGTTCTAAAGTTTAGTGCGAAGATTTCCAAGACCTTGTTTAGAATTTAATCTCAAGAGTGCAGCAAAATTTAACACAACAAGTTTACCCGAAAACCTAATTTAATCAAAGCACTTGGGAGTAATACATTTATAAAGAACTTACCTTTTCTCCTCTAACTACAAAGTTTGGTATAATAATAAATAACAGAACAAGTTTTAATTCGTAATAATATTATTAAAGAATGAATTTATTGATTAAAGAGACATATCAAAATCATTACATTATATACACATCAACACAATCTAGGGATAACTTAATCCTAAATTATTTGCGACTTTATAGTTTAAAATATTTTTACTTTCCATAAAAAGTTTATATACAGATTGAAACATCTTTTTATTTTATTTTCAAAATTTAAAAATGTAAATAAAAAAAACAAAAGAAAAACAAAAATTGTTCTACTGATATTAATTAATGAAAAGGAATTAGATTGTTTTTCTTTTTTAATTTAACGTGCCGTGTGAGCTTTCAAAGTCATGTCACGTCGTCATTTGAGTCGAGATGAAATGTTACGAGCCGTAGGCATGTTAGAAAATAGTGCTATTCAACGCGTCATTGCTGAGGCCCTACACACCAGCCAAAACGTGATATCAAGGTTGTGGTCACGTTATAGCAGTACTGGGGATGTGGCTGAACGGCACACGGGCAGATACCGTGTTACTACGTAGAGACAGGATCGATTTCTCCAAATGACCGCCAGAAGACAACCCAATATCATGGCGATGCAACTACTACAACGGCTACGGGAGGACTACCAGCTGCTGGTAAGCAACCAAACTGTGCGAAGGAGGTTGCATAAAGTTGGTCTTCATGCTCGAAGACCGCTACGTGGGTTTCATCCGGATTCACGAAGGACACGCGTTTGAGGAACTCCAAGGAGAACTAGCCGTCTACGGCACCCTCAGGAGGTCCACTCACACCAAGGAGGCACAATCTTGGTTTAGGCAGGAATTCGTCTTGGCGGACGAACTCAGCTCGTTTAGATCCAAGGCAGTATGACTGCACAAAAATACCACGTGGAGGTAGTAGAGCCTGTTATTGTCCCACACAGAATCCAAATGTGCCAGGAATTTCTACTCATATTTTTACGTGCTAGAGCCATGCTGCAGCTATATTAATAGTATAGTTGTAGAACAAATGGGTCGGCTCGACCGGGGAAGAACCACGCTCTCACAGAATACCAGCGTAAAATAGCAGGTTAATGCTGCTATGTTTCGTATAGTGAGTGTAGAGAACCGGAGACCCTTTTTACTGGAAAAGAGGCATTCTATCTTAGTCCTCACGGCTAACGACGCATTTGTATTTAAATTCGCAAACGAAGATAGATGTAGATGTCCATGGGCCACAGCAACCACTTACCATCAGGTGGACTGTGTGCTCGTTTGTCACCCTTATTCTATAAAAAAATGCACGATAATGCTCATACGGCGCGGCAGGTGTCAGCCGCTCTCCGAGACCACGATATTCAAGTTTTGGATAGGCCTGCACAGTCGCCCGACTTAAATCCTATCAAGCATGCCTGGGACATATTACAACGAAAAGCTTTGAGTTATTTCCCGCCAAATTTGACGACGGAACAACAACTTAAGAACACATGCAAAGAACATGGGACCTCAAACCGCAGCAAGATATTGACAATTTAATTTTAAGTATGAACAATCGATGTCGATGTGTAATTAATGTAAGAGGTGGCAATACTGATTATAAATAATTACACTTTATAAGATTTTTTCAATTTTAATTAAAAGTAATAATTTTATAACAAGAAATGAAGTTTTTTTTATCATAATAATTTTCTATAGCGATTAAAAATTAAGATTTTTTATAAAACAAAAAAATTACGAAATGTTTTTTATTTTTTATTAAAGACCTTAAATTAACCATCATTTTTTCATTTGCTATATCACAAAATTCTTCATAGATTTTTAGATATTTGATGAAATATAAAATATCCCTAGATCCAGTTGATGTGTGTATCTTTAAGTGCATTTTTCTATTGATCCAGTGAAGAGATAATAAATTAGTAATGTGTAAGTAACATAAGTAAATATGATCAAACAAATATCTGAAAGTTAATAATCTGGGAGAAATAAATACTGAAATTTGTCCAGTGTTTGTCCACGTATAAGGTAGGGTGCCAGTGTGCATACTATGCACAGATAATACACATTTAACTGAGTATGGTCCTTAATATATTAACAAAAAACAAGAAAAACATTTTTCTAGTTATTACGATGTGAATTTTCAGCTTCACAAGAACAGAATAACGATGAACGAGATAATGGATTAAATGACTTTATCGGAATCTGTTTGACAAAAATTTACTAGGTAGCCAGTCTACGTAGGAGTCTATCTGGGTAGTCTGTCTTTTACCTTTTTCTGCCACAAAATAGTAGTGATTGCACTGCAGTGTTCTGGTTTAAAGGGTACAGAGAGCCAGTATAATTACAGATTGTGAGGCATTGCAATTTACTCGTAGGCTTTAGAAATAACAACGCAACTGTGCGGGAAAACGAACATACGGCTCACCTGATGAAGATGTCGACCGCCGCCCACGAATGTATGACATTTGTTTACGATCTGGTGGTCTGTAAGTTCTTTTTTTACTTGAACTTTATAAAAAAAACACCCAACAGGTTACCTGCGTCAGTCGGGGTTTCGAGTTCTTCTCCTGAATTCACTTTATCTCTTTTTATATCATGTGTACGGTGACCTAAGATTAGCACTGTTCTGAGGATAATTTAGGATAGATAAGCGATTTTATATAAATGCGTAAATATTTATCTATATTGGTTCATTTCTGTACAAAACTACAGACTTGCAAAATAGAAATGATAGAGCAGAGCTAACCACAAGGTGCGTTGCTGCGAAAGCGTAGTGCCAAACTACAGCGAAACCACCACCAGAGAAACGAGGCTATAATGGTAATTAAAATTGAGGTTTTAAGCCAGTGATAACGTAAAAATATGCCTAATGATTTTTCAAGACTTGTACCCAAGGCACTTGCTGAAGAATAGCACTGAACAAATATTGCTGCAGTTTATACCGAGGTGAGCGCCTCGTGTTCAATTGTAGTATTAATTATTAAATTTGGCATGGAGCGGCGGTGTAACTCAAATTACTATCCCATAAAATCATCCTATGGGTATCGTATGAAGGGACAAAAAAACTCAAATTGCCAACCCGCCTTTCATGCCATGCGTTATAACTATGGAAAATATCCCCTCTATTAGCCAATCTAGGAAAAGGTATATTTTCGGCAGTGGATTTATGATAGGCTGTAATAATAACGATGATTATTGAAATTTCATTCATTTCGTTTTTGCATTCCATTCTAGCTATGATCAAAATTTCTTTATTCCAAAATACACCTATTTTTTTTAAACCCACACACTAAGATTTTCTCCTGCATCGAAGGGGCAGAATACAAACATAAATTGCCCAAAGGCAAACATCCACACCTGCAACAATTATTTGTAGGCCGTACAAATATTTGATGCGTGCGGAATTGAACCCGCGACCCTCAGCGCTGCAACTTAAATTAAGCCCCTGTGCCACGGATCCGTATTGAAGAAGCCCATGCTAAATAATGTACTAGAAAGAGGGGGAGAAAAATGTATCTATATTTATTAAAACTGCTTGAAAATAAAGAACATATTATAATAATATTATGATTTTTCTTAATCATTAGCATTTTGCTGATTATTTTGTAAATCGGTTTAAATGAATATTTGATTATTTGCGCAGAAATTAATCTCAATTTTTTCGCGTTTACGAGAAACAGCGTTAACGTTTTCAAAGATTCAATGAATATCATAAATCCAATTAACGATTATAATATCATAATTTTGTATTTTGCCAATCATTATAAATTTTATACAACTCAACTAGACACTTAATTGTCAGTATTAGGTATTTTGTGTTTTGTGGCTATTTTTTGTATAAACTCACGCTTGCACCGATAGTTTCCCGTCTTTCTTAATTTCCTTAATTTGAGTATATTCTCATTAGCTAGTAAACAATTAACATTTAGGCAACGACCTTTTTAATAGAAATTTGACTTTCCCATAGTGACCATGGTCATCTTAGTATCAAATAATTAATTGTCATTGGGTGGTTGGACTAGTGTTATAATTTGTGTTGAATTTCTAGCGTTTCCTTTCTTATATTCATTCTCATTTCATTTCTTATTTGCACACAACTTTTAACGCTATTTTACATTTCAGATCCTCCAAAAATAAAAAAGAATTAAATCAATCAATTAATTTCTTCATAAAGGATATTTAGAAACTTAAGTACATATGTATTTTACGAAATTCCAACACTTTTGTATAAAACTAAAGGATTGATAAGATTAAGCTTCATATTTATTCTGTTCTTTCAAGTGATTATGAGTATTCTACAATGAAGCCTGCTCTGCTATTCATCCTGTATAACCGTGATACCTCGGCTGGGTTTATCCTAATTTCACATATTATTTAAAGTGATCACTAACTGCTTTGACATACATATTGCATACAGTTGATATTATGAGAGAAACATTTGATGTTATACTTTAATGTCTCATCATCATCGTTACAGCTCTACACAATTCCGCTGCTGAACATAGTCCATGGAATGCCACTAAGCACGGTCTTGAGCCACCTGCATCCATCGACTTCCTGCATGATTAGCCAAGTCGTCACTCAATCTAGTAGGAGGTTGCCCTACACTTCGTCTACCGGTACGAGGCTGCTACTCGAAAACCTTTCTTCCCCATCAGTTGTCACTTTTTCGAGCTATATGGCCGGCCCATTGCCATTTCAGCTTAATAATTCGTTGCGATAATTCGGTTACTCTAGTTCTACTACGGATATTCCCATTTTAGTTATAAAGTTGGATTTAATTTTTTTAAAGTAATAGTTTCTTAATCGTGATACTTATAATATAAGGCGCCACAGGTTTTTAAGTAACGTGACAGGAAACACACATTTTATGTATAGCTTGTACAATGGATATTAATAGATATTTTGTTATTCAAAGACAACAAGCCGACTAATGTTGTCCGAAATGTTTTTTAAGGTTTTTGATGGACATTCAAGTTGTTTTATCTTTTAATAATACAGATGTACAATTTACAAGGCAGTATTTGTGGATTGTGAATACAACGCCAGTCTACTGTGAAATTGATAACAAAGCAAATTGTCATTTGAAAAAAATGTCTGGCTAAATATAACGCAGTTACTTCGTAATTGAATTCAATTTCAAATGCATTAATTATATTCACAAGATAAATTTCATTAGATCTTTTCATTTGGCTCTGTTGGCAGAATTTGACCCAACTCCAGATACATTGGTTAACTGAGAGGGGGTATCTCTTCCCTCCTGCCAAAATTTCAATAGCGATTGAAGAGGTCACGAGGAGCACATTCACAATTACATATTTTTATCTTTTGTAAAAAAGTTACACATTAGTGTTTTGTTCAAGAGACTCTATGCTTAGAACATATTTAAATTGCACATTGACAAAAGCAGCCGAAACAATAATTAATTTGTAAGCTAACAATAATACTTGTTTCGTGCGGCATTTTATCCCGCGGCGCCACAGCCAAATGCTTACACCGCTACCGAGGCGTCAATGCGGTGGAGGTGGTATTGAGTCCAATCAGACAAATTTGACCCGAAAAGATGTACCATTTTCCAGCATTCACTCGTTTTTATCACATTTATAAAACCTAAGTGGCATAACTAATAAAATTGTATTAATATAAACTACGTTATCAACCTAAAAACTGTTATAAAAAAGGATTTTATATAATTCTAGTATTTGTATTAGGATAAAGTTTTGTTAAGAAATTCTTTAGAATTGTCGATAGATAGACAAAAAAGTAAGATTTTGGAGGTTTTTAAAAATTTATTCTATCGGATTTTTTTAAATTAGGTATATTTTTGCTTGTTACCAAAACAATATTAAATATGAACAAAACATATTAGATAAATATAAAATAAACTATTGGTAAATCCAATTGTGCATGCCTTAAGCGCATTAAAAAATTTGATTATACGTAAATTTTTAAAGTAGTTTAATTACACACAAGTTTTCACTAAAAACCTTATAATTATTACAATACTTCAAATTTTCCGATAATTTTATGTCAAATTTCAATTTTAAAAAAATGCTTGGAAAATCCAAAAGTGCACGACTCATAAGATTCTGAAGAAATTAAAAAAATATAAATTGTAGTTCTATTCGTCAAAGAGTTTCAGTAGCAGTCACCGAAGTACACCTTCAAGTCACTTCATCAAGTACGGAGGTAAGGTCTATTCATAACTATTAATTCCTGAATTAAAGAAGCATAGTAAAGTAATACCTTTTTTTAAATCTGGTAGTACATTAGACCCCGCCAATTTTATACCAATTTTGTACTGCCAAAACTTAGTAAATTTTTGAAAAAACTATTCTTGATCAAATGTTAAATATTTTTAATGTAAATAATTTCTTCATAAAAATGAATTTCGGTTTCACAAGGTGTCGCTCGACAACTGATGCCGGTGTTGAGCTGATTAAATATAATTTCAAAGCATAGGAAAATTCACAGGATGCTTTAGGTATATTCTGTGACCTATCCAAAGCCTTCGATTGTGTTCACCATGAAACATTAATCAGGAAACTACAACACTACGGTGTAAGAAGTAATGCTCTTAAATGAATTGTTTTATATTTAAGTAACAGAACGCCAAAAGTTGTCATTAATAGTATGAGCTCTTCCGGGTCGATAGTACAAATGGGCGTGCCTCAAGGCTCATTTTTTTTATAGAATAAGGGTGACAAACGAGCACACAGTCCACCTGATGGTAAGTGGTTACTGAGGCCCATAGACATCTACATCTATCTTCGTTTGCGAATTAAAATGCAGATGCGTTGTCAGCCGTGAGGACTAAGATAGAATGCCTCTTTTCCAGTAAAAAGAGTCTCCGGTTCTCTACACTCACCATACGAAACACAGCAGCGTTAAGCTGCTATTTTACGCTGGTATTCTGTGAGAGCGTGGTCCTTCCACGGTCGAGCCGACCCAATCGTGATACAACTACGAGTATACTATTAATATAGCTGCAGCATGGCTCTACCACGTATAAAAAATTTCGGCCCCTTTCTGTTTCTTGTATATATTATTGACTTACTTTACATAGTAGGGGATAACCATAATATAGTATTATATGCTGAAGACACTTCATTAATTTTCAAATTAAAACGACAATTACTAAAATATGACGAAGTAAATGATGCTACATCTAAATTAGAAAATTGATTCAATGTTAATAATTTGCATTTAAATGGCACTAAAACGAAATGTATGAAATTCATGTCTCCAAATGTCAAACAATTAAATACTAATGTAATTTTAAATGGGGAGGAACTGAGTCTTGTCGATACCACCATTTTTCTTGGAATCATACTAGAGGCGAAGCTTCAATGGAGCGCCCATATATCAAAACTAGCAAGCAGACTTAGTTCTGCAGCCTATGCTGTAAAAAAGTTTAGAAATCTTACCAGTGTGAAAACAGCTAGACTCGTTTACTTTAGCTATTTCCATAGCATAATGTCGTATGGTATTTTGCTATGGGTATACGCGACTGACACTGAAATTTTATTTGTTTTACAGAAGAGGGCCATAAGAGCAATCTATGATTAAAAACCTAAAGAGTCGCTCCGACAAAAATTTAAGGAAATTAATATATTAACTTTGGCCACTCAAAACATTTATAAAAATGTAATTTAAATGCAAAAATAAGTGATATTCATACTGTAAATACTAGGAACAGACACAAGCTAGTAGTACTAGTTACTCGACTCCACCGAGTCAGTAATTCATTCTTGGGGCGATGTATTTTTTTTTTTTTTTATAGGAGAGGGGGCAAACGAGCCTGCGGTTCACCTGATGTTAAGTGACTACCGCCGCCCATGAACAACTGCAACACCAGGGGAATTGCAGATGCGTTGCCGGCCTTTTAAAAAGGAGTAGGCTCTTTTCTTGAAGGTCCCTAAGTCGTATCGGTCCGGAAAAATCGCTGGTGGTAATCGGTTCCACAAGGAAGTTGTGCGAGGAAAACATCTTCTAAATCGCACAGTGGTGGACCGCCAATCATCCAGATGGTATGGATGGTATCGCGAGTTTTGTCGCGATGTGCGATGGTCAAATTGAGCGGCTGGAATTGGTCGAACAATTCCTCAGAGCACTCCCGTGGTACATGCGATAAAATACGCAAAGAGATGCAACATCTCTACGCAGTGCTAGTGAGTCAAGCCGATCGGAAAGAACTCGGTCGTCGACGATTCGATCCGCTCTGCGGTGAATGCAGTCAAGTGGAAGGAGCTGGCACTGGGAGCCCCTGCCCAGATGGGAACAGTATTCCATGTGAGGCCGAACCTGCGCCTTGTAAAGTTGCAGGCGGTGTGCCGGCATGAAATACTGCCCGCTCTACTGAGCACGCCAAGCTTTTAGAGGCTAATTTGCCTTCTCTTCCAAGTGACCACGAAACTGCACGTCACTCGATATGTCAACGCCGAGGATTCCGATACTGGCTGAGGCAACAAGGGGAGTGCCTTGAAACTGAGGTGATACGACAAAAGGGTTCCTTTTAGCGGTAAAACAACAAAATCCCAGAAAATATACAAAATTTGACCTGCGCAAAGTTCAAAAACTTTATTAAACGATGTTTGTATAGAAAGGGTTATTATAATATTAAGGAATTTCTGGATGATAATAACTAATTTTTTTGTGTGTTTAATTATGTTACATACATAAGTACCGCTGGGTTTCTTGCTGGTTCTTTACAGGACAGAGGTTTTTTTTCGAACCAGTGGTAATTAAACAAAGGAGTGACTTTCAATAAGTATTATTTACAATCTATATTGAATAAAAAAAGTTTCTGTTTCTGTTTCTGTAACTAACAAAACGAGCACAAACTCGGGGCACCTAGTTCTCTTCGTCCAGGAGTTCCATTAGCATTCACCAAAGTACACCTTCAGGTCACTCCATCAAGTCCGGAGGTAAGGTCTCATCATAATTAACAAAACGAGCCAAACTCAGCACACCTGGCTCTACTCTTCGAGGATTTCCATTAGCATTCACCAAAGTACACCTTCAGGTCACTCCATCAAGTCCATAGGTAAAGTCTCATTATAACTAACAAAAACGAAGACAAACTCGGCACACCTAGTTCTTCTCTTCGGGGAGTTCCAGTTGCATTCACCGAAGTTCACCTTCAGGTCATTCTATCATGTTCGGAGGTAAGGTCTAATCATCACTAACATAACGAGGCCAAACTCAGCACACCTAGTTCTTCTACTCTTCGAGGAGTTTCAGTAGCATTCACCGTAGTACAACTTCAGGTCACTATCATGTCCGGAGGTAAGGTCTCATCATAACTATCAAAACGAGGCCAAACTCGGCACACCTAGTTCTACTCTTCGAGGAGTTCCAGTAGCATTCACCGAAATACACCTACAGATTACTCCAAGATGATGATGTTGATGATAAGTCCAAGACGTATCATCAACATCATCATCATAACAGCCCTCTACAAGTCTACTGCATAGGCCTCCCCCAAGGAATGCCACAAAGTACAGTCACGAGCCACCTGAATCCATTGACTTCCTGCATGTCTTACCAGGTCGTCACTCCATCTAGTTGGGGGACGCCCTACACTTCGCCTGCCGATACGTATAAGTATATTTATATACTCGTATAAATCCTACGTACTTTTAGCGAAACAAATTATTGTAATAAAATCTGTGATTATAAAAATAATAACCTTGGTGAAGTATATATCAAATTTGGTTTTTGGAATATTTTGTATTTCTACAGCGATCGATAGTTTTGCTGCCTATTACCGCTGCTATAAGCAAACGATACAGTAATCCACTCACGACGGCGGCCGAGCGCGGAGTGAGGGTGAGGCATAGAAAAGTGTATTTAGTAAAATAAATTATTACAAGGCTCCTCAAAACACCGAAACTTTCGAGATTTCTCAGCCGGAAAAAAATAATTATAACTAAACAAAACAAAATCAAACCTTCATTTACATTCCATGGCTTCCCACATGATAGATGAAGAGACTAAAAATAAATTAAGTTAAGCAATTGATATTTTTAAAAGTTATCGTGTTTACCCTCCATGCGGACTTGATAAATCTACACCATAAGCCACTAAAAACACTTTTTTATGTAAAATTATCAATTAATCGATTTTAAAAAAATATTAATAAGTTCAACAATTATTTATCTTTCAATTAATTAATATGATTTTAGATACAATTTCATGCGACAAAACGTTGGAATCTTGATTTTTAGGCGCTAGAAGAACATACCTACGCGCTTTGCGCTTTAGGCATACAATTCATATTATTTTATTTATTATGATATACAGACATTAAACTCTAATATTATTATCAGTGGTGGTTTAAGAATATCCACTACAACATATCGTCCCTTGGGTGTCGTTATAAGGCGACAGTGGGAAACTGAAATAGGAGATGGGGAGCAGCATCTTTCTTACAATAACTCAAATTTATAAAAAAACTGCGGTTGCCAACCCACATGCGTAGCGTAGCAACTACGAGGAACCCCTAAGAGGAATTCTTTTGGGGGAGCCTATGATCAGCAGAGGATTTTTATAGGCTGCCTTGGATGGATGATTATATTATCTATACGTATCTGACGTAAAAATTCGATAATTAGAGTTAGGCTAGAATACTGTATCTGAGATACAACTACCGTACATTGAATAAAAGACCGTTAAGCCACAATTGATCGGACTTTGACTCTAAAGTTCTATACGACAATATTCATGATTTCATTTTATACATATTTCATTCAATTTGTAATGTCAAAAATGTTCACATTTGTTAGCTATTCTTGCAAGTGCCACGATCAAATAGCTGTAAAATTAAATTAAAATGTATTATTTTTTCTATTATGAAACGTTTTGCCGCAACAAACAATTCCCAGTAATTTGTTTCTCGAGTCGAGTTATTTCGCCCCGTGTATGTAGTAAGTCTTATAGTTTCCGATAAATTTTGGTATAGCCAATTTATTCACGCCAGACGTACATAAAATAGTCAGACTAGCGTTGAGAAGTAACGTCAAAATAGCGACAGGTCTTGTTCCTCCATGACCAATTTGCTTGTCATACGTGGCGTTACGGCAAATCCTTACTACAACATCCATTATCCAACCATTACAGCCTATAAAAATCCACTGCTTAACATAGGCCTCCCACATAGATTGCCTCATAGGAGGAATTATTCCATAGTTGCCACGCTTGGCAGGCGGGTTGACAAACGCATTTTATTTTTATTATTTTAAGTTGCTATCAGGAAGATGCTGCTGCCCATCATCTGTTTCAATTTCCCGCTGTCGCCTCTTACGACATCCACGGACAATATGGGCTAACGATAAACGTATTCATAGTGCAGTGTTTTCTTTAAAAAAATATTGGCTTTTAAAAAATCTCCTTGAAACACAGGGAAAATTGGTACATGGTAACTTACCAAATAACCATGTACGGCGATCCCCATTGTTGAAATGTCGCTTCATGGTTGAGCGTACAGGTGAATTTGCCCATATGTTAGCATCGTGTCTAGCTCCTGGCCATTTAACATTGATGTTCAAAATTAACAGGTCTGGGTCACACACCTAAAATAATTTAAAATATACTTAATGAAGTTTTACTTTGTGGGCTAATAAATAAGTAAATAAATTTATTTATTATTTAATATGTTCCAAAGTGTAACTAGGTACTTGCAATAAAATTATGATCTAAGCCGTTAAGACTAATGAGTATAATTTAAACTTTTTCACCTAAATTGCTGAGTGAAATGTATCCAATAACACTTTTCTTACTATCAATAATAAGGGGAAAATACTTTTTTCATGTTTTTAAGCAAGTAAATAGGGAAACAATAAGTACTGAAGATAAACTTACAATTTAAATAAAACTACTTTTACGGATTTTATCGCGTATATTAACTTATATTATATTCCCGACGTTTCGAGTACTTTACAGCACCCATGGTCACGAGGGGGACTGAGGTATTTGACGTCCCAATGTTATAAACTTATAAACTTACAACTTGTACATTTAATGAATAACTATGAAATATGGTGACCACTCACATATGCCTCTTCTTGCAACTTTGGAGTTAGAATTTTTATGTGTGTGCAGTCTATGGCTCCTATCGCATCCGGAAATGGCTGTGGGGCATTCCTAAATTTTTCGTTAGCTGCTCGTTGGAATCTCTTCACTCTTCATGGGTCATAGGGAATTTTATATATCTTCTCAATATTTTTTCATTAATAGCCTCGGTTACAGCATGTATTACTCGGTGTTGAGGCGGACACAGGGCAGCAGGGAAACGGCGGCGAAGTGTGGAGGGGCAGTCGACGACCGCCGCATTCCACATGGGATGGGCGCGGCAGTAACCCGCGCATTAGCTGGTTGTCTTTAATTGTCATATACCTTTGTCATTCCTCTTATAAAAAGTTATATACCTACACGTTTAAAATACGAAATTAAATTCTTAAAAATCAAATACATGAAGCTTTAATCCTGCGTAAACAAACTGGCAACCGCGACAGGACACGGCTGCAATCTCTGGATATTATTTGGAAGACGTATATATGGAGGAGCCATTTTGGGTGACAAAGGTGATCGTCGCGGCGCTGCTTGTCAGGGGAGTACTCATTATTTCCTTTCTTTATCCTTCCGATCCCCTTTAATTTGTGTGGAATCGTACATAAATCATAAATATCATAAATCTTAAAAAATTTAGACACATAAATAAACTCGCGTAAGGTTCAGTTTATGTTTATTTAAATAGTGCAAAAGCCTGTCATAATACGGCTATTCACATGTGTATTGCTTATAGAAATACACAAAATACATCACAATATTACATAAAATACATAACTTTAGTACTTTAAACTAGAAATGGACTTATTTCGTTAGAATATTTCCTTAATTTTAATAAAAAAATAAACTTAGTTGTTTTCGTAATTAAAATCTTAAGAGTAATTAAAATATTCAGATTTCTATTTTGTTTTAAAACATAATTTTTTTACTTTTACTGTGGTTGTATGTAATTAAAACATATTATAATATCATTTTTAGAGTAATATTACATCGTAACTTAGTATATATACTAATAGTTTAAACATAATATTAACATAAAATTTTCATATAAAACACTCCAGGAGTCCACCGAGTCATCTACTGCGTGGCTCGTTCCAAAGTCCACGTCGCTCGGCTCGCCGCCAAAGTAAACCTACCTGTGCGCTATGCTGCGGCCGGTTGACGTCGCTCGCCTATTGTGTTCGAGCGCTAATCACTTCGTTTTGTTTACGCCAAATCGTCTTGTTGAATTATAACTTATTGGAACTTTATTACAAGACTTAATTTACTTTCTCCATTTGCTCCAACATAATATCTATTGCGGAAGAAACACCTAAAATTGATAGTGATAAAATGCAAGCAAAGGAATTAAGTCATTACGTGGATCAATAAAGGGTCGTATAACCAAGTTTAAAGATTATGTGCAGTTATTGAATCAATCTAAGGTAGAAAATATTTCTCAAGTTCAGATTAAGGAAGTAACGTTACGTTTGGCTAAAATCGAAAATTTGGTTTATGATTTTGATACCGTTCAAACGAAATTGAAACTTTTGTCCGATGAACATTTACCAGAAAGAGATGCCGTCGAAAACCAATTTTGTTCTACGTTATCCACAGCTCAAATGCTCATTGAATCTCACCGTGCTTTTCATAAAACTATTGAACAAGAAAATAACAACGTTCCACCCCTTTCTCTTAGTAGCAGCAGTTCTATTTCTTGCTCTTTTAATAATATTTAACTGCCTACAATTGATCTCCGTAAATTTGATGGAAATTACCTTAAATGGCTAGAGTTTCGCGATACTTTCGATTCTCTTATAAACTCAAACAATGATATTTCAAACATAAACAAATTTCACTATTTGCGCGCCTCACTCGAGGGCAGTGCGACAGAGGCTATCAAATCCATTGAATTTTCAGCAAAAAATTACACAGTAGCTTGGGACCTTTTATGCAGTAGATATGATAATAAAAAGGTTTTGATAAATAATCATTTATAATCATTATTCAACACAGAACCATTTAATCGTGAATCTCTCAAATCAATTCGCTTTCTTATAGACCGCATATCTAAAAATCTACAAGCCCTTGAGACTTTAGGCCAACTTGAAGATAAATGGGATTTTCTCTTTATATACATAATGTCAACCAAACTTGACAATATAACCCTAGAAAAATGGGAATAACATAAAAGTAATTGCCCTGAGGTTGCTTCATTGGATGATTTCTTTCAGTTTTGCGTAATTGTGCTAATGTTTTGGAAACTATGAATATCACGCGCATTGATCATAAAAATTCGTCACATAAAGATTCAAAACAACAAGAAAATGATAAAAAATATTTTCAAAATAAATCATCAAAAACTTTTATTACTTCTAAAAATTGTAAAACTAATTTAACATGTCATTTTTGCAACAGCGTACATAGAATTGTTGACTGTAGCGCCTTCAAAGAGTTGACTCTTAATGAAATGATGTTGACTCAAATGCAACTCAACATAAATGTTACATGTTCGCAGACGACACCACAGTTGTAATAAAATGTGACGAAATAGAAAAATCCAATGTCATTATTAACGAGACTTTACACAACCTAATCAATTGGCTACATTCAAACAATCTCAAAATAAACATACAAAAAACAAAGGGCATCCAGTTTACTACTTACAGAGCAAGGCCAATGGATGTGCTAGTCGATTATTGCGGTAATACTGTTGAAATTGTTAATGAAGCTAAATTTCTTGGATTTACTTTAGATAAACACTGTGACTGGAAGCACATATAGACAATCTATGTACGAAAATAAATAAATTTGTATACGCGCTACGACGACTCAGTAATGTATCATCCATTGAAACTGCTCTATCGGCCTATCATGGCTATGTGTCATCACTATTAAGTTACGGAATTATATTGTGGGGAGGTTCAGCGGATGTAAACCGAACTCATAGCCCAAAAAAAATGTATTAGGGCTATTTGTAGGTACATTTTCTTGAAAGCTGTAAACCCCTTTCAAGAAACTTGGAATCCTACCGCTACCGTGCCTGTATATAAAACAAATGTGTATTTTGTACGACAACATTCTCATTATTTTGTCACTAGAGGCAAAACAAAAATAAACCTACCAGACATCGAGAAAGGATCATGCAACCTAGAATAAGACTTCAACTATACAGACGAAGCTGTTATTGTATAGCTATTAAAATTTATAATAAGCTTCATCCAAGTTTCAAAGCTCTGCCATTACCATTGTTTAAAAGTTACATTCCTGGCTTTTCACTAGGTGCTTTTATTCAGTCCAGGAATACTTAGATGACCAAGAGGTTTTGAATTTAATTTTGTTTGTAGCTTTTCTGTGTTTACTTTATTTTATTGAATTTTATGACTTGAATAATTTGACATAAAATATTATACAATTTATAAATGATGACATGTAATGTTCTGTCTGTGAGTCTATTAACTTATTTTAGCTCTAAGTAGACTAAAATGTAACTACTTTTAAATTAACATGACAATTATAAGTCAAACATGAGGACATACCACTATGTTAACATCTTTGCACTACCATGTTTAAAGCAAATAAATTTCTGATTCTGATTCTGATTCTGATTC
The DNA here is from genome assembly GCA_029286625.1 of Parnassius orleans. NCBI lineage: Eukaryota > Metazoa > Arthropoda > Insecta > Lepidoptera > Papilionidae > Parnassius > Parnassius orleans. The sequence continues at coordinate 119,675 of JAGSMP010000396.1, read as the reverse complement.
TGAAAGGTCAACTCAAATTTTAAAACTTGATCTTTGCATGAATTGTTTGCGTAAAGGCCACAAGGCTCCTGAATGTCGCTTGGGTCCATGTACACTCTGTAAACATAAACATAACACATTATTACATAAACCTGAAGATAATAAGCAAGATAATACAAGTGGAACATCCTTGAATTCTTTACCTATTTCCTTGTCTGCTACATCTTCTTCTGAAGTCCTTCTGGTCACTGCAGTGGTCAAAGTGGTAAATCCTATACATAATACTACTTACCTTGCACGTGCTCTGCTTGATGCTAGCAGCCAATCCTGCTTCGTCACGGAAAACCTGAAAAATAAAACAAAATTATCAAGTACTAAAACTAATACGTGTGTTACCGGAATTGACAATTCTCCAATTTGCTTAACTGAAAGTTGTGAGTTAACTGTAAAGTCGTTATTAAATTCTTATAATGCATACATAAAATGCCTAATCATGCGCCAAAAATAACGGGTAACTTACCTAAAAACTTAATTCATGTATTAGAACTTAACTTACCTGAAAACATTAAACTTACTGATCCACGGTTTCATTTACCTTCATAAATTGATCTTCTTCTTGGTGCTGAAGTATTTTTGAAATCATTTCTGCTAATCAGATAAAACTAGGAAATCACAATCCAATTCTTCAAGATACAAAACTTGGTTGGGTTGTGGTTGGTCCTCTAAAATGTGAAACAAAACAAAATAATAACATTAAACAACGCTGCCATTTTACAAAAGAAATCAGTAACACTTTAGCAAAATTCTGGAAGCTCGAAGAAAGTCCACTTACAACAATTCCCTTATCAGCTAGTGATGAATTTTGTGAACAACATTTTAGTGACAATACTACGCGATTAGATAACGGTAGATTTTCAGTCACGGTGCCACTGCTTGAGGATCCTGAAAAATCCTTCTTTTTAGCTGAAAGACGTTTTTTAAATTTAGAAAAAAGGTTAAATGAAAATTCTGTGCTCAAAACTCAATACACAGACTTTATAAAGGAATATAAAGATTTAGGTCACTTAACTCAAATTGAACGACCATCTTTTGGTTATTTTTTACCACATCACGCGGTCATACGAAAGTCAAGTGAAACCACTAAATTACGTGTGGTGTTTGACGCATCAGCTAAAACCACATCAAAAAGGTCTTTAAATGATATACAAGCTGTAGGGCCGGTGGTTCAAGATGAACTATTTAACATTCTCGTGCGTTTTCGTGAACATGTATGTATTGACTGGGGATATTACACAAATGTATAGGCAGGTGAACATGAATCCTTCGCAACGACATCTCCAGCTCATTCTGTGGCGCGATGATGAAACATAGCCTCTTAACACTTTACAACTTAACACGGTAACTTATGGCACAGCATCCGCTCCATTCTTAACGATGTTTATTACAATTATCCAAACTGATCCTGTTATCTCAGAGATCATTGCACATGATTTTTATGTAGATGATCTATTGACAGGTGCATTCACAGAAAGTGAGTTAGCTCATATTCATAAAGGTGTGACCGAAACATTAGCTTCTGCATGTTTTCCTATTCGTAAATTTGGAACTAATTGTCCTCAAATATTCAGCCAATCAACAGAATCAGAATCACTTAATCTTAATAAGGAATCTAGCGTTTTAGGACTTGTTTGGTCTCCTGATACAGATTCACTAAAATTTTCTTTCAATATTGACACTAACACACACACAACAAAACGAATTATTCTGTCTTATACTTGCAGAATATTCGATCCGTGGGGCCTTCTGAGCGCCTGCACTATCACACTATCAATTATCAATTACTTCTCCAGAAATTATGGAAATTAAAACTTGACCTTTTCCTTTCATTTCACATTAAGAAAGTTTGGCTAAATTTGTCTTCAAAACTTAATATTTTTCTTACAGTTTCAGTTTCGCGATTTGTTACACAGCTTCGTAGTCGCCTCTCAAGACGCCTACGCTGCTAATGTATATATACGATCAGTTGATAATGACGAAACCGTAACTATTATCCTGTTATGTTCTAGGACCCGGGTCACGCCCTTAAAGGTGGTCACGATACCGCAGTTAGAGGTGTGTGTGGCTCTGTTGGGTGCACGCATTACATCCAAAGTAAATAAATCGCATTGCTGTAAAATAAATAAAATATACTACTGGTCTGACTCAACCATTACATTAGGTTGGATCAAGACACAACCAAAAATTCTTAAAGCATTTGTATGCAATCGTATTAGTGAAATACACGAACTTACGGATAGGAATTCCTGGAGACATGTACAGATTGACTTAAATCCGACAGACATGCCTTCGCGGGGCGTTGAGCCTACCACTTTAGTAGATTCTTAGCTTTGGTGTCATGGACCTCCGTTCCTCCTGAGTGGGAAATCGGCATGGCTAAAACTACATAATATTAAACAAGATTTATCTAAACTTAAAGTAAATGTAAATAGTACACAAGATTCACAGAACAAAAATAACCTAATATATTTTGAAAACTTTTCAAATTCTTTAAATACTAAATATGTTCTACGATTCATTTATAATTGCGGAAATAAAGATAAATCAATAGGTCTGTTAAATGAACAAGAACTAAACAATTCTCTTGATTGCTTGATTAAATTAGCTCAAAAAGAAATGTTTCCAAATGAATTAGGAACACTAAAAACAGAAAAGCCTCTAAGGTCTAAAAGTAACATTTTGCAGCTATCACCTTTCGTTGATCAAAATGGCTTGTTAAGAGTAGGTGGTAGGCTCACTAATTCTGAAATCAATCAATCATCGGCTTACAATAAGAAACATCCAGCTCTAATTGATGGAAATCACCACTTAACTAAAATACCAATGGCAGCCGAACATCAACGACTTTTTCACGCAGGCCCACAACTGTTGCTTAGTTCATTTAGAGAACAGTTTTGGCCGTTAAAAGGTAGAATGCTGGCACGTCGGACCGTGCGTAAATGCATCACTTGTACTAGATTAAAGGGTAAAACTATGGAACCTTTATTAGAATTTGTCCTCTCCCAGTAGACATTAGTGATAATGAAGCTGCTGAACAGGCTACAACAGGCGGTGCTAATGCTGAAGAAGAAGCTAGAATCTACTTTAGATGAAGACGATACTCATGAAGTTTTGAAAGAAGACGTTGTCTTTCAAGGCCACCCAAGATGTTGAGGCGGACACAGGGCCGCAGGGAGGCGGCCGCGGAGTGTGGAGGGGCAGTCGACGACCGCCGCATTCCACACGGGATGGCCGCGGCAGTAACCCGCGCACTAGCTAGTAGTCTTTAATTGTCATATACCTTAGTCATTCCTCTTGTTAAAAATTAAAAATTTATATACATGTTTTAAATACGAAATTAAATTCTTAAAAATCAAATACATGAAGATTTAATACTGCGTAAACACTCGGCTAACCGATTTTTGGCTCATGTTGCAACCCCACTGCAGGCCAACAGGTAGCTGATAGCACCCACTTGCATAAAATCGGAGTGCCGTCAATTTAGAAGAAAATAAAAGTAAGATTTAATACAAACGAAAAAGATTTAGTTTTTTAAACGTATGGCAAGAAGCGGACTTAAGTACCCATTTAATATATTGACGGTGCATAGTTAACTAAACAAAGATGTACACGGTGATACTAATAGGCTTCATCACATTATCAACTTCTTTTAGTGAACTGCTAGACAAAGGCATTACTTACAATGCACCAGTATGCAGGCCAATCGGGATGATGAGATTGCTTGGTTTATATTGTATGGTTTATACCGATAAGATTTTAATTTTGGATTCATTGTGTATGGATGAATGGCAACCATAAATTGAAAATTTATTCGTAAAAAAATTAATTTATTTTTCTTTTATTTATAAATGGTTTATTTTATTATTTCAGTTTAATGGTGTAAAAAAAGTAACATCTGTTCTTAAGAGCTCCAATTAATTTTTCGAAATTATAATTATTACTAGCTGTTACCCGCGGCTTCGCCCGCATGGTCACTGGGAAATGAACTATCCATTGCTTTTTGAATTGAAAGAAAACTGAGTTTTATAGATTTGTCAGAGATGCAGCCATTAAAAGGAAACTGAGCAAAATTGATTCGTATTTAAATGTTTTGAAAGCATGAAAATAGCCTGTTTATTCCAAATGGAAATGGGATATTTTTTAATTAAAGGAAAGTGAGCATAATTATCCGTCAGGGATGCAGACTTTTAAAAAGAAACTGAGCTAAATTGATTCGTCAGAGATGCAGTTTTCTGAATTGAAAGGAAACTAAGCCAAATAAAAGATCCGTCAGAGATGCAGCCTTTTGAGTTGAAAGGAAACTGAGCTTAATAGGTCCTTCAGAGGTGCAGCATTTGAAATTGAAAAGAAACTGAGCTAAATAGGAAATTTTGAATTGAAAGGAAAATCTGTGGGAATTTGATTAATTGATTGTGGAATTTTGAAAAAAAACTAACTGAACACTATTTTAAGACGCTACTGTACACAATGTTATATGTTTTTCCATTCGGGGAAAGAATAGAGATTCTGGGCATTTGACACACGCGAACATGCTACATACAGCTGACCATGAGAGAAGCACGGTTTTCTAAGTTGACCCCGCTACCTGTAACGTTTGCCCTTGCGCTTTATTAATTGTCATTGCAAAACTGAGCTTAATTGGGAACTGCAACCTTTTGAATTGAAGAGGAAGATCTGTGGAATTATAGGATCCGTGGTATAATAACATTTTCACCTTTTCCTACGCCTGTCAAAATTGTAGCACTGATTATGTTCCGTCCAAGATGTGTCACACGCAGCCTTGTCCCGTTACATAAAAGAGGAGCATCTAAATTTCGCATTAGCATGACTGGGACGCCCAATTTTAATTGAAGCTTATGTGAGGGCAAACCTGACAACTCTAGAGAATTTAGAAACTCTACGGGATATGAAGAGCTCTGTTCAGTGTCCATAACTGTGTCTACTGACAAATACTCTGTTATTTCTCCTGCTACTTCGCTTAATATATCTGAATTTATTTTGTTAATGCTCTCATTTTTTGGTGCAAAAATCGCCCTTTCACATAACCATTTGTCTTCATTCATGTTGTTCGTTACATCTGAATAAACACTCGCAATTAATTCGGAATGACTCTGTACTAAATTACAAAAATCTCTCGTCAATTTAACGCAGCCCTCAGCATCCGTTTCCAACCGCTCATCGCCAATTTTTAATAGTGTGTCAGCATAGTTTCCAGCATTGATATCATTATACAAATGCACTCTCATATTCGTAGTTAAACTGAATTTTGTCACCTTGTTCCATAAAATAGACGACTTGAGGCATGCTTTAATTTCATCTGCAGGTGTGCCCTTTTGAATGACAGGTAAAGTTTGGCGAAAGTCACCAGCCAGTAAAACCACCATTCCTCCCATTACATCGGTATTGCTGCGCAAATCCTGGAGCGTTCGATTTAGTGCTTCACAGCTTTTTATGCGACATTGTACTTCCGTCCCACACTAAAGTTTGCATTGTCGTAGCATTATACTTCGTGCACTATTTTGCTAAAGTTGCAGATCGGCGATTCTTCCTGGGCTAGATTTAGAGGAGTTTAAAACAGAATGTGCAGTGCGGCCCCGCTTAGCAGCGTGGCGGCTATACCGGAGGAAGCTACGGCCACAGCAATGTTTTATCTTTCCGTACTTGCGCTAATAATAAATTTAACAAAAATGTCTTCCCAGTTCCTCCAGGGGCATCTAAAAGAAAAGTGCACCATTTCCAGATTCAATTTGTCCTAATACTTTGTCAAAAACTCGTTTTTGTTCGGAAAGCAAGCGGGCTACAAATTCGGCTACTTGCTGCTGCAAATCTGGTATATCGTAGTTTGTTTCACGTATAATTTCATCACTCAGTTCATTTTCGGTTGTTCGCTGAGGGTTTATCATTCCAAAGTCGCTTAATTTTTTGCCTACCATTGTTATTACTTTATCTTCAATTTTCCAAGTGTTTCATTATAAATGTGTTCATTGTATGTCATGTTCGCGTGTGTCTGCTGTAACCTTCGCAAAATATCTTCCGCCATGTACTCTTTATATTTGTCCCACAATTTATGTGCATTAGATAGCCCGCAAGATGATATGAGAGTTGCATAAAGATCCCTAATTTTGGCTGGTGACTGGCACTGCACAGCTTCCTCCATGGTTTCATCCCAGTGATTATCGTTTTCTAAAAGATGCAGAGCTTTACATGCTTCTCTATAAGTTGCGCATTCCTGACCGTTGACAGTTTTAAGGTCTTTATATCCTGTAGGACCCCGAACATGGTGCAGCAGCAATCGTAAACAGAAACATTCAAAATTAATTACATGGACGGTATACACACGACCAAGGGCATCTGATGACTTTACACCGGGCCAATTTGCAACAGGCGCGCCTTGAATACGGCGTTTCCACTCCTTCCTAGATGTGTTCCAAGTATAATAGCTGGGGACTTCAGAATATAACAACTTTTTTGCAAAGGGGTCGTTTTCACAAAGTTGAAAGAAGGCTGTTAGTGTAGTTTTTGGCGGTGATGCAATTCGTTCTTGGAAATTTCTTTCGGTGAAATATACACGCTCTCCATTTTCTAAGTGCACAGCAAAGTGAGTAACTGTTGGGTGCCTTTCGTGTAAAGAGAAGCCAAGGAGACGCCACGCTGCCTCGTTACTGCTGACATAACGCCCTGCTTGAAAGGTCTGTACTTCATTAACGGGATTTGCCTCACCTTCACTCCTGAGATTAAATATTGCTTGGTCGCTTCCTTTATTTATGTACTTACAGATATACTTGATTGCGCGGACAGAGCTACATGCTTCTACATTAATGTGGGCATTAAAAATTTTACATAGAATGGGCGAATATGGGACAATCCAGCTGTTATCTAAGGTTTCGAACGCTCCAGAGCGAGATTTGATTGTAACTTTCCTGCCACCATCTTCGGGAGCTCTGCGTCTGTATAAAGGGTAGCCATTGTCATTGTGCACTGTTTCTTTTAATAGCTGTTTAGGGAAGTTCTTTGTACATTTTGCTTCTTTCATAAATGGCGATATTGAATTTCGTGCTCCACATGGACCGTGATCATATTTCGGACGATGGTATCATACAATTCTTTATCTTGCTCAGGATCCGGAATCTCGGCGCTTATTATGTCGTCTATTTGGCTGGGCCGCAACTTTCTTTAAGCCATATTAGAATGTGGGCATGCGGTAATCCTCTTTTGCCATTCAATTGAATACATGAAGCACTGCACCTCCGAAAATTTTCCTTTGTTAATTACATACATTAATTTTTTACTTTTAATCTAAATACTCTAGCAACTAAATAGTGTCTGTCAGTACTTTTTGGCCCGGCATTAGGTCCTCGGTTATTTTTTCCATGGGATTGCAAGTAAAAGTAACAAAAGATCAGGTCTGCTGTAAGTTCGTACATAGGCGAATGCGTCTTGTGTGTACTCATGTAGGTAGCGGGGACTGTTAACGAATGATGAGGGCAGAATTACCATTTTACCTAAATCTCTGGGGTTTACATTGGCGTCGCTAGAAACTGCATCTTGTAAATGTATATAATTTTCAACACGCAGCTTTTTTTGATTTAAAGATATATAACGGAGACGTTCACTTTCTACCTTCACATACATGTCTACCAAAAATTGATGAAATAATTGTCTACACCGGGCTAAGAGGTTAAAATCATTTTCTCGCAACATCATATGATACGCATAAAAATCCATACATGATACTTTTTTGTTCGGAGTAGGCTCCTTTGTGACCGGGTTAATGAGTGGAATTTGAAAATGATAACCCTCTTGTCCTTTGCAATAAATCAATGGTATTGCAGAGCGTCATAAAACTTGTGTGTATCGGCTACCCGTTGCAACGTATCATCACGTGCTCGCAAGACAATGTCTCGTGAAGAAAATTGATCACCACTAATTACGGCTGCTATTTCGTTTATCAAAGGTGCATTGTAGCGCCTTTCATGTTCTCCTCGAGGGTCCGATATGCGTGAATGACGACTTAATAATCCTCTTCAGGTAGGTTTTCTAAAGCAGTTTTAAATGTTTTGACTAAAATGTTACGTTCATGCAAGATTCTTTGAATTTTGAACACTGTGTCTCTCTCAACCCTGGATAAATTGGCAGCGACGGTCTACCTCTATTTCTTCGTCACCCATAAAATATACTTGTAAAATTTATGCTGTTCGTTTTCAGCTGGAAATAGTGAACCTATTCTATGATAAATTTGCCCTTGCACCGTAAATGTAGGCGAAAACCGGCATTATTATTTCCCGGTCAACTCCGAAGGACGTCATTTGAAAGCATGAGTTATATTTCCGGATCCTGTTTAAAAAGCGCCGTGACTCATTAGCATCATATAAAAAGAGAGTTTTCAAAGGTTTTTCTGGTTCCCCAAGTAACGGAAGAGACACTTTGCCATTGGAACAGCACATGCCTGCGGTCTCATCTTTCCATTTTAAAGCGCTGCAAAATCGACACGCCTTGTCCATCATTCCGATAACAACTAACCTGTGATTTTTATAATCAATCAACGGATCATAATTGAATGCTGCGTCATTAAAAACCGACCAATTGTTTCTTTGAAAATTTTGTCGATATTCAGCTTAGAGCTGTGCATTTGCATCTCTTCGCGCCTGTGTCTGTTCTGATGTTTCAGATGCCCTTATAGTAGATTGACGTTCAGCTTGCTCAATGAGTCTGTGTTGAGTTTCATCAGGTGTTTCCGCGGCTCTTAAGGCGGCCTGACGTTCCGCTTGTTCGAATAGCCTTTGCTGACTTTGAGCAGGTGTTTCAGTAGCTCTTAAAGTAGATTGACGCTCTGCCTGTTCAAGACGCCTTTGCTGACTTTGATCAGGTGTTTCAGTAGCTCTTAAAGTAGCTTGACGCTCTGCCTGTTCAAGACGCCTTTGCTGATTTTGAGCAGGTGTTTCAGTAGCTCTTAAAGTAGCTTGACGCTCTGCCTGTTCAAGACGCCTTCGCTGACTTTGAGAAGGTGTTTCAGTAGCTCTTAAAGTAGCTTGACGCTCTGCCTGTTCAAGACGCCTTTCCTGACTTTGAGAAGGTGTTTCGGAAACTCTTAAAGCAGCCTGACGCTCTGCTTATTCTTGCCTTCTCAATTCAGCATCTTCTAAAGATTCTAGCGATCGAGCTAATCTTTTCGCTTGTCTGTGAGAAAATACTCTTGAAAGGCTGGACTTACGTTTGCGAGGCATTATGAAGTAAGAAAAAAACTATTTATAAAAAACGTTAAAATATCTAAAAGGAATTAAATTTCCTTTTAAATATTTTTAAAACAAATCCAAAATACCTAAAAGGAATAAATATTCCTTTTAAATATTTTTTAAAATCAAAACAACAAAACCAATTCAAGACACAACACGAATCCGAAAACGATAGCCAAAAAAAATTGAATCAACTTAAACCAAATCACAAAACAAATCGCAGAAAACCGAAATCGAAAGCAGTAGTCAATATAAATATAACCAACGAAAAAAGAAGTAAGTGTATAGGTACCGTATACACTATCTATACTATTAATATTCCTTTGAAATATTGTTAAACAACTTAAAACAACGAAAACCAATTCACGATTCTAAATAAACAAAATCCAAAATCAAAGCCAGAGTCTAAATATGTATAAAGGAATACCAACCAAATCAACAAAACCGATCCAAGAAAATACACAAATCTGAAAATGAAAGCCAATATAAATCCATTCAACCTTAACCAAATCACAAAGCAAATAACAAACAACCGAAATCGAAAGCAGGTAGTCGAATAAGCTACGAAATAGAAACAATTTAAGCGTATAGGTACCGTATGCACTATAAGTTGACGCGCGGCTCAACGGCGGGAGTTAAGTACATGTCAGGAAACATTTCGTTACCGCGATTTAAAAACCTAGTAACGACATCTAGCGGAATCAATTTAAACTATGTATACGTTAGTTAATAAGAACTCTCAAAAAATATTTTTCTTATAATTTTGCACACTTTTTCTTATTGTAATACCGATTCATTCATAACCACATATAAGAACTGTATTCATTTCCGTTCAACAAATATTACTAAGGCTTATTATTAAGGCTTACTAAGAACTGTTTCTACCATTGTTAAGTAATAGTTAAGGGTGAAAGCGTGACAGGTGGTGATAGTATTTCTGATCCATACTTTTAATCACGCCTGTAACCCTTGCGGGGTAGGCAGAGCATCAACGGATTACTTAATATCGTCTGCGAGGTTATCGCCTATTCTGTGAATTACGATGCACCAAAACGTTTGAAGAAAATCAGCTGGTGAATTTTATGTTTTTATCGCTCTCTTCCCGGTCCTGCGTGGAAAAATACAGATCCATATATTTTTTATCGTAATTTTGGTAAAAAGACATAATAATCCAGATATTCTGACCTTCTGTGTTCGTCCATCGTATCGTCGTCCGTCTTGTAGAATCACGGTGGCGCCACCTAGCTGAATTTAATTTTGCAACATATTCGATTTTCCCACGGGAATGATATGTTTTTTCCGCTGAAAAAAGTAGCCTATGTCACTCTACAGCCACCGAACTATCCCCATACAAATAATCATGCCATGCCAACGCTCTGTTGCGACGTGAAAGAAGGACAAACTTGTGCAACATATTCGATTTTCCCACAGGAATGAGATGTTTTTCCGCGGAAAAAAGTAACCTATGTCACTCTACAGCCACCGAACTATCCCCATACAAAAAATCATGCCATGCCGACGCTCTGTTGTGACGTGAAAGAAGGACAAACAAACAAACAAACAAACAAAAAAACAAACAAACACACTTTCGCATTTATAATATTAGTATGGATATGTTATGTCAAATATAGTTTTCTACTTTAATCAGTTTATTAAAAACTATTTGCAACATAGTATTTGCAATATTCAATAATTGTGCATTTATGAAGTAGTTTTCTTAAGAACTTACTTGCATCATCTGTCAGGTTAGCAAATTATAAGTGAAATCAGTGTAGTTTCGCTATTGGATTTAACACAACAAAGCTCACTATGGCGAATATCACCCATGGCAATAATATGCAGAGAGAATTGGAAGTTCGCTTGTCACAAAGGATGGCAGAGTTTGAGGAACGGTTACAAGCTGCAATGGAACCATCCACTCCAACACTGTTACAACTCAGTCACGAATTCCAGGCTTTTAAGGAACTAGTGAGTAATATGCTAAGCTTGTTACAAAAGCAGGTTACAAGATGTGTCAATTCTATCGACGAAATGGACATGGAATGGCAACGGCGAAAGGTGTTATTGTTTAATGGTATTGCAGAGAACCCCGAAGTTAATTTAGAAAATGAAGTTCTTGGCCTTATTCAAAACAAAATGGGACTCATAAATGTTGACCGGTCTTCATGGAGGTCCAAATCCAAATTAAAAGGTACTTCATTCACCCTGTCTGAGTTTCTCACAAAGATCAGGCAAGAGATATATGCATAAAGTCACAGAAACACTTCGGCATCAAAAATGTGTGGTCACTTGACGGTAATATTTATACTAAACTCCCCGAGAGAAGCCACAAAGACAAGGCGTGTTATTTCCAAAAAGTAAATCACTCCTCTCCAATTTCTTTTCTAATTTACCTATATTGTTAGAATGATTAAAACTTGTAGGCTTATTAAGAAGTAGTTTCTAGGATATTTTTGTTGTACTTCACTGTTCTATCAGTATCATTAATAAAAATGCAGCACATCATAATTACTAGATTGAATACCATTTTTATATTGTAATTATTATGGTTTATAGTTACAATAACTGAGTTTAAAATATATTAACAGAGAGTATATAATTTATGCCCTAAGGGTACATATGTTTTACATGATCATGTTTTTTGTCATCAGTTGTTTTTTTCATACTTTAATAATTTATGTTAATCTATACGGTATTGATTATACCTAGTGTCTATAATTCCCATTTGTTACATTTTAGCAACTCAATAAATTTTTATTTTTGCTTAGTTACATGATATGAATGGTAAACATAAAGGGTAGTGCCCAAAACATATAGATTTTTCTTTTACCTAATTCTTTAATTTAGATATAGATATTTTGGCCTTTTGTATACTACTTATATTATATTATAATGAAAACACGGCATTTATGATGCTAACGTTATGTATCAATAAAATAAATCGACAATATGTCATATGTAATTTTTATTACTATCTGGTTTTTTACACATTAATTTATCTTTGTTTATTTCTATGATCATAAATTTGTATTTTTGTAACTTACTATGGTATTCATTTTTCCTTTTTTTTTGTAATCGACTTCAAAAGTAGGAGGTTCTCAATTCGAGTGCATGTTTTTTTATATGTATGTAACGCGATATCTCCGCAAATTGTTTTATAGCCTTTGAAATGTTACTTATCTATGTAGTTAAAATCTTTGGGTATTCACATTGCTCACAGTTTTAATATGTTATCTAAGCTGTAAAAGGAACTTTAAATTAATCTATTCTCCTAATGTTGACTTCTTCATGGCTCTAGAAACAGCACTCGATACCGTTGGGTCTGAATATATGCACTATATGATAATGGGAAACTTCAATACTGATTTACTGAGAAATAATTCTTGTACGCATAAGTTTCGATCATCGTGGAGTTAGTCAATTTTAGCATTCTTCTTTAGCAGCCACTCATCAGAACATTGACACAGATGATTCATGGATTGATCACATAAAAACATTTTCTCCTGACCGTGTGGGCAAGCACGGACAGCTTTCAGTCCCTTGTTTTCACGCTATGATCTAATTTATTTATCTTATAAAATTAAACCTCCGAAACATATTCCTTCTATATTACATTTACGCAATTTGTCCATTCTAAATATTGAACAACTCAGGAGGGACGCTGCTCTTACTGATCTAGCTCCATTGGGGGCTGCTTCTTCAATATATGACAAAATTTCCTTTCTGAACACCATCATTCTGAATCTCTATAACGTCCATGCGCCAATTCATCATGTTATACTAAAGCGTCCTCCTGCACCTTGGATGACTAATGGCGTACGAGTTGCAATGCTGAGACGAGATCAGACATATCAGAAATACAAAAGAGTACGTACAGAAGAGAAGTGGTCTAACTTTAAATTGCTAAGAAACAGATTCAATCAGATGGTACGAAATGCTAAACGCCGTTACATTCATGATAATATAACCAACACTTCGACTTCTGATATGTGGAAATTCTTAAAATCTCTTGGTATTACTTAGCCACTGTCATCTGATATTAGTTCTCTTAATCTGGATGATGTAAATCGTCATTTTGTGTCAACTCCTACGTTGGACCCTTCTGTTAATCACAAGCTATTGCTTCTATTGCTTCTATGCAACCTCTGACTATTCGTTTTTTCGAATTTTCTCCTGTAACTCAAGATGAAATAGCTAAAGCTGTATTAGCTCTTAACTCCAAGGCGGTAGGTAGTGATGAGATTAGTAAATTTATGATTATTACATTGCTTGACTTCCTTCTGCCAGCTATCACACATGTTAGTAGTTACTCACTGGACTCAGGTCAGTATCCAAAATTGTGGAAAAGAGCTCATATACGCCCTCTCCCAAAAATACCTAATCCTGAACTACCTAATCACTATCGTCCAATTTATATTCTTCCATATCTCTCTAAAGTTCTGGAAGCCTGTGTGCATAAGTAATTATCTATTTTCATAAAAAAATATAATCTACTGGATATCTTTCAGTCAGGGTTTCGCTCTGGTCACAGTACCATCACTGCACTGATTAAGATCACGGATGACATTAGAAAAGGGATGGATGAACGGAAAGTTACAGTGGTGGCGCTTGTTGACTTTTCAAATGCTTTTAACACAGTCGACCACGATATCCTCCTATCCATTTTTACTTATCTCAGATTCTCATCTCCAGCCTTGGAGTGGTTCTCATCCTATCTTCGCGGTCGTCAGCAGCTGGTTAGGTCAGGGGAGCAGTTTTCTGCTTGGGCTGACGTTAAAACTGGCGTTCCGCAAGGCGGTATATTATCTCCAATATTGTTTTCGCTATTTATAAACTAAATATCTAATGATTTCAGTTTCTCTTACCATCTGTATGCTGATGATCTTCAGCTATATGTACAATGCAGTATCGATGATATAAATAATGGAATCAGGAAACTAAATACGAACTTAGAGGCCATCCGTGTCTGGTCACATAAATTTGGTGTTTCAGTAAATCCGTCAAAATGTAAAACAATGGTCGTTGGTAGCTCCAGAATGCTGAATATGATTAACTATGGAAACCTTGAACCAGTTTTGTACAATGGAATTTCATAATGATTTCTTATATTTACGCGAACACTACACATTGAATAAAACTATTTTTACGGATTTTATCGCATTTAATTTACTATTTTAATTCCCGACGGAGTCCCCCCCGTGACCATGGGTGCTGTAAAGCACCCGAAACGTCGGGAATTAAAATATTAAATTAAACGCGATAAAATCTGTAAAAATAGTTTTATTCAATGGAATTTCAATTCCATTTTCTCATTCCATAGTTAGTTTGGGTTTGCACATAGATCACTCTATGAACTGGCGAGTACAGATCTTGGAAGTTAGTCGTAAAGTTGTTGCCACTCTACGTTCCCTTTATCGTTTTAAAATTTCTTACCCTATAAAACCAAGCTTTTGCTGGTTTCCTATTACAGACTATGCAGATGTGAGCTATCCAGACCTATCGCAAAATCTTCTTAACAAGTTGGAGCGCCTTCTCAACAACTGTATAAGATTTATCTTCAACTTACGAAAATGCGACCACATCATTGCTTTTCGTTCCAAGCTTAAGTGGCTTTCTATTCGTCAGAGGCGTTGCTCCAGAATCTTACTAACCCTTTTTTCTATATTAAATGATCTGACGTCTCCTTCTTATCTTAAAGATAACTTGCACTTTCGGTATTCAACTCTTGACCGTGAACCTCGTTCCTTTAACGTCCTCAAGATTCATATACCCCAGCATAATACTGGTTTCTTTAATTCTTCATTTACAGTTCAGGCAATAATTCTCTGGAACGCCCTGCCCGTTAAAATAAGAAAAGCACCGAATAAGCATGCGTTTAAGAAACTTGTCCGACAATATTATCTTAAGGAAAACTGCATTTGACCGTCGATTTCCATTTTTATTTTTAGTTATTTTATATAAAATATATGCAATATTTATTTTATTATTTATTATATATATTTTATTTAATATATTCATAATTTATATTATTTTGCTATATGTATTATTAGAACGTATGCGAATATATTTTATGTTTATATACATTATATGTCTAGTAATTTTAACTTTTTTTGACACCTACTAACTTTTACTTGTTTAATTCTCTCAGGGTTGACTGGTAGAGAATGCCATAAGGCATTAAGTCCGCCGATTGTAATCCTTAGATAAAATAAATAAATAAAATACAAAAAGATTAAATAAATAAATAAATAATGATATGGTGGTAATTCTAGTTTTATTATTTTTTATTTTGCTTTCCTATCTTCTATATTTTTACCTTGTAAATCGATTAAAAAATAGAGGATCTTACTTTACTCGTATGTACACCAATTTCTTGGAACCGGCTGAACCACAAAGGTCACAATTAAATTTGAAGAAACATTACACTCCTAAAGGTGGAAAATAGGTGATGAAGTGCTTATTGTAAATATTTGATATCGATTATATGAAGTGTTTATTGACTGCCTCATTGGTCTAGTGATCGTTAACGCGTTTGCTGATGATGAGATCCTGAGTTTGAATCCCGGGTCAGACCAAAATGAGTTATTGGTTTATTCTGTCAAAAAAATCTCAGAAGCAGCCCGAAGTCAGGAGGTTACCAATGTTTCACGCCCGTGAAACATCGGTAACTATGCGCCTGATCTCTGTACGGTCGTGTCGGATTGCCTATGAGAGTTGAGGGAATAGAGAGTGCACCTGTGGTTGCGCATACACTAGGGCAATATAATACTGTCCTGCGCAGATGGCTGGTCTCCGTTGAGACTTTCCTCCGTGACCGAAATTTAGTCTGGAGGAATTATTATT
This sequence comes from Parnassius orleans, assembly GCA_029286625.1. Taxonomy (NCBI): domain Eukaryota; kingdom Metazoa; phylum Arthropoda; class Insecta; order Lepidoptera; family Papilionidae; genus Parnassius; species Parnassius orleans. Next base: position 103,563 of record JAGSMP010000396.1, on the reverse strand, counting down.
ATGTAACAAAATGTAACAAACCTTTCAAAGGAATGCTACTGTGCCTTACATAGTTTTTATATATGTAAGTGTTACAAACGGGCACGCAGTCCGTAGATATTATGGTCCATAGATATCTACATGTATTTAGAATTTCAATGTAATTGCATTGTCACACCTGAGGACTAAGATGAAATAACGCGTCATCAGTATAAAGTACCATCAGTTCTCGACACACATTATTTTACACAGGTATTCTCCGAGAGCATGTTTTTTTTCCCGATCGAGCTCCATTCATAAATTAAACAGCTGCAGCATTGCTTTGCCACGCCCAGATATTATTTATTGGAATTGAAATTAAAATCAGTCAAAGAGACTGCAAAATTATGTGTTTACTTCTAGTTTATTTTTTTTATAAAACAAAGTTACACCTGATGATAAGTGGCTGATGTAGTTCATGGTCACCTCCATCTAACTTTAAGCAAAGAAGGCTACATATGCTTTATTACCTCTGAGGAATAAGATGGAATATCTCGTTAGTCTTCCAGGAAAATAGTTTTCGGTTCTCTGTACTCAATATACGAAAACAAACAGCATTAAGCTGCTATTTTACGCTAGTATCATGCAGGAGCATGGTCCTTCTCCGGTTTAGCCGACCCATTCGTGCTACAACTATAATATAGCTACAGCATGACTTAACCACGTATAAAATGTTTCCTATTGTTTATACTTAAAACCGTTGTATAATAAGCAGCATAATAAATAAATAGAAGAAAGAATAATAACAGAATTAACTGTATGGTAAATTAGGCATAAGTAATTTAATTAACTTTGTAAGGTCTCCAGTATTCAAATTTAAACAAATCTAACTTGGGTAAGCCACTTTGACTTAGCTTATATAAACAAATCTCGACAAGAAAATATCAAAATAAAACTTTTCGAATATTTAACGAAACTATATGTACCCTAATGAATTATGTAGATATAGGTCTCGACGTTTGCATTTCAACACGGTCCTTTGATTAATAAATTCAGTTTAGGTCGAATAAGACAAAATTAATAGTTCCACGGGAATGTTATTTTTTAATTCGCAAAAAATTTGACATTTATAAATCATTTTCTTTCAGATAATTTTTAGATTAAAAGTTTTAATGTTAAAAATATATAATATATCGCTGGAATGCGATAACGTCAGGATTTTGAGCAAAATTTTCATATTGGTATAATAAACACAATTATAGTTAATAGAATCAGGTGTTAAAATTAATCAGCTAAGATCCGCGTAATAAAATAAAATCATGTGTACTACTCCCAACACCACAATACTAGGAAAGACACACCACCGTAAATAATACGACACGTGTTTTGCCTCTAAACAAGGCATCCTCAGGTGTAATAGACTTTGGAGCAGAGTCTGTGGTCAGCGTTTCCCTTTGTAGTGGTGTTGGGATAAGTGGTGACGGCGATAGTGTACAAAATTAAGGTAGGTGCTCTTCAAACTAAGTAAGACATCATTTTATTTTATTACGCGAACCTTAGCTAAATAATTTTTTAACATCCATAATAAAACACAAATATAGTACTTAATAACTTCTGTTTATTACTATTGTAAGGGCTTACGATGCAAATATTGTAATACTGTGTAACGGTTCTACGCCGGGTCGGCAGTTAGCCCCTCGCCTCAGACCAAATAGGTAGTTGTAACTGAGTGGAAATAAATGCAGTAATATTCAAATGGACTTTGAGTCATTTATCACCTACACCTATAGGCGACGATAAGGGCTAACTCACACTGGTGACCCCTACATTTAGGAATTGGTGTAGGTGATTTAAATTAATATTTGGTGGACAATAAATACATTAAGTGACTAAAAAATGGCTAAACCGGTGCAAATGAAAAGTGACTGTACGGAAGTGGCAGCAATCTCCCTGACCTCCAAGATACCTACGTTCTGAAGCGACCAGCCCAGGCTCTGGTTTGTGCAATTTAAGGCCGTCGTTGCAAATCAAAAGTTGTCGGATGAAAATAAGTTCAACCTACTCGTGACCAAACTCAACAAAGGCAATGTGGAACAAGCAAGTGACGTGCTACTAGCTCCTCCAGAAACCAAGTGCTATGACAAACTGATGAACAGGCTCATGACCGTTTATGAGGAGTCTGAGAACAAACAATTCCAGAGGTTATTACCTGAAATGGAATTAGTGATCAAAAACCGTCGAAATTACTAAGAAAAATGAAGGATTTAGCAAGAAATAAATTACCCGACGAGACACTCCGAATGATGTGGACGGGACGTGACCTTCATCTGTTAGAGCAGTATTGGCTGTAACTGAGATTAAGGAACTAGAAAAACTGGCAGAGGTAGCTGACAAGATCATGGAAACGACACGACCCATCGAGGCAGCGGAAATAGTGATACAAAAGCCGAACACAAAAGAAAAGGATCTGGCCGCTGAATTAGAGAAATTACGTCTTGAAGTGGTACAATTACGAGGAAGACAAGCGTGGCGTAGATCGGGATGAGGCCGTTTCCGCCCTCGTTCAACATCAGGCTACAGACAAGGATCGACTCCGAGACGATGCTCCAGTAATGATCCAGATTGGCTATGCTTCTACCACTACAAGTATGGGCATCGAGCTACCAACTGCGCAGAACCATGTGCGTGGAAAAATATACAAGGGAAATCGGAAAATTAGAAGCAGTGCAGGCGATGGCGGGCCCCTGCACCGTGACACCTTCACACCGCCTATGCGTAAAAGACAAAACAAGTGGATTGAGAAATTTAGTAGATACAGGCGCTAATGTTTCAGTCATTCCAATTAGTAATAAATTGCGCACATATACAAAATGTAACGATTATAAATTATATGCAGGTAAAGGTACAACTATCGAAACGTATGGCTCCAAAATTTTGACCTTAAACTTAGGATTAAGGCGGGCATTTAGGTGGTCTTTTGTAGTCATTAACGTACGACAGCCAATATTAGGGCAGATTTTTTGAGTCACCATGGTCTTTTGGTAGATATAAAATCTCGTAGGTTAATTGACAAAAAAAAAACAATTTAAACGTTATAGCTTCAATAATTAGCTGCAACCAACACTCAATTAAAACTATCAACAGCAACCACGAATTCACCGAATTATTACATAAGTATCCTAATATTACAAGACCTGTCTCTTTCAAGAAAACCCCTCGTCATTCAGTATTACACCACATAAAGACGACGGGCCCCTGTGCGTACTAAGGCACGCCTATTACCAACTGATAAATATAAAAAGGTAAAAGAAGAATTTAGGATAATGCAAGAAATGGGAATATGCAGACCTAGCCCACTTGTGGTGCCAAAGAAAAACATTGATTTGCAACCCTGCGGAGACTATCGTAAAATAAATGCAATTACTAAACTGGATCGATATCCGATACCTGGAATTCATGATTTTACCTACCTACAAGCTAATAAAAAGATATTTTCGCGAATTTATGTAAATAGAGCATTCTACTGTATAGCAATTAATCCGGCGGATATTGAAAAAAACAGCAATAATTACGCCATTTGGTTTATTCGAATTTCCCCGCATGACCTTTGGACTTTACAACACGGCACAAACTTTCCAAAGATTTATGGACCAAACGGTTTTAGAAGGTTTAGACAATGTTTTCTGTTATATTGATGACGTAATCATTGCTAGTTGTACGAGGGCTGAGCACGAAATCCTTTTAGACCAGATTTTTAAACGATTCAATGATTTTGGAGTAACAATCAACCTGGCAATAAGTAGTTATGGCCAGGAAAAAATTTAGTTTTTAGGCTTTGAAGTATCAACACAAGGCATAAGGCCACTTAAAGAGAAAGTAGCGGCAATTACTAAGTTTCCCAAGCCTAAAACAATAGAAGAATTAAGACGTTTTATAGGCATGACAAACTTCTATAGAACACATATACCGGATGCGGTCAAAGCTCAATCAATCTTAAATAAATATTTAAAAGGTGTTAGAAAGAGGGACAAGTTCCTCATACAATGGTCAACGGAAGCCGACGAAGCATTAATGCAATGTAAAAAATGCTCACAAAACGCGGTGACGTTATCGTATCCGTTGCCTAATACAACGCTCGCACTCATGACTGACGCGTCAAATTCCTGCGTAGGGGCAGTGTTGCAACAATGTGTTAACAATAAATGGTTACCTATCGGCTATTTTTCTAGGGCAATGAGTAATACTGAACAAAATATTCGGCTTACGATAGGGAATTATTGGCAATTTACTTAGCTATAAAATACTTTCAGAACCTTGTTGAAGGCAGGAAACTAGTGATTTTTACCGATCACAAGCCTCTAACCTTTGCATTTTCGAAAAGCAACAACGGTAAAGAACTACCCAGGTGGATACGTCAGCTAGCATATATCAGCGAATTTTCAACAGACTAATTTTGGATAATTTTGGATAAAAGACTAATTTTGACTAATTTTGGATAAAAATATTTCAGCTTTGACCTTGTTGAAGTTACAATACTGCCCTGATATGGAAGAAGGTGGCTAAGCCACAAAAGTATGTTTCGAGAAAAATTAAAAAAGCGCGAAATTGGTTTTCTTGATAGATATCACTGAGAAAAAAGTTACAACTATTGGAACGCATGTAAAAAAAATAACGAATCTTTCATAAATATTTTTGACTGAAATTATTGACATCCTGTTCTGTAAAATCCAAAAATATAGTTAACGTAAGTATTGAAACATTATATTTGAATATTTATCATAATTTTAGTATACCCTAACTGCTTTTTAGTATAGCACTGACAATAATCATACGCAAAAATTCGGCTAACCTACTTTAACTTTCTTTTGATTTCTGATGTATTCTTTAAATTATACACTTAGACTACGCTTTATTGCTGGTTTGTGATTTGACGGCCTTATAGTATAGTTTATCAGCAAATAATCAAATTAAATACAAGTGCAACTAAACTAAAAGGTAGTTAAATGTACATCAATCTCACGCAACCGCTTTTTTGGTTAGCATGAGCATAGGTACATTATTAATAAGTAAGTTTGAAAAATTGCTAAGTGTAAAATAAAAATGTGCTTTAGTTTAAAGAATATCAAAATTTTATTTATGCTTAGCACTAACAGCTATTAGGAAAAACAAGAAAATTTTTTTTTTAATGCGATGACGTGATGCTCTACTAAACTCCTTTCAATTATAATTCTTCATCTTCTGCCAAATCTGATCTGATGAATCTGTTTTATTTATTGATTTATGATATAGAATGATTTTCATCTTCTTCGGAATCAGAACTGTTTTGCGGCATGTCCACTGACTGCACGTAGTCCTTATCTTTTACAGAATCGTCAGAGTCAAAATCTTCACCGCTTTATTCTTAATAATGGCGCTCTTCTATTGATACTAGAAGACGTACTATAGACGGCAAGGAGTAACTAATAAAGTAAACTTTTACGGACAGATTGTAGACCTCCTCAAATATGGAGCTATTCAGCGGCATATTTAATGGTGGCATATAATTTTTACCTTTCCAAGAATCATCGGAGTTAAAATCTTTATCAGCTAATTCAGTGTTATGGTGCCACTTCTGGAAGTGGTACAGTGGGCGGCAAGGAGTAATTAATAAATTAACTGTTATCTTCTTCAGATTTGAAGTTATTCTGGATCATGATCATCGGTGGCACACAGTTTTTATCTATAGCGATCAATTCATTACAATCATATACATCGCTTACAGATAATACCATTTCTTCAAAACAAAAAATATTCAAAGAGTTTTATTCGTTTTCAGTTACGTCAATACATTGTGTATCTTCATTTTCGTGTTGCGAATTATCAAGTTTGAATATCTCACGCAAGTTTTGGAGTCGACGAGATTTTGTAAATTGATTCAGAATCAGTTAAAAGATCCATAGAGTATGGTCAAAATAAAAGTGAATCAATTATTAAAAAACGATTAGCCAGTCGTGACCAATGTGCCCACTAATTATGTTTAAATGATTTATGGTCTTCTGCTGCCTCTTTTATTGCCATGCTCACTAACTTCTTGCCTTTGTTACCAAACAAACAAAACTTTGTTACAAATTATTCAATGTGTAAAATAAAAATAAAACATGTGTGCAGTTCACACGCGGTAGAAGTGAAACCTTCAATTGAAATGAAATATAAAATAAAAATATTTCTCAGCAAATTAATTATTTCATTTGATAATTTTAACTTTTTTGCGGCATAAAATATAAGATAAAAGTTTAATTTAATAGCAAATAAATGTTATAATTCTTATTTTTGGACATGTAGAGCCTACATTTTAGTGCATTAACTAAATCAAAAGAATATTTTCTTCCGACTAAAATTGCTTTGTAAGAGCCACATCTATTTTATTCTACAGGTAAAGTCATTTTATCGAAGAAAAATTGATTGACTCTCAGGTTGGTCTATAAATCGGTAAGATATTGGATTGATAACAATGGTTTGGATATGATAATTTAATTCAATATAATTAGTTTTTTTTTTATATTTACAGTTAAAAGTTATACTATCCATCTTTAAAGCACCGCACATAGAGGAGACCGAGATAATAGGAAACACTTTCTATATTACTGTACTAGCTATGGCCCGCGGTTTCACCCGCCGTCTGCGCCACGCGATATTACACCCCGCTTATTTTAAAATTCTGATCGGGTGGCTAGGCGTCGTTCACGCACAGAGTCTAGTGTCGAATTATTGTAATTTTTCATTATCTTGCAAAATTTATGTTCATGAAATTGTCTTGATGATAAAGTTACATTAGTCCGTAAGGATTAATATGTCATGCCTTTTTTGGCCTTGCATGCATAAAACTCCTTGGCCGCAGCGTATATTAATATTATTTTGTTATGAATATAATGATATTTTTTTTACACATTAGAGACGTAGTGAATAAAATATGCCATTAATGACTATAACTTTTTAATTACCTACTAAATCAGGGTTTTAAGATATAAAAGTAGCAAAATTTTTTAATATTTAATTGGGTCAAGTACTATTCTGTATGTGGTATGTGGCAATCTCAATGGAGGTGCTAGTTTAGAAAAATATGAACTTAAGTTTAAAATGAGTGGAAAATGTCATTGTAAAAATAAGTATAATTAATTTATTTACTTTAAATTCTATTAAATTTCTTCCTCGCAATTTTGATTTGATCTGCAAGTGGCAAAACGATGAGGAAAGTTGAGTTTTAAGTTCCTTTTAATTGGAAAAGACATTTGTTTGGACTGTAAAATAGTTTTCAAAATCAAAGCCTAAACCAAGGAATATACCTCTGACGCACTCTGACAAGAGCTCTGATCGTACTTGCAGATCGAAATCTTCACGCATACATCGATTGCTTAACTTACTCTTAAACGCTTTTAAGCGTAGCACATTCATTTTGCCGCTTTTTAAATATTATTTCAAATATAATTCAATTTCATTCATACACTAAAAAGCCGTGACTGCTTTTTTGGGAAGTATGTGGTTTTAATTTTTTTTTATTCTACGCTTGATAACAGTTTAGTGTTTTAGCCGTGTTTTAGCTTCTACTACTAGTTTTTATCGCTTTTTAGCATATAATTAAGGTACAGCCTAGCAAAACTGCTGCTAAGGAATAAAGACCTACGCTTAACTGCCTCTTAGCTTAGTAAATGTGTTTAACGGTATTTTTTCTTAGTTTTACATAATCAAATATTATACTTCAACTTCAAAAATAAATCGTTAAAATCACGATGTATTGTAACTGATTTCTAGCGTATGACAGCGAAGAAAATTTTGCACTTAACCGCCATAATGCTTAATCTATCTCTGGAACTATCAAACGTAAAAATATAATTCCAATATTGGCCGATAGAGAATTTTTTGCTTAGTTTAGTGGTGCTGAAAACTCAAAATCGGCAAAATACACTTAGCCACCTTCTTCCGTATCAGGGCAGAATATGTCTACAATATTTCATATCTACAAGCAGAAGGTAAAATTATATTACATCATTTCTTCTGTTTATGTTACTAACAGAAATATTACAAAAAAGATTGGCAATGCTAATTATATAATATCTTAATCCCTTTTATTCCACCAATTGGTGTGTTCAATTTTAAATAGTCATGTAACGTGTAGAATTCTTACTCAGATATACTACCCTATGATAATCTACCCATGTAGCCATGTAGTGGCGTCGTAAGAGAATCCACTACCCTGTAGCATCCCATGCGATTCGTAAGAGGCGACTGAGGGAAACTGAAACAGGACATAGGTAGCAGCATCTTCCTGATAATCACTCAAAATAATGAAAAAAAACTGCGGTTGCTCTCTCCCTCTATGGGGATTTTTTTTGTGTGAGGCCAATGTTCAGCAGTGAACTTATGATAGACCGTAAAGAATAAATTAATGACAATCTACTGTTTATCGAATTAAAATAACTTATGACTTTAAAATCAACCCATACGAAATTAGGTATAGAGTTAGTTACAATAAAACGCCCCATTTATTGAATATGACTGACCCTTTAAATTTAATTTAAAAAAGAGATAAGTCTATACCTGTATGCAGAAATACAATTTTGCATAAATAATGCTGCCGGCCAGCCCTTTGAGAATTGGTATTCGTGTTGCAAATAATAAGTTTGTTAGCGAACTCGAAATGTTACTTTCGCGGAAGCAAATAAATGCACGTCACAATTTCGCTTCAAGCTCGCGAATTCTTTCTATAAAAGACTTTAATTTTTAAACAATACGGTACAAATTGCGAATATACTAGTTTTGTTTATCGAATTATTTTGTAGCTCACTTTTACGCTACACTATAACTAGTCAATATGTGGCGCTATTTTAAAAATCCGTTTAAAAGTAACAGTTTTTATTTTATATCTTTGTTACATCATTTAAAATTGGATTATTTATTGCTTTTTTTATGTAAGTTATGTAATAATCATCTAATATCAATTTTTTTAAATGTATTATACATAGTTTATATTTATAAAAATCGATTGCCCTGCGTTAGTCTCGCTAAAACTCGAAAATGGCTTGATTAATTTTGATTAAATTGTTTGTATGTATTTGAGTGGGTTCCTGGATGGTTTAGATTCACAATTGGACCCGGTAGGTGGCACTGTTGTCGAAACCCATAAATCATCTATGCGAAGCCGAAGAACTTTTGATTTGAAGTAACTGAGGGTAACAAACGAACTAACGTTAAACACTATCGGCATTATTACAAAACATGGACTAAATTTAGTACTGGGATTAGTATTAGGTTTAAAGTATGAACTAACTAAATCAAACTTCCAAAACGAAGATTATCTCTAGTTCAAGGATTATCTGTGCTACTAAAGTAAGGCAAGGCAAAATGATAATAGGTGGAGTCGACGTTACTACTAAGAAGTAGCTACAAAAGATCCTACAGAGGAAACTAGATCGGGAAAATCGATCGGGTACATCCTCAAAAGTTAGTTCTACTTCAATTGATTCAGAAATAGACGTTTCTATGTTTCTATCTAAATGGGCTATGTAGTACCTAGCACTGGTTCGATGATAGCAGTAAAATCAGCAATCACAGGGTTCTTGGCAGAGGAAGGCATTTCAGAACATCTTGTGGCAATAGGTTGTGATGGGACTAATGTAAATTCTGAAAAGTACGGTGGTATTATAAGACTCCTTGAAAAAAGGCTACAAACGAAGGGCCCAACGGATTATTTGATTACTGCATATGAAAAAGCTACCATTAAGGCATTTGTTTTTACGCACGCACTTCGGGACACAAGTCTTACATTGGTCAGTTGGGAAAGATACTGGAAACTTGTGAACAAATACCGATTAAAAGTCAAATAAAAAAGCAGAATCGCTCCCAGAAATGGCCCCAGATTTGAGCACAGATCAAAAGTACTTGCAGAGATCGTCTCTGCGGTACAATCAAGTTCTTTTCCTGAAGATCTCATGCTCGTTGGCTCACACGTGCTAATTAAATCCTACGTTTGTATGTAGCAACAGAGAAATCATCAGAGAACTTAATTGCTCTGGCTACATTTGTCGTAAAAGTTTACGCCCCAGCTTGGTTCACGATTAAGAATAAACCATCATGTAAAGATAGAGCTCAACATCTATTTAAAATTCTATTAGCCTGTAGGTATCTGCCAGTAATCCTTGAAAGAAGTAATTGACACCGTCATTTAACGCTACAACTACTTCGCACATCCTGAAAATTTACTTGCAATGATTACTGATTTTGAAGGAGACTGAATTGAAATTGATGATTTGTTTTTTAATACATGTGATTGAATTTTGTTTCACTTTTTTATTAAATTACATTACAAGTATTCTAATTATATTATTAAGTTTCATTTATAATCTCTAGTTAACTCAGATCAATTTTTTATCTTAGCCCAAACATACTAATTTTTTTCAGTAAAACATTAAATTTTGAAGCCCTTGCGGAGCCAGAAGATGTTATTAAATTGAACTGAAAAAAAAACTAAATTGACTTTAAGCATAAGGCACTAATCTCACGCTATTAGAATTTAAAATATGAATTTTTTTTCATACAACCGCGCTCCACTCTAATGTATATACATATTATTAGCTTCTGTCAGGCAACCCTAAAAAAATCAGTATTTATTCTGCTTATTCATGGTGGGTATTTGTACAATGGCAACCTAAAATTATTTAATCGTTCAATCATGGATTCGGTCATCGATTGGAATGTATACTAAACAAGGAGATTTTATGGAGGGAAGCTGACACTCAAAACAGGGCATTCTGGTTAAAGGCTTAGACGAAGCAACTTGTAAGCAATAAAGCGCAGAACAATATAGTAGTTATTTAATTATTAGAATACTAAAACTGAAAGTGCATGTGAACTCATTTTTGATATGATTATTTGTATTCCCTGTGATATTGGATTATTTTATGATAATTTAAGATGTGTTTATGTGGAATATTTGATATTTCTATTACAAATCCTACGAAATATTTTTTTCTTTTTTTTTATAGGAGAGGGGGCAAACGAGCATGCGGCTCACCTGATGGTAAGTGACTACCGCCGCCCATGAACAAATGCAACACCAGGGGAATTGCAGATGCGTTGCCGGCCTTTTAAAAAGGAGTAGGCTCTTTCTTGAAGGTCCCTAAGTCGTATCCGTCCGGAAAAATCGCTGGTAGTAATCGATTCCACAAAGAAGTTGTGCGAGGAAGAAAACATCTTCTAAATCACACAGTGGTGGATCGCAAATCATCGAGATGGTATGGATGGTATGATGGTAAAATTGAGCGGCTGGAATTAGTCCGAAAAATTTCTCAGAGCACTCCCCGTGGTAGATGCGATAAAATACGCAAAGACATGCAACATCTCTTCGCAGCGCCAGTTAATTGAGCCGATCGGAATGGACTCGGTCGTCGACGATTCGAGCCGCTCTACGTTGGATGCGGTCAAGTGGAAAGAGCTGGCACTGAGGAGCCCCAGCCCAGAGATGGGAACAGTATTCCATTTGAGGCCGAACCTGCGCCTTGTAAAGTTGCAGGCGGTGTGCCGGCATGAAATACTGTCCCGCTCTGCTGAGCACGCCAAGCTTTTTAAATTCCAATTTGGCCTTCTGTTCCAAGTGACCACGAAACTGCACGTCACTCGATATGTCGACACCGAGAATTCCGCTACTGGCTGAGGCAACAAGGGGAGTGCCTTGAAACTGAGGAGATACAACAAAGGGGTTCTTTTTAGCGGTAAGCGCGCAAACTTGTGTCTTCTGAGAATTAAATTGGACTAGATTTAGTCGCCCCCAATCAGAGACTTTGTTCAGCAAAGACTCGACTTCAGACACAAGTTTGTTCCGGTACTCGGCGACGTTTTCCCAAGAAATATTGGCACGGCCGGTATATAGTGCGTCACGAGTGCTGTCATCCCCATAGCAATTAATGTTACGGGTTTGCAACATATCATTGATATGCAGAAGAAACAGCATTGGTGATAGCACGCAGGCTTGTGGAACACCAGCGTTAATAGGCTTGTAATCGGAGCATGCACCGTCTGCTACGACCTTGATGCTCCGATCAGCCAGAAAACTGGTGATCCAATTGCACAATTTCTCGGGAAGCCCATAGGAAGGAAGCTTCGAAAGAAGCGCTTTGTGCCAGACCCGATCGAAGGCCTTCGCTATGTCCAAACTAACGGCCAATGCCTCCCCCTTGGACTTGATCGCCTGCGCCCATCTATGTGTTAGGTAAACAAGAAGATCATAAGCTGAGCGACTCCGACGGAAACTCTACTGGCGGTCACTAATCAGCTGGAGATCCTCAAGGTACCGCATGAGCTGGCAGTTAATAATGGACGCCATTATTTTCGAGAACAAGGAGGTGATGGCGATAGGCCTGTAGTTGGACGTATCAGAGCGGTTACCTTTTTAGGGATCGGGTGCACGAAAGCTGTCTTCCATGAATTAGGGACAATGCCTAGGGAGTAAGAGTACCGGAAACGACGCGTTAGAACCGGTGCCAACTCTAGAGCGCATGTCCTCAGCACAATTGACGAGATTCCGTCAGGCCCACTCGACTTGTGTATTTCCAAGGAGAAGAGTGCTTTGCGTATTGAGCACTGTGTGAATCGCACATCAGGCATAGAGCACTCACACTGCGGGATGGTTGGCGGTGTGTTCCCCCCGTCATCGAGAGTCGAGTTGGACGCAAAAAGGGAGCCTAAAAAGTCGGCTTTCTCTTTTGCGGCATGGGCCAGTGAGTCATCCTCGCTGTGCTGTGATGGTATTGATGGCTTACAGAATTTCCCTTGAACAAACTTGGCGAGAGACCGGAATGCACGGGTTCCCGAAGGAAAGCGAACAAATTTTTCGGCAATTATACCGCCCGCATGGGTAGGATGCAAAGAAAGACTGCATTCTGTCCAAATCCACCGACCTGTAATGCCAAACACGGCGGAAGCCTGCAGAATGCAGCCACGAGGGGAGCGTGAATGGCACCACACTCCGGATCAGACAATGGTCCGAAGAGTCGAGAAATGGCGTCGAGTCGACGGAAAACTGATATCCGTCCGAATGAGAGGTCAGCTAGTTGTGTCAGAACATATGCCAAGGCAAAGTCATAAACAGATCTCTCCGCTTGATCGGTTAAATGTGAACCTGTTGTAGCAAGAAATCTGTAGCCATTTGGACGTGGTCGATGAGTCGGTCTGTATCGCCATTACCGCTATGGGACCTATACAGGCACCCGTAGACGCGGGGATGTTCGTCGTTGTCTACGGCGCAGCCAAAGGATGGACAGGTCCGGACCTTCAAGACTGCCGAGGCGTCGAGAACAGATATCCTCTCTGACGTATACGCAAACTCCAGCCCGGGGCAAAAAGAAGTGTTCTAATTTGTACCCCGCATAGGACAGGTACGAAGTATTAGCCGGAGAGGACACCTGCGTCTTGGTCAAAAAGAGCAAAGCTGGCTTCGCCGTCTCTAGATGGTAGTGGACGGCGTTAAGATTCGAGTGAAATCCCCTGATGTTGCAGAAGTCCACGGATAGCGTGGCAGGGGTCGCCATGGTTTTATCGCTCTGTTTGCCCCGTACAGTGTTAGTATAGAGCGGGATTTTTTCTGTGAGGTCGTGGTACTGCCCCGGTTCGAGCCGGCCCATCCATGTTACAGCAGAAGCCACATAGAGTCATGTTGCAGCTATATTAGTAGTGTAGTTGTAGTACGAATGGGTCGGCTCGACCGGGGAAGGACCACGTTCTCACAGAATACCAGCGTAAAATAGCAACTCAACACTGCTGTGTTTCGTATGGTGAGTGTAGAGAACCGGAGACCCTTTTTACTGGAAAAGAGGCATTCCATCTTAGTCCTCACGGGTGACAACGCATCTGCATTTTGATTCTTTATTGAAGATAGATGTAGATGTCTATGGGTCACAGCAACCATTTACCATCAGGTGGACTGTGTGCTCGTTTGTCACCCTATCCTATAAAAAAAAAACTGATACTAATTTGAGCTGACGATAACAATATTTATAAAAATTAAATATATAATATCATTGTTTCTAAAAATTTATAAAACACAAATTCTGCTACGTTATTTTGTTTCAAGTTCTCGGAATAAATTTATTGCTTTACCAAAACTTGTCATAATTTTTTACTTCAATTACTTTGAAGCGCTGCGAATTGGATACTACCTAATTTGTAAAAAAAAGAACAAAAGGATTACGTGTGTTTTTTTTTATAGGAGAGGGGGCAAACGAGCATGCGGCTCGCCTGATGGTAAGTGACTACCGCCGCCCATGAACAACTGCAACACCAGGGGAACCAGAGGAATTGCAGATGCGTTGCCGGCCTTTGAATATGTTTTCGAATACTATGGATATGCGTGTTGGAAGATTTCATATGCTCTCAGTTTTTTTTTATTTCTCATACAATCAGGTTTTCTTTTATGGTACGACGAGTAGTGGTACGCTAAGAACTTAGAATTGAAATTAATTAATTAATTGGTGTCGGCGAGATCGAACCTGGCTTGTTCGCTTACTGTGAAATTTACGGCAAGAGCTTAGCTTATAGCATATATATGAGCCATGGTAGCCCGTGATACTGCTGATTCGTTGATGTTAATATTAACTCACCTCTAGTCCGAACAATCCACATAGTGTACAAAGTTCACGAGAGAATTGATATAGTTTCGAGTAATCTGAGTGATAGATAGTTAGTTATGTAAGTTAGTTGTAATACATAGTATATTTAAGTAGATTAGCGACACTATCGTAGTGGGTTTGTTTAGCCTGTAAGGGTAGTTGTTATGTGTGTATGTAAATAAAATAAATAAATAAATAAATCCATGTAAATAAAAAAAATATTTTTAAGTCAACAAAATGTCTCATTTGCTTATTGTCTACGATAAACTAGTTTATATTTAACAATTTAATTTTCCATTTATAGACAGACCAGCGATCTCGAAAGAAGCGATCAGACTGCTCGATCATCGGGTGGTTAGCGAAATACTTTTGGAAGTGTTGGTTTTCACGTTCAAGAAAAAAACTAGTTCACCAGTAGACGGTAAACTGGTCTAATAGTTGACGCCACATAATCAGCCCAAAAAAAGTTCGTATATATAACGCCTACCCCTGTCCTCAGAGCTACCACGGCAGTTATATTAAATGATAATAGATCATTCAGCTGGGTTCTTTGATTTTAATAATAATGCTCCTCACTTTATTACTAGGTTCAGCAGTGGGCATGTTAGCGGCTATAATGATGATAATGCTAATGATTTAAACTAAAAATGTGTTGGTTTCAAAATTAAACTTAGCACAGTGCCTTTAAGTTAACTAATTGAAACCATCATGATAAAATGGGTAAAAGGAATGAATTAATTCATACAAAGGGATTCTGCTCGATTCACGGGTGATACTTATCTCTTAAAAGCTGGTAGTGACATTTGAATGAAAGTAACTTTGATCTTTTTGACAAATGCTATCATGATTCTTGGGCAAACTGACGTTCATTTCGTACGACTAAAGGTCGCTACGGCTATGCTATGAACGTATTAGGCAAGAAGAAAACAACAATCTCTACTAAGTCCACTAGAACGTATCAACAAAGATGATGTCCTCAATGTCGAATTTCAGTCAAAATCCACTGCTGGATATAGGATTTTTTCGCTTTTTGCGTTATAGCATTGTCGTGTGATTTAAGCGTTAAAAATGAATTACTCTAATCCGTCCGTTGGTGACGTATGAGGCGACTTTTTAAAATTTCGTGAATTCCAATAGATAAAGTAAGTAAATTGAAATAGAAGTAAAGTAACCCCGAATGGTGATGGGGAGCAGCGTCAAAGATAGTGACAGGTCCGGATCTGAGATAGTCCGTCCACCTGCAAGCCGTGGCGGTTAAGCCAAATCATTGTCAAAAAAATTAAGAATTTATTTGATGGGAAATGCTTTCAACTATCATATGCTTTTGTAAATAGTCCATAACTGGGCATGGCTTTTTCTCAAGTATGAAAGATTAGTCTTAATTGACACACTTTGTAATGACAATGATTTGTTTTCTGAAGAAAATGAAACTTTGGTGCTCATATTCGCTTTAAAAATGTTTGCATTTGTTTAATTTCCATATTTCTTTGATGTGGAACTTAATGAAAAATTAACTAAATGTCAAAAAGAGTGAGTAAATAAGTAAAAACAAGAAAAAGTAGATGCTTTGTCTCCCCTGAGGACTAATATGATGGATTCTTCATTTGAAATAATCTTTACCTTTTTCTGATTTTCGTTTTCACCATACGAAACACCGCAGGATTATACTGTTATTTTTAGTATTCTGTGCGAGCGTAGTCCCTCCTCAGTCGAGTCAATATATTCGTGCTACAGCCGTAGAGCAACGCTGCAGCTATATTATATAGCTGCAGCGTTGCTCTACGATGCATAAACACGTATATGAGGGCATATTTGTGTTTAAAAAATGAGTTTTTAGTGATTTTATCTAAAGTTAACAGATTATAGAAAGAAATTAAGAAGAACGTAATATTCAATTAAGGTCTTTTTACGACTATAACCACAGCGATAATTTCGATAATTTTAATAATTGCGATTCAGTAAAAAGAAATATAAAACTGTATCGTTATTTATAAAAACGCTACGTAAAAATACATTTTATGATTTCAGTTTATTTAATGACCGCAAAACCTGTTACATATTCACATTAGATCGTTTGGGAAGGGCTGTGAGATTTATTGATAGTCCATCACACGTTTTTGAGTTTAAATCCATAACCTACGTAGTATATACATATAAACTTATGTCTAAGCTTTTAGTTATTAACTGGAGAATCTCAGAGTTTTTGCATTTTTATTAAAGGAGAAATCCATAAGGGTTATATTGGACTAGCATCGGTTAAAATCCTATGGTGTATCGCTACCGTATATCGATATGCATGAATATTATTACCCATTAGCCTCAGCCACCCCTTTGCAGTAAATGAAAAAAAAGTAAAGGTTCCTAGCAAGACCCGCTCGAATACAAGGCGTGCCTTACTGCACGGTCAAGAAAAGGGGCACTCGAAATAGAAGAAGAAACAGCTGTTCTAACGAAGCGGCGGATACGGTCTTCGGCAAAAATATAGCGCTAAGGGTAGGGAGACCTATTCCTTTGCGACTCTACCACGACTTGTGATATTTGTCCTGCCCAGTTTACAACTTACAAGACGTAATTTAAAATTATTCCAATGCTGAAAAAATCTTTTTCGCTTAATTTCCTCTGAATATTCGTGCTTCCTTGAAATTATTTACATATAAAAGCTTGAAACAAAAACCTCCTGGTGGTGAGGCACTCTAAAAGCAAACGATTTGTATTTTAACCGAATTCAAAAAAGGAGGACATTCTCAATTCATCTGCATATACTTTTATTCTTTTGCATGCCGTAAGCGCTAAGCGCGCAGGTATGTTCTACTAGGGCCTAAAAATTAAGATTCCAACGTTTTGTCGCATGAAATCGTATCTAGCAATCATATTATACATATAAGTGACATAAAAAGCACATTGTCAGAAAGATAAATGATTTTTGAACTTATTAATATATTTTAAATCGATTAATTGCTATTTTTACATAAAAGGGGTTTTAGTAGCTTATGATGTGGATTTATCAAGTCCTCATGGCTTCGTAAATACGATAACGTTTGAAAATATCAATTGTTCAACTCAATCTATTTTTAAATCTCTTCATCTATCATGTGGGAAGCCATTGAATGTAAATGGCAGTTTAATTTTGTTTAGTTTAGTTATAATTAATTTTTTTCGGCTGCAAAATGTTGAAATATTCGGTGTTTTAGCAGCCTTGTATGAATTTATTTTTTACTAAATAGAGACTACGTCACTCACTCAGTTAGTTCGGCGTCAATCACCGTCGTGAGTGGACATTGTATCGGTTGTTTGCAGCGGCTCAAAAAGATTCGAAAAACGAAATTTCTTACATACTTGATTATAAAAATATTAAAAGATTTTTATTACAAAATTTTAAAAGCACAGAATAAAAATAATAGTAGTACGTACTAAAAGTAATTAGGATGTAATATTTATACTTAAATACGTCTTGGACTTTATGGAGTGACCTGAGTGATGATACGATGATCATATGAGCATTATGAGTCGTGCACTTTTGGATTTTCCAAACTTTCTTTTAAATTGAAGTTTGACATAAAATTATCGGAAAATTGGTAGTATAATAAGGTTATTAGTCAAAACTTGTGTATATTTAAACTACTTTTAAAAAATCCGTATAATCATGTTATACGTAATTTTTAATGCGCTTAGGGCATGCCCAATTGGATTTACCAATATTTTTTTTATTTAACGCCGAAAATAGGACTCCACACGACCGTTACGGCTAGAGCGCATCGCTGCTGAAGACAGTATATCTCATAAATTTTTATGTATGTTCGGGCATAACTTTAGTGTCATTTTTGTTCATAATCCAGTTTTAATAATTTTATATGTTCTATAATAATTTTTACCGTGTAGTGGCGGTGTAAGAATATCCACTACCCCATATCATGGTGGGTGTCGTAAGAGGCGACAGCTGCGGTTGCCAACCCGCTTGCCAGGCGTGGCAACTATGGCAAATATCCCCCCTATGAGGCAATCTAAGGGGGAGGCCATGTTTAGCAGTGGAATTTAGTTGGCTGTAACGGTATGTAATAATTTGAAATAAGTTACACTTCACTGGTGGTATTATATAAATTTGAAGAGAAAAATTCACCCCTGAGCCCTGAGGGTAAGAAAATTAAAGGAATAAGTTTTAATGTTACTATTTAAACGACATGCTAGTTGTTACGACATGATAGTTGTATGCCATATTTTATTAAACACAGAATTCTTACACTTCGTCCTTATACATAATTGACATGGCTCTCTTTGTCAGGGCAAATCATAACCTATTTCCACGGTTATCTGACAAAGTAAAGCGCAACCGTCGTGATGGCAGTAAATTGTGCCTGCTTGTTGCAAAGCAAGAACGGCTCTGCTAAGAAAGAGTGTAGTATGCATGCCTCCTAAAATCTATAATAAAATTCCTCAGATGTATAAATCAATGAACAGCAATCTTTTTAAAAATAAGCTCAAAACCTTTTAATTAAAAAATGCTACTACACTGTAACTGACTTTCTCAATTATAAATTTTGACATTATATAATTGCCTTATACATACATATATTTGTAATAATGATTGTTGTAAGTAATAATTTCACTGATTTTGTATATTTATAGACTTTGTGACTAATGTTAAGTGAAAACTAACAACTTAGCACTTTAAATTTTACACACCGAATATCGGTAAGACACATATGGGGCGAAGCCTCGTGAACAGTGGTGAAGCACTTGCTGTTTTCCTCGATGTTTCGAAGGCCTTTGACAGCGTTTGGCACGCTTGTCTATTGGGCAAGCTTTCAGCGTACGGCTTATCACTTTCTGAGTGAAAGGTCTCTCCGGGTCGTCGTCGATGGCTACTCACCCGATACTGTGGCGACTAACGCCGGTGTTCCTCAGGGTTCCGTTCTCTCCGCAACTCTCTACCTGCCGCGTGTAAATGATCTGATCATTCCCGGTATCTATGGGTATGCATACGAAAGCACAGTTGTGGAGAGATGCCAACCAAGTGCCCGGGCCAGTCGGGATCAAATCCAGTCAGAAAGAGAGGCTTTGGTTGAGCGTGTGAATCTCACACTACAGGCAGTCTCCGAATAATGCGATGCCAATCTCGTGAGATTTAACGCCTCCAAAACATAAGCGTGTCTTTTTACCGCTAAAAGGAGCCCGCTCACCTTGGCTCCTACTTTCCGGAAGGTATCCTTGGAGTACACTGACCGCCTTCAGTTGTTAGGGGTTGAATTTTCTTCGAACCTCAACTATGCGCGGTTCATTGAGTCCAGAGCCAAAGCAGCCGCAAGAAAACTTGGTGTCCTTGCAAGAGTGCTCTAAAAAACTCATTCATTTCAAAATGAGGTTTAATCTAGCAAATTTTCATTGTTTATTTATAAAAAAATCTTATTTAAAAAAAATAGCAGCTTAACGCTGATGTGTTTCGTATGGTTAGTGTAGAGAACCGGAGAGCCTCTTTACTGGAAACGAGGCATTCCATCTTTGTCCTCAGGGGTGACAACGCATCTCCATTTTGGTTCTAAATCGAGGATAGATGTAGATGGGCCACAGCATCTACTCACCATCAGGTGGATTGTTTGGTCATTTGTCACCCATATTCTAAAAAATAAATATTTAAAAAAACTGCGGTTGCAAAGCCGCATGCCAAGCGTATCAAATATAGAAAATATATTCCCTATGAGGCAATCTATGAGAGCGGCCTATGTTCAGCAGTGGACTTTTGATAGGCTGTTACGGTGTAGTTATATTGTACTATATGTAAGAACTGCTATTTGGCAGCGAAAAAAGGTAATAGGGTGATACCTACCCAGGCGGATTCCTAGGCAGAAAAGGAGTCTTACCACTAAATTTGTTGCCGTGTAGATTTTAATTTAATAAAAATTTAATATGTAAGAATGATTTTTATATAATAACTACAAACGGTTGTTTTGACATTGAATGATTAACTAATAGAGGCTATAGAAATTATTTTGCTCTCTAATTAATATAGTGCCTATTGAAATAATTTAAATCGAAGTACCCTTAACCGACGAGCGTGTATGCGTAGATATATGGATGTAAAGGAGGCGAGAGAGGTGTGCCAGGATCGTGCCAAGTGGAAGTCCGTAGTCTCTGCCTACCCCTCTGGGTGACAGGCGTGAGTGTTTATGTATTAAATCGAAGTAATGTCATGTTAATATAATTTATTCTGTATTCACACGTGATAAGAATTTTTGTTTCACAATTATACTGATACGAGTATACTGGATCAACAATTGAACGAATCTTTTATTTGAATTTAATTTTAAATATGCATACAACAGATTTCATAAAATAGTATTTATTACCTACCGAATTTCGATGTTGCAATTCCGATACCCTTAATAAAATTAAATAAAAGTCAAATATGTAATACGTGGTTTCATACAGTACGCGTCGAGGGGCCATAGCCCCGGGTGGCAGATAAGGGGGCAGCATTTTGGAAATGAAAGTCAATCCTGCCATATCTTTTTCAACGATGCGGGTAAAAATCTTATAAAAACTAAATTTAACTGTTATTAAATACTTTTGATTATTTTACAAACACGTATCGTTGTGTAAGTTCAGAAAACAGAGATAGTCCGTACACATGCACTTGCCAAGGGTAGGGATAAATATAAAAAACAACATTATTTAAATGATTTCTTATATTTACGCGAACACTACACATTGAATAAAACTATTTTTTACGGATTTTACACAGTGGTGACAGAATTTTTGCCAAGTGTTGAGCCAACTTATAAGTTGGTGAATCGATTTGGCTCACTATGGAACGTAGTGGAGCGTTTGGTTTGTTTATTTTCGGTAACATATACAACCTCGGTGGTTTGGTACACGGTGGTATTGTCGAATTTACGTCGAGATTTAATTTTTCGGAGTAATACTTTATTAGATACGTCACAGTGACCGAGTGAAGCCGACCACAGTCGAGCGTGTGCCTGCTGTACTACCCTGTGTCAGAGGAGTCACAGACAAAGTTGGCTACATTTTGATGCGAGCTTCTATTAAAACATACTTCAAACCGCCGAAGAAGATTAGTCAATTTTTACCAATCGTCAAGTGTAATATCCCTCTACAAGATGCAGGAGTGTACAAGCTTGATTGCGAATGTGGTCTCTCTTACATAGGACAAACAAAAAGATCCATTAAAACCCGCGTGAAAGAACATAAAGCTGACAAGAAGCACCGACGCTCTGGAAAGTCTGCAGTCTGTGAACATGTTCAAGATCGTCCCCGCCATTACATCAGATTTGATAGACCACAAATCCTCGCAAAAGAACACCGATTCCTACCAAGGATGATACGCAAGGCTAATGAAATTAAAAAACATCCTAATTTCAATAGAGAAGATGGATGGGTACTGCCATCTGCTTGGGATCCTATAATTAACAAAATTAAATCCAAACCCAAGCATACCACTGCAAGACTTCAAGATACTGTAAGCTCATTCTGCGTAGATCGAACCAAAATTTAATATTAAAAAACTGAAGGTAGCCGGGCTAACTGTGACATCGGGACGTCAAACATCTCAGTCCCCCCCGTGACCATGGGTTGCTGTATAGCACCCGAAACGTCGGGAATTAAAATAGTAGTTAAAGTAGTAAATTTTAAATAACAGACAAATACTATAGAAGACTTGAAAACTTTATTTTTCTAAGACACCTACTTCGAAAATGGGGGGGAGGGGGGGAGAATGGGGGAAAAGGAGTGGAATAAGCAGTTCTATAGCAGTTGCATAAATCATATTTTGTATTTGAATGTACAACGTTCTTGAAACGAAAACAGTTCCAAGAACAGTAGCCGTAAAATGTACGAGAACATCTGGTACTAAAATCGTCAATCCGCCTAACCAGCGTAATGATTATGGCATAACCTCGCTGCAACGCCCAACGGTAGGCCCATCATATACAGCATTGGACTTTTATACCCGTAGTACCCGTAAATAGACAGAAGAAGCGTAGGCGAGGCGCTGTTGTCGGTTAACGTTGGATAATTGAACGACGACCTCTTTTATAGGAAATATCATGAGAAACCCTTACACACAATTGTTTAAAAATAAATTTTTAAAGCCTTTGGTTTATAAAATTTGGGTCCATAATTAAGTGGTATCTGCGAATCGTTTTCTTTTTACGTTAGTATCGAGAAGTTATTTAAAATTCGAATAAACTCGATATTTGTATTCTACATATTTTATTCCTTAGTTTTCTCTCTAATTGTGTAAAAACATTAAAATTACTTTTGAAAAGTAGTAAATGTATTAAAAGGGTACAAGTTTAAAAGCACATCAAAGTAAATCTTTACCTATTGTCCAAAAAAAAGCAACAAAAAACCTACTTAAAAATAACGCTAAATAAAATCTGT
Source organism: Parnassius orleans (assembly GCA_029286625.1). NCBI lineage: Eukaryota > Metazoa > Arthropoda > Insecta > Lepidoptera > Papilionidae > Parnassius > Parnassius orleans. The sequence continues at coordinate 80,575 of JAGSMP010000396.1, read as the reverse complement.
ACATAATGTCCCCAGAGTTATATATCTGTGAACTTAGAATGCATGTATTATTTTACGTGGTAAAATCATGCTGAAGCTATATTATAGTTGCAGCACAAGTAGGTCGGCTCAACCGCTGTAAGATCACGCTTTCACTGAATACCAGCGCGAAACAGCAGAGTAATACTGTGTTTCAAATGGTACATCTGCATTTTGACTTTTAATTGAGGATAGGTGAATATGTTTATGGGCCGCAGCATCCGCTTACCATCAGCTGGACTTCGTGTTCACTTGTTCTATAAAAAAAATGCCTGCCTAAATTATCTCTCAGCTTCGTATGATGAAAAATGAGAACTTAATTTCTTTCTCTTTTTCTTCCTAGGTTTCGTTCACTGCCTTCTTAGCTGTTTTCTACGGTATGCAAAATTTCACCCCTAGTTGTTTTTCGGCTTAAAAAATACAGGCTATCAGGCATTCTCAGGGATAAGACCGCTGTATGTGTGTGTTTTTTTATGTTAGTTACAGATGTTCTAGAAATAGTTATTTCTTTGGTAATGGACTCGCACGGTCTTACTTTTGCCAGAGTTACTCGTCAGTAATCAGAAATTATTCTCTATTGGAATTCACACATTGCGAAGCTCTTGGGAGATTTTGACGGCAGCTTGAGCCAGCAGATAGTCGACGACTATAATATCTTATATAAGATAGTAAGTAGCATAAGAAGACATTATCTTGACGTTGGGATCACTTCAGAAAACTTGTTTAATCGTTTCTATTAACAGTTCACATGCGCACACATTTAACACACTTCGCATAATTTTTAGCTGAAGCAGCAATCCACCAGCGGTCAAGTTCCCGCTAAAACTCGAGTTATATTTATAATGTTAAAATGAAAGACCATCAGAAGTAAATAGAACGGAATAAAACATTATTCGCTTGTTTTCGCTTCGATTACATAATTTATTTCCCTTAAATATTAGGACTAGCACTAGGTCCTCAAAGAATGAAAAAAACATTTTTATTTGAACTCAAATTTGAAAAACGAACTAGTTGGTAAAATATTCAATTTAGAATACCTTTTGAATAATATGCGCTCCGCATCTTTTCATATCTTTTCACTAGTTTACTTTAATTGGTTGGTTTTTAGCATTGCTACAGCAGTACTGCTAGTATACATTACAGATAGTAAAATATTATTTTAAGTTTAAATATTAAGGTGTATTAAGAATAATTTATGGGGAAAAATAACAGAATATTTGGCATTAGTTAAAAATTCATAATATACATGGAATTGAACAGTATTCTAGGTCGTAACTGACAAAAGCAAGCATAGAACTGGCCCTGAAAGAAGCTCTGCTTTTCCAAGTATAACGGGGCTGACATTACCTGTAATATTTGTTCTTGTTTTGATGTTAGAAGCAAAACTGACCTCGAAGGAATGCGGCAGATTGAAGAGATCTATGGAAATTATAATTTCACCAAATTTTGGCCCTTTCTTTTTCATATCACCAATTATGTAATTTTTTCTTTTAAAAAACAAAAAAGTGATATTTTTGTCATCTTATTTTTAGTGCAAGAATCGTATTTTGAAAAAGTTATTAGGAATCTTTCAATTAATATCACTTGGCACCATATTGCTAGACGTTACCACAGTATTTAAAAAAAAAGTGAAGTGCCAAATGCATGTAAACCTGCAGCCAACTTCAAACAAAGAAGGCAACAGGTGCGTTGTCACCTCTGTGGACTAAAATGGAATGTTTCACAGTCTGTAATTTATACTGGCTCTCTCTATACCCTTCAGATCGGTACAGAGTGATGCAGGTCAGAAAAAGAATATATTTAGGCGTTGTCTTGGCGTCTAGTGGTGGCGTAAATGAATCCACTACCTCATTTAATCGCATTGCTTGTCATAAGAGACAAAAAAGTAGATCTGAAACAGAAAATGTTAATCTTCCTGATAACAACTCATTAATATTCAAAAACTGCGGTTACCAACCCGCTCGCTAAGCATGGCAACTATGGCAAATATTCTCTCTGTGAGGTAATCTATGGGGGAAGTTTAAGTTCAGCAGTGAAATTTTGATGAATGTAAATGAATATTTATGTAGGTGAAAATCAAAACATCGGTATTTTGCTAATATTTTCAACCGACTTTAAAAAAGGAAGTTCTCAGTTCGACAGTATTTTTTATATGTGTTACTCAGAACTTTTTTCTACGTGAACTGATTTTGATAATTCTTATTTTATTTGAAAGCATTTTTTCCCATATAAATTTGATCAAGATCTGACCAGTAGTTTTAGAGTTATACTTAATAATGCGTATTTAATTGACTTTTTAATTGATGATGTTCTCATTTTATTTATATTGAAGCCGGTTGTACAAAGTTTTTAATTTTACCACTTGTTCGATCTCATCTAGCATATAAGAGAAGCCACTACTCCATATCACCCCGTGGATGTCATAATAGACGACAAAGGGAAATGAAACAGGAGATGGGTGGCGGCATCTTTTACGATAACTACTCAAAATAATAAAAACTGCGGTTGCCAACCTGCTTGCTAAGTATGGCAACTATGGCAAATATTCCCTCTATGAGAGGGAATCTATGGGGGAGGAAAATGTTCAGCAGTAGACTTTTGATGGATGGATGCAAATATTTAACTTTAGGAGCAGTCGACAATCAAAAATGGCGCTGTCATTATGACAATGGACAATAAAAAATTATTGACAAGATAATAACACTGTTGAACCACTTCGCGTAAATTTCGTACAATGCACATAAAGATTTTAAAATCAATGAGTAGGTTTTTAGGTAATGCACCTGATATTTCGATATTTTATTTTATTATTTATAAATAGTATTATGCTTATAATATATATTTTATCGGCTAATAATAAGCTGTTATCAAAAAAAAATGACGATACGTTTAAAAATTCAAATTACTGTCGCATGTGTTAGTGCCATGGATGAGGTTAGAGGCAATTAAGAGAAATGATAGAAATCAGACTCCGATAGAAAAAGTTATCACAAGATATTAAAAAAAATAATACCCAGGCAGCGGAAGGCGGAATAAACAAGCCAGCATGTCGGGCGGTAGAGTATGACATATCTTCCTTACGATGGGAGAGGTCTATTGCTAGTAGTAGACTGCTGTGGCCTTATAAAGAAGGAAGAGATAGATAATAACGTATAAATACAAGGAAAATTATTAGAGAAGATATTGACCCATTAAGAAATAGACGTTTATACGTTAGAACAACGCTGCAGCTATATTATGGTTGTACCACGAATGAGTCGGCTCGGCCGGGAAAGGACCACGCTGTCACAGAATACCAACGTAAAATAGCGACATAATGCTGATGTGTTTCGTATGGAGAGTGTAGAGAACCGGAGAGCCTTTTCACTGGAAACGAGGCATTCCATCTTAATCCTCAGGGATGACAACGCAGGATAGATGTAGACATCCATTGGCAACAATATCCACTAACCATCAAGTGGACTGTGTGCTGGTTTGTCACCCTTATTCTATAAAAAAATGCGGAGCAGCATTAATTTTGCGAGACGTCCGCTGTGATCGCCAATCCGCTTGCCAAGCGTGGGGATTTAGGCAATTTTTTTCCAACGTGGACTTTTGTAGGCTAATGGAGAAGAAGAATAAGTAACCATTTCATATTTATCCTCAAAGGTTATCGTTACAGCCTATCAAAAGTCCACTGCTGAATATAGGCCCAAATTGCCCAATATTGGAGGATGTTCGCTATAGTTGCCACGGATGGCAGCCGCAATTTTTTATTTTTTAGCTGTTATTAGGAAGAAGTTGTAACCATGGTTTGTTTCCCTCCGTCGTCTCTTACGACAACCACGGACAATATAAGGTAGTTGATGTTCATACACCGCCACTACACGGTCAGATCCGTACCTATTTTCCGTGATCGATTTGATGAATCTTCAAGGGTGGCAACATAATATTATGATATTATGTGGCCACCCTTGAAGTAATAGAATCGGGCGTTACTTTGCCGAAATCAATTTTATTAAAGATGTTATAAATTCGCGTTATAAAATAAAATTATATGTCTTACCTATACATTGGTAAGACAAATCATTTTCGCGAATTTATTACATCTAACATCTTTAACATAATATTATGCATTTGATTATTAATCGAAGACAGATGTAGATTGAGATTATATGGCACAGAAATCATTTACCATGACTTGACTTTATGCTTGTTTGTCAACCATAATTAAATGAAAAATAATGTTTAATGAAAAATTGATAAAAGTCTTTAATTTATGCCCATGATATTATTAAGTAACTCAAGTGTCTCGTTCAAATTTCTCAGTAAATTCACTTACTTCTCTTTCAATTTTTTTAATAGCAATATGAATGTTTGAAATTTAAATATTAACGATGAATATTTCTAAAGATGTAGTAAACTATATTCACAAAATTATTATTAAAGCGGCAAAATTAAGACAGACAGTGTTCAGTGATTATTCAGTTTGTTCTTTAACCAATATTTTAAGACTTAATAGTAATGTTAAAGTTGTAGTTACAATTAATAAATTTTGTTTTCCTTGAATATAACTTGCGAAAAATTGATAAGTTGCTTGTTATTGGAATTGGTGTAAACGTGAGTAATGTTCCATAGATGTTGGTTGTCGACCCTTCAATATGGTAACGACTCTTTCTTGCCCTAAAACCCTTTGAGAAATTTGATGAGGTTCGTTTTTTTAAAATATGGTCGAAATATTCAAAACAAAAACTTATATGTATGAAATACTTGTGCTAGGAGGAATTGCTTTTCCATAGTAACATCTATTGTAACTATAAAATAGAAATTTGTAAAAACAATTTTATTTACAATTAACAATAAAAAAATTATAAAACGTGTTTATGTGTAAGTGTGTATAAACCATAACATTTTACTTTAGTGTAATAAAATTAAAATAAATGAACCGAAAACATAAACAAAATTTCGGCGCTGTAACCCCAGTGGATCGAGTTGTTATCATACCAATTGCAGTGAAATGAAGTAGATATTTAAAGTCAAATTTTCGAAATTTAAAAGTAAACGATTATTGTTTCTTGTATGATATTCATTTCTAATTGTTGTGCTCTTATTATATTTTTGTTTTAGATTAATTTTATAGAATAAGAGTGACAAACGAGCACACAGTCCATCTGATGGTAAGTGAATGTTGTTGCCCGTAGACTATCTATCCTCCAAAATGCAAATGTGTTTTCACCCCTGAGGAATAATATGGATTGCCTCATTTCCTGTAAAAAGGGGTTTCCGGTTCTCTACACTCACCATACGAAATACAGCAGCATTTAGTTGCTATTTTACGCTGGTATTTTGTGTGAGCCTGGTCCTTCCCCGGTTGAGCCGACCCATTCGTGCTACAACTACAATATAGTTTGCAGCATAGCTCTACCACGTTACATTATTTTAGCCATGAAATTTTTCTGGAATATTGTGCCCTGTGACTTCGTATTCAGTGTACTTACCTCCCGATGCCAAAAAAAGAAAAAGAGTGAATCCCCGGGCAGCGGCAAACGCTCCGTTAGTACGGAGTTTCTATACAATATGTGTATTGCAGAATCGTTCAGGTACTTCGATACTTACTATAGTGGGCTTCGGTTGTGGATCGGTACGTTTACGTCATTGTGGCGTTCAGATAGCGTCGCCACAACTAGTATGCTATATTCCTCTCCAATAACTAAACTTAAAGGCCGGAAACACATCTGAAATTGCAGGTGGTGTTGCAGTTGTTCATGGGCGTCGGTAGTCACCCAGATGAGCCGTAAAAAAATAAATAAAAAGTAACCACTACTATAAACGATTGTCTTCTGAATTTTAGAGCCTTCTACTATTTGATTAAATAGTATAGGGGTAGAAACTTTTTATTACGCTGTCAGCACGTGGCACGATAGAGAACTATTTTTGTTATTAATTTCTGAGCGGTTTTTGAAGCAGAAAATAATCCGTCGCACTGCTACAGTACATAACAGCAGCGTTCACATGTTCACGTGAAATATTTAAATTTTTCCTAACGTACAAGTTTTCTCACAATGCCTTCATCTCCGCAGAACTCTGGTAAATCAGAATTTAAGAATACTATTAGGCGCCAGCCCAGTTCCTAATATCTAGGATTAAGTACATATTTGCAAAAAAGAGTGAACGTTAGAAGAGTGAATGATGTATTTTTGCTTCTTGTTGCAAGTTATGCAACTTCATTCTTGTTGAGATAATGAAATTTATTTGTAATTTAAAGAGGCTTGGGGCTAATAAACTGTGCACTGATAAGTCTAAATGTTAAAGATATGATGTAGATGTATGATGAGTATGATAGTGATGATAAGATAGGATAAATTTTAACGTCTTTTTTGGAGTTCCGTACCCAAAGGTTAAATTGGAATCCTATTAATTTAACTCTCTTGTCTATCTGTTTTTCAGTCCGTCTGTTTGTCTGTCCATTAGTATATCACGAATCTCTTATTCTACCCATTTTTATTACAGTATAATATATATTTTCATTACATTAAAATGGCTAGTACAAGATCTTAAAAACCAACCTAATTAGAAATTTGGAATTTCTGATTAAGATTAAGGATAATATACTAGTATTAAGTACCATATTAAACTGTATTTAAACAAAAAATACTGAAAAAATCAATTTACAATGTAGTTTGTCCAAGAACAAAATAAAAAAAGCATTTGCCAATAAAATATCTAGTTTAAAAAAAGTTTATTGGTCATAATACGAACGGAACCTTAATAGAGTGCGTAACCGAATTGCACTTGGGGATTTTTATTTTTAGATTATCATGGGGCATGCTTCAGTTACAGATGAGTCTAGCTACTATATAAATTATACAATATAATATGTTTTTTACGAAGAAGAGCCGCGCTACAGAATTATGAACGCAACACAAATGGTTCTTCTCAACCGGGGAAGGCCTACGCTCTGAAGAACACCAGTGTAATATAGCACCATAATCTAGGGTGTCTGTAGAGAACATGAGACAATTTTTTTACTGATAACGAGACAATCCATCTTAGTTTTCGGGGTGACAACGCATTTGCATTTTGATTCTTAAACGATGATAGCTGTAGGTCTCTATGGGCCAGACCACCGCTTAACATCAGGTGGACCATGTGGTCGTTTGAAATCAATACTTCTAAAAAAATATGGATACTAATAATGTTTATACTCCCAGTATTAGAATATTATTCTTAAAAAATTACAAAAAGATGATACATGCGGTGGTTTATTATTAGTTTCTTCTCCAGGTACAGGGACTAAATTTCAAAACGGTAGTAAATTTGAAAAAGAGACATTTGACAAATGAAATTTTAATGTCTCACGTCAAAAAAATAAATATATTTTAATTTTATCTTACATAAAATACATGTAATTTTTTATTTCATTAATTAGGAGAAGTGTTAAATTACTTTGTAAAGTTTAACATCAAAATGAAACATTAAAAATCCTGTTGTAATAAATGCAGAAAGAATATAACGAACATTATATTTCTTTCAATTCCAATTTATGCAATTAATTAAGCCTTCACTGAATATCAAAAATTATATTTGTTACATCGACTGTCGGCAATATTCCCGCGCCGGATATTACTCTTTGGTGCCTTATCGCACATTCTTTGAAAAAGTGATTTGGGTTACGACGTAATACTTGATTTTCTCAAAACTGTTTGATACGGTTGAGTAGATATGCTTTTGTTGTTTTTTTTTAAATATTTTTGATATTCAAAGACTAATAACGTTTTCCCAAGTTTCGAAAGAAGTATTAATTACTAAAAATGTCAATTATATTTCTAATCTATTCATATTATATGACTATAGTATATTTTTTCTAAACCTTTCTGTATTTTTACACGCTTTTTATTAGCTTGACTTGTTTGTGCATACTGCATATATCTACTCGTTGATTGCTTCATAGGGAGGATTTTGCCATAGTTGCCACGCTTGGCAGGCGGGTTGGCAATCGCATTTTTTTATAATTTTCAGTTGTTATCAGTATATGAGGTAGTGGTTATCTTTGTTGTATGACTGCAATGGAATTTTAAAATTCACTTTTCACTTATTTCTCGACGACTCAATTTCCCGAAAATTTGTAGAAATATTTAGAACCGATAACAATTACAATAATTTAATGATTATCAAGTATTCTCACTAGCATTATCATAACTCATAATAAATGCGAGTTGTTTTAGTTTGAATCTAGAAACAAGAACAAACTCTAATATATATATATAATGGATGAAAAATATTCCATGAAACTGAGACTACACTCAAGCCGGATATTGCTTGAAAGATATAGCGACGTGGCTACTGATGTTGCCCGGAGTACGCTGTCTTATTGGATAAAAAACTTTTTGAACTTAGTTCGTGGAAAATGTACGTGTGTAAATTTGAAATATGTATTTGTTTGTGTTTTATTTCATTTTTTTAGAACGGTAAATCTTTTACGGCTAAATTATACAGGGTCATTTTGCAATAACCGGCTAATTTTGCAGAGAAGGTTCAGAATAAGTAATATAGACAAAAGGTGAAAAAAAATTAATAAAAAAATCTCAAGCATTCTGTCCTTTTTATCTTTTAAATTTAAAATGCATGGTAATGCATTATTTTAATTGATTGCCATTCATAAATATCTAATGCGTACTATTTTACAACGTACGCACACATTCGTAAGAGTCGATCGGTCGGCAAATACATTGTGAATTGAATCGCACACAGAGGAGCGCGCGTACGCGTAGTTATTGCCCATAAATTTCATTAAATTTGGGAAACTTTCTAATAAAAGAAGAAGCCTTATTTACTCGTATTTTCAATAACGGTATATCATTATTTATATAATTGAACTTAAGCTTAAAATTTGGCTACTCTTTGAAAAATAACCCTGTATAAATTAAAGAACATGACCTGATTGACTGATTCTTTTTCGCCGAGCTAAAACCGCTAAAGGTAATTACGTATTTAGACTGTAACTTTATTTTATAATATAAGCACCCCCTAAGAATGCACGCAATAATGCACGCAAGCAAGCACGCACACACGCACGCACGCACGCACTTACGCACAGACGTACACACCAATTCAGCTGATTGGTCCGTTGAGTTACGCCGGTTATTCTGGTTCTACTGTTGATATCGTCATTACGAAATCCATCACACAGAGAACTATGAGCATAGCCCTCTTCATAGCTCGCTGAGCGAAATTGAGCTTCTTATACAGCCAGCAGTGAAGAATCATGTCTCAGATACATATATCATCATTGGCAAACGAGATGGTTATACCACTATCTTACGACACGCACGGAATGGAATGGGGTGATGAAATATCTTACGCTAACACCGCACAGAATTTTGTAGTCTTAAATAAGATAATAATTTAAAAAGATATTTGATACAACACAATCTATACTTATACATTACAGTACAGTTGATTATATCCCGGATTATGAAACAGAAGTTGATTATGTCAAAGAAAAGGACACGGCATACTTTTATTAATAATTTTTAATACACAGCAAAGCGAGCTGGTAACAAATACTATGTTCATAAAATACTGTACACTACACGTACATCTCCAAAGTATCAAGTATGCACGCGCACTAGACTCGTCGCAGTTATTACAAATATTATTACCGCAACCATTCTATATCAAAGCAAACTAAAGCAGATCTTTAGTTTAACAAAGAGAACGTCTCTATTACGTAATTTGCGAATTAATTTATTCATTACGCTGGCAAGCCTTTTATTGCAATTTGGGTTCTTATTTCTCAAATAAAAATATCATAATACGATAGAGATATTAAACCTTTTCTATAAATTACATTTCTGTACCGAATGTGGAAAAAATTACCTGAATATTTATGACTCTTTTTATGGTGTTATAGTTTTTTAATTCTGCTGATGTCAATTTATTTCTTCAAAAATCAACTGGCAGGTGGCACGCTTGACACAGATTAGTCATCACTCACGAGGCTCTCGAGACAAACCGATAACAGTTCTAAAAACGTTAAACTTAAATTTATATGACTGGGCACGGAGAAAATGGAAGTAAAACTACTCCTAGTGCGATTGGCAACTCTAGTGGAAATCGTGGTTGCCTTCGTTTTGATATTTGAGGTTTGGTTTCGTTGTGAAAGAATGCATTATAACTGGCGGAATTCTGGGTCTGCGTTCAGGCTGAGAATCTCTCTTTTTATATCATACTATCTGGTTTAGCAGACGTTGGTCTGCCCTTTCCGCACATCGCGCATTAATTCAGCACATCGCGCTCTCTGTTTGTCTTATTTATGACACTATACCAACATTTATGGTAATTATGAGTAATTTTAGTCAATAAATATAAAATATGTTAAAATATTATATTGTTAAAACAGACTACAGCATCACCTACGCGCACGTTTATATTTATGTGCTGTTGCTAATCTCTTCGGATATTTTTTAATCAAAAAATTTGAAATTAGAATTATTCGATGTGTGTAGTGTGGGGCCCGTTACCACTCCAGAAACTCTCACTTACTCAGCAAAGTTTTCTTGAATTCGTAGATTCCTCGAGCTATGTGGTCAGCCCATTGCTAATTCAGTTTACTAATCAGTTATACGATGTTGGTTACTCTGTTTCTATTGCGCATACTTTCCATTCGTAATCTATCACGCTGATAAATTCAGTCGCAGTCAATTTAGATGAAAAATATACAATAAAATAGAACCATTTTTATACAATACACAATGTATATTATAAATACTACTTTTTAAAATGTCATTTATAGTTTTATCATTGGTACAGAAAAGGTCCTCTTAATAAGATTACAATATTTATAAGATTTTAACAAAAACATTTAAAAATATGTTCAAAGGTTTCCTCAATCAACATAATACAAGTATATTGTAAATACTAAGTATTGAAAGTAAATAAGATTACAATGTATGTTGTAATAAAATCATTTAGAAAGAAATAAAAGAAAAAATAAACATTTATTGCAAACAAGTCACACACATAATGAGGCATTTAATTTTAAATATTTATAAGCAAATAAATTAATATAGGTTTAACAAATTAAAAAAAAACATTAAGTAACATGTTCATAGCTTTCCTCTATCAACATAATATATGCGGGTAGATTCGTTAATTCATTTATTTGTCTCTAAGCCGAACTAATGTAAATTAATAGTCTTATACCACCTACCGTGCAGTTGAAATTTTACTGAAGAGAAACGACGGCAATCTTCATTTGTTACTGTGTTCATTGATCGACACAGTCCGCAATTTAAATAATCCTGACATAACTGCTGTGAAATCTCAGGGGCTAAGCAGTCACTATAAATTTTAAAGTAAGCTAGTCAGACGGATTCAGCTATACTTCGCTATTCGCAGGCACCAATTAAAATTGTTATTTGCAATTTAAGTGCTGCTTTACTCGCTCGGCTTGGCATTGAAGAAAAATATCGTTAGGAAACCTGCATGTCTAAGAAACATAATATTTTCAGGATATTATGTAAAGTCCGCTTGGAAGCCGCTTTCAAGCCACAGGACTAGAAAGGATTCGGTATCAATATCAATGGCGAGTAAATCAATCATATTCGATCTGCCGACGACAGTCATTATGGCAGAATTTTTACCAATGACGTGACAATAATTTCATGACTTTGACCTAGTATTCTTACTAGGATCATCGCAGCCAATTACGCGTGTTATATTTTTTAAACTTTACTGTTATTTTAAGTTCCAATTTAAGTGCTTGTAACTAAAGGAATGCTTAAGGAGTGAACTCCTTAGGGTTTTAATATATGTATTTATAAACGGTTTCTTCAAGTACTCGTTTCAGAGTTACCTAAAAACAATAACAAAGTGATACTAAACTTAATGAAATATTTACTTTAAAGTTTCTACTACTATTGCAGTGCTAATCTGCCTGCAATACTTCGTGTGGCCTATTATAGAATAGAATAGAATAGAATCATTTTATTCAATATAGATTATACTACATAATACTTATTAAAAGTCATTTTTACTTTTACCACTGGTTTGTAAAAACCTCTGTCCTGGGAAGAACCAGCAAGTAACCTAGCGGGACTTTAAAAAATATTATGGTAGATCTTGTCTATCCTTTTAAAGGAAAAGACACATGCCTGTCTCGTTATGAATATTTTACGGGCCAAAAGAAGAACAATATTTTTATAGGCTCGAGTTCAGTTCAGTTAACAAAATTGAATAGTGACCTACTAACACAATATTTCTTTTAAATTTGTCCATATTTATAATTGAAACGACTTTCAGTTTATATTTCTAAGCGAAAAGTTGATCTCAATCTGATACTGAATGCGGTCTGTACAAACTCTTTGGAATCAAAACAAAATTAAACTGATTCTTAGCTTTGTTTCTTAACAATAGAACTCATTTTTTTTCTGCTAAAAATTGGTCAATATTAATCTAATATTATTATATCAAAATAATATTAGAGTTTGAAGAACTTAAATAACACACATTAATCATTAGCTGAGTTGATCCTAGTGAGAACTATTAGATGAATAATTTAAAATTTAAAATTTTGTACAACCGACTTCAATATAAGTTAATAGTTATATCTCAAAAACTGTTGGTTACACCTTAGTCAAATTTATACGGGACCGCACGAGAAGCACCAGCTTTCAAATAAAAAGATTCATCAAAATCGGTACACCCAGAAAAAGTTATGAGGTAACACACATAGAAAAACATACAGTCGAATTGAGTACCTCCTCCTTTTGAAGTCGGTAGAAAAAGAATGGAATAGAACCATTTTATTCAATACACAATGCATATTATAACATCTTTTGTGATAATCAATCAAAATATTAAAAATTGTGGTTGCCTATGAGAGATAATAAATGGGGAGGAAAATGTTCAGCAGTGGAGTTTTGATAGGCTGGTATGTATGGATGTATGCTAATATTTACCTTTAGGAACGGTCGACAATCAAAAATGGCGCTGTCATTATGACAATGGACAAATGGTTCCACAGTGTTTTTATCTTGTCAATAATTTTTTATTGACAACACTGTTGAACCGCTTCGCGTAAATTCCGTACAATGACACATAAAGATTTTAAAATCAATGATTAGATTTTTTCGGTAACGTATCTGATATTTAGATATTTTATTATATTATTTATAAAAAATTATGCATACAATATGTATTTTATCGGCTAATGCCATACTATTACCCAAAACAGATGAAACGTTTAAAATTCTTATTTTTAAAAATTTCTATTTTTGTGCCGTGTGTTCTTGCTATGGATGTAAGAGGCGATTTAGAGAAATGCTAAAAATCAGACTGATAGAAAACAGTATCACAATTTAGTGCAAGTCATATTAAATTATAATACCTAGACCAGTGCGGAGGCGAGATAAACAAGCCAGCGTCGAACGATAGACTATGATAAATCTGGATGATAGTGATGATAAGATAGGATAAATTTTAACGTCTTTTTGAGTTCCGTACCCAAAGGTTAAATTGGAATCCTATTAATTTAACTCTCTTGTCTATCTGTTTTCAGTCCGTCCGTTTGTCTGTCCATTAGTATATCACGAATCTCTTATTCTACCCATTTTATTACAGTATAATATATATTTTTATTACATTAAAATGGCTAGTACAAGATCTTAAAACCAACCTAATTAGAAATTTGGAATTTCTGATTAAGATTAAGGATAATATACTCGTATTAAGTACCATATTAAACTGTATTTAAACAAAAAATACTGAAAAAATCAATTTACAATGTAGTTTGTCCAAGAACAAAGTAAAAAAAGCATTTGCCAATAAAATATCTAGTTTAAAAAAAGTTTATTGGTCATAATACGAACGGAACCTTAATAGAGTGCGTAACCGAATTGCACTTGGGGATTTTATTTTAGATTATCATGGGGCATGCTTCAGTTACAGATGAGTCTAGCTACTATATAAATTATACAATATATGTTTTTATGAAGAAGAGCCGCTACAGAATTATGAACGCAACACAAATGGTTCTTCTCAACTGGGAAGGCCTACGCTCTGAAGAACTCCAGTGTAATATAGCACCATAATCTAGGGTGTCTGTAGAGAACATGAGACAATTTTTTACTGATAACGAGACAATCCATCTTAGTTTTCGGGGTGACAACGCATTTGCATTTTGATTCTTAAACGATAATAGCTAGCTGTAGGTCTCTATGGGCCAGACCACCGCTTAACATCAGGTGGACCATGTGGTCGTTTGAAATCAATACTTCTAAAAAAATATGGATACTAATAATGTTTATACTCCCAGTATTAGAATATTATTCTTAAAAAATTACAAAAAGATGATACATGCGGAGGTTTATTATTAGTTTCTTCTCCAGGTACAGGGACTAAATTTCAAAACGGTAGTAAATTTGAAAAAGAGACATTTGACAAATGAAATTTTAATGTCTCACGTCAAAAAATAAATATATTTTAATTTTATCTTACTCGTACATAAAATACAAGTAATTTTTATTTCATTAATTGGGAGAAGTGTTAAATAATTTTGTTAAGTTTAACATCAAAATGAAACATTAAAAATCCTGTTGTAATAAATGCAAAAAGAATATAACGAACATTATATTTCTTTCAATTCCAATTTATGCAATTAATTAAGCCTTCACTGAATATCAAAAATTATATTTGTTACATCGACTGTCGGCAATATTCCCGCGCCGGATATTACTCTTTGGTGCCTTATCGCACATTCTTTGAAAAAGTGATTTGGGTTACGACGTAATACTTGATTTTCTCAAAACTGTTTGATACGGTTGAGTAGATATGCTTTTGTTGTTTTTTTTAAATATTTTTGATATTCAAAGACTAATAATGTTTTCCCAAGTTTCGAAAGAAGTATTAATTACTAAAAATGTCAATTATATTTCAAATCTATTCATATTATATGACTATAGTATATTTTTTCTAAACCTTTCTGTATTTTTACACGCTTTTTATTAGCTTGACTTGTTTGTGCATACTGCATATATCTACTCGTTGATTGCTTCATAGGGAGGATTTTGCCATAGTTGCCACGCTTGGCAGGCGGGTTGGCAATCGCATTTTTTTATAATTTTCAGTTGTTATCAGTATATGAGGTAGTGGTTATCTTTGTTGTATGACTGCAATGGAATTTTAAAATTCACTTTTCACTTATTTCTCGACGACTCAATTTCCGAAAATTTGTAGAAATATTTAGAACCGATAACAATTACAATAATTTAATGATTATCAAGTATTCTCACTAGCATTATCATAACTCATAATAAATGCGAGTTGTTTTAGTTTGAATCTAGAAACAAGAACAAACTCTAATATATATAATGGATGAAAATATTCCATGAAACTGAGACTACACTCAAGCCGGATATTGCTTGAAAGATATAGCGACGTGGCTACTGATGTTGCCCGGAGTACGCTGTCGTATTGATAAAAAACTTTTGAACTTAGTTCGTGGAAAATGTACGTGTAAATTTGAAATATGTATTTGTTTGTGTTTTATTTCATTTTTTAGAACGGTAAATCTTTACGGCTAAATTATACAGGGTCATTTTGCAATAACCGGCTAATTTTGCAGAGAAGGTTCAGAATAAGTAATATAGACAAAAGGTGAAGAAAAATTAATAAAAAATCTCAAGCATTCTGTCCTTTTATCTTTTAAATTTAAAATACATGGTAATGCATTATTTTAACTGATTGCCATTCATAAATATCTAATGCGTACTATTTTACAACGTACGCACATTCGTAAGAGTCGATCGGTCGGCAAATACATTGTGAATTGAATCGCACACAGAGGAGCGCGCGTACGCGTAGTTATTGCCCATAAATTTCATTAAATTTGGGAAACTTTCTAATAAAGAAAAAGCCTTACTCGTATTTTCAATAACGGTATATCATTATTTATATAATTGAACTTAAGCTTAAAATTTGGCTACTCTTTGAAAAATAGCCCTGTATAAATTAAAGAACATGACCTGATTGGCTGATTCTTTTTCGCCGAGCTAAAACCGCTAAAGGTAATTACGTATTTGGACTGTAACTTTATTTTATAATATAAGCACCCCCTAAGAATGCACGCAATAATGCACGCAAGCAAGCACGCACACACGCACGCACGCACGCACTTACGCACAGCCGTACACACCACTTCAGCTGATTGGTCCGTTGAGTTAAGCCGGTTATTCTGGTTCTACTGTTGATATCGTCATTACGAAATCCATCACACAGAGAACTATGAGCATAGCCCTCTTCATAGCTCGCTGAGCGAAATTGAGCTTCTTATACAGCCAGCAGTGAAGAATCATGTCTCAGATACATATATCATCATTGGCAAACGAGATGGTTATATTCTTATTGGATGGTTATTATCTTACGACACGCACGAAATGGAATGGGGTGATGAAATATCTTACGCTAACACCGCACAGAAGTTTGTAGTCTAAAATAAGATAATAATTTAAAAAGATATTTGATACAACACAATCTATACTTATACATTACAGTACAGTTGATTATATCCCGGATTATGAAACAGAAGTTGATTATGTCAAAGAAAAGGACACGGCATACTTTTATTAATAATTTTTAATACACAGCAAAGCGAGCTGGTAACAAATACTATGTTCATAAAATACTGTACACTACACGTACATCTCCAAAGTATCAAGTATGCACGCGCACTAGACTCGTCGCAGTAATTACTAATATTATTACCGCAACCATTCTATATCAAAGCAAACTAAAGCAGATCTTTAGTTTAACAAAGAGAACGTCTCTATTACGTAATTTGCGAATTAATTTATTCATTACGCTGGCAAGCCTTTTATTGCAATTTGGGTTCTTATTTCTCAAATAAAAATATCATAATACGATAGAGATATTAAACCTTTTCTATAAATTACATTTCTGTACCGAATGTGGAAAAAATTACCTGAATATTTATGACTCTTTTTATGGTGTTATAGTTTTTTAATTCTGCTGATGTCAATTTATTTCTTCAAAAATCAACTGGCAGGTGGCACGCTTGACACAGATTAGTCATCACTCACGAGGCTCTCGAGACAAACCGATAACAGTTCTAAAAACGTTAAACTTAAATTTATATGACTGGGCACGGAGAAAATGGAAGTAAAACTACTCCTAGTGCGATTGGCAACTCTAGTGGGAATCGTGGTTGTCTTCGTTTTGATATTTGACGTTTGGTTTCTTTGTGAAAAATGCATATCAACTGGCGGAATTCTAGGTCTGCGTTCAGCCTGCAAATGCCGCTTTTTTATATTTTACTAGCTGGCTCAGCAGACGTTGGTCTGCCCTTTCCGCACATCGCGCATTAATTCAGCACATCGCGCTCTCTGTTTGTCTTATTTATGACACTATACCAACATTTATTGTAATTATGAGTAATTTTAGTCAATAAATATAGAATATGTTAAAATATTATATTGTTAAAACAGACTACAGCATCACCTACGCGCACGTTTATATTTATGTGCTGTTGCTAATCTCTTCGGATATTTTTTAATCAAAAAATTTGAAATTAGATAGAATTATTCGATGTGTGTAGTGTGGGGCCCGTTACCACTCCGGAAACTCTCACTTACTCAGCAAAGTTTTCTTGAATTCGTTGATTCCTCGAGCTATGTGGTCAGCCCATTGCTAATTCAGTTTACTAATCAGTTATACGATGTTGGTTACTCTGTTTCTACTACGCATACTTTCCATTCGTAATCTATCACGCTGATAAATTCAGTCGCAGTCAATTTAGATGAAAAATATACAATAAAATAGAACCATTTTTATACAATACACAATGTATATTATAAATACTACTTTTTAATATGTCATTTATAGTTTTATCATTGGTACGGAAAAGGACCTCTTAATAAGATTACAATATTTATAAGATTTTAACAAAAACATTTAAAAATATGTTCAAAGGTGTCCTCAATCAACATAATACAAGTATATTGTAAATACTACGTATTGAAAGTGAATAAGATTACAATGTATGTTGTAATAAAATAATTTAGAAAGAAATAAAAGAAAAAAGTAAACATTTATTGCAAACAAGCCACACACATAATGAGGCATTTAATTTTAAATATTTATAAGCAAATAAATCAATATAGTTTTAACAAATTAAAAAGTAACATGTTCATAGCTTTCCTCTATCAACATAATATATGCGGGTAGATTCGTAAATTCATTTATTTGTCTCTAAGCCGAACTAATGTAAATTAATAGTCTTATACCACCTACCGTGCAGTTGAAATTTTACTGAAGAGAAACGACCGCAATCTTCTTTATTTAGTTTTGTAACTGTGTTCATTGATCGACACAGTCCGCAATTTATATAATACCCTAACATTACTGCTGTGAAATCTCAGGGGCTAAGCAGTCACTATAAATTTTAAAGTAAGCTAGTCAGACAGATTCATTCGCAGGCACCAATTAAAATTGTTATTTGCAATTTAAGTGCTGCTTTACTCGCTCGGCTTGGCATTGAAGAAAAATATCGTTAGGAAACCTGCATGTCTAAGAAATATAATATTTTCAGGATATTATGTAAAGTCCGCTTGGAAGCCGCTTTCAAGCCACAGGACTAGAAATTATTTGGTAACAACATCAATGGCGAGTATATCAATCATATTCGATCTGCCGACGATAGTCATTATGGCAGAATTTTTACCAATGACGTGACAATAATTTCATGACTTTGACCTAGCACTCTTACTAGGATCATCACAGTCAATGACACGTGTTATATTTTTTTAAACTTTACTGTTATATTAAGTATCAATTTAAGTGCTTTTAACTAAAAGGAATGCTTAAGAAGTGAACTCATTAAGGGTTTTAATATATGTATTTATAAACGGTTTCTTCAAATACTCCTTTCAGAGTTACCTAAAAACAATAACAAAGTGATACTAAACTTAATGAAATATTTAATTAAAAAGTTTCTAGTACTATTGCAGTGCTAATCTGCATGTGATGCTATTCTATAATAGGCCACACGCCTATCATAGAATAGAATAGAATCATTTTTATTCAATATAGATTATACTAAATAATACTTATTAAAATTCATTTTTTACTTTTACCACTGGTTTGCAAAAAAACCTCTGCCCTGGGAAGAACCAGCAAGTAACCCAGCGGGCCTTTAAAAAAATATTATGGTAGATCTTATCTATTCTTTTAAAGGAAAAAAAAACACATGCCTGTCTCGCTATGAACGTTCTACGGGCTAAGAGAAGAACAATATTTTTATAGGTTCGAGTTCAGTTCAATTAACAAAATTGAATAGTGACCTACTAACACAATAATTCTTTTAAATTTGTCCATATTTATAGTTGAAACGACTTTCAGTTTATATTTCTAAGCTAAAAGTTCATCTCAATCTGATACTGAATGCGGCCTGTACAAACTCTTTGGAATCAAAACAAAATTAAACTGATTCTTAGCTTTGTTTCTTAACAATAGAACTCATTTGTTTTCTGCTGAAAAATGGTTAAATTGCATTAAAATAATATACTATATTATTATATCAAAATAATATTAGAGTTTGAAGAACTTAAATAACACATATTAATCATTAGCTGAGTTGATCCTAGTGAGAACTATTGGATGAATAATTTAAAATTTAAAATATTGTGCAACCGACTTCAATATAACTTATTAGTTATATCTCAAAAACTGTTGGTCACACCTTAGTCAAATTTATATGAGACCACATGAGAAGCACCAGCATTCAAATAAAAAAAGAATCATCAAAATCGGTTCACCCAGAAAAAAGTTATGAGGTAACACATAGAAAAATGTACAGTCGAATTGAGTACCTCATCCTTTTTGAAGTCGGTAGAAAAATAGAATAGAATAGAACCATTTTTATTCAAAACACAATGCATATTATAACATCTTTTGTGATAATCAATCAAAATATTAAAAATTGTGAGAATAAATGGGGGAGGAAAATGTTCAGCAGTGGAGTTTTGATAGGCTGGTATGTATGGATGTATGCTAATATTTACCTTTAGGAACGGTCGACAATCAAAAATGGCACTGTCATTATGACAATGGACAAATGGTTCCACAGTGTTTTTATCTTGTCAATAATTTTTTATTGACAACACTGTTGAACCGCTTCGCGTAAATTCCGTACAATGACACATAAAGATTTTAAAATCAATGATTAGATTTTTTCGGTAACGTATCTGATATTTAGATATTTTATTATATTATTTATAAAAAATTATGCATACAATATGTATTTTATCGGCTTATGTCATACTATTACCCAAAACAGATGAAACGTTTAAAATTCTTATTTTTTTAATTTCTATTTTTGTGCCGTGTGTTCTTGCTATGGATGTAAGAGGCGATTTAGAGAAATGCTAAAAATCAGACTCCGATAGAAAACAGTATCACAATTTAGTGCAAGTCATATTAAAATTCATAATACCTAGACCAGTGCGGAGGCGAGATAAACAAGCCAGCGCGTCGAACGATAGACTATGATAAATCTTCCTTACAAAAGTAGAGGCACATGACCAGCAGTGGACTGATGCGGCCTGATAAAGAAGAAGGAGATAGATAATAACGTATACTTAGATTCAAATAATCAAAGAAGAAGATATGTACAATTATTTATGCACCTTTTCAAATGTAAGGAAAATTTATTGTTTAAGATGCCATCATAATTCACTGATGATAAATACGTAATCCAGTTAATCGTAAAGAGTGATCGTAGTTTCATGTCAGAATCATTCCTACATGCAGTGCTCAAACAAATTGATTTATTCATTCGTTACATTAGAACAAGGCAAAACGGTACAGGACAAGACAGGACATGACATAACAGGACAGGATGGAGCGGGGCAGGGTAGGGCAGGACAGAACAGGTCAGATCAGGACGAGACAGGATGGGACAGGACAGTGCAGGACATTGCAGACCAGAACAGGACAGGACAGAACAAAAGAGGACAGTAAACGAGAGGAGGAGACATGGGAGGGGTGGAGAGTAGAGGCATTGAGTGGAGAGGACAAAAGAGGAGAGGAAAGGATTGCATTGGAGAGGAGAGTAGAGAATTGGATTGGAAATGAGGTGAGAGGAGACAAGAGAATAGAATAGAATAAAATAGAATGGAATTCAATATAGAAATATAGAATTGGTAACATACATTTTTTTATCTATATTGAATTCTATTCTATTCCATATTCTGTGAAACATCAATTCATTCAACCGCTAGTTCGGAAAAAGCATTTTATTCAACCACTAGTGTGGCGATTCAGGTATAAATTTCCTTCAATGAGACATACACACATTTAGCAGTGAACTTTTACGGCTGATGATACTATAAGTTCATACTGCGTAGATCGGAACAAAAATTAATAATTTTAATCTGGAGGTAGCCGTGGTTAACTATGACATTGGGACGTCAAACACCTCAGTCTCCCCGTGACCATGGGTGCTGTAAAGTACTCGAAACGTCGGAAATATAAAATAAGTTAATATACGAGATAAAATCCCTAAGAACTGGTTTTACTAAGATGGAATGCCTCGTTTCATGTGAAAAGGGTCTCCGGGTCTCTACACTCACCATATGAAACACAGTAGCCAGATATTTTACGCTGGTATTCTGTGAGAGGGTGGTCGGATGAGTCGACCCATTCGTGATACAACCATAATATAGCTGCAGCGTGGAACTACCATATCCAAATAGTCAATAATGTCGATAGTAAAAACTTCTCCCATGCATTGCCTCATAAAAGGGGATTATTTTGAGTTGTTATCGGTGATCACGCTGGCCTTCAATTTCTCGAAGTACAACGAAACTCCGCAATAATGTGTAATAGTACATTTAATGAGTTATTTAATAACAATATTAAAATTTCAAACTAGTTGTCGGGTGCGGAGCTCAGAGCGTAATAGCACGACCGGCCAGTTCGTGACGATGAGTGACGTCGCTCTTGGACGCGTCTCCAGTCCATCTATTCCATTTCCTCGCCATCCGTTATATGGGGTAGTGGATTACCTAACGCAGGTACTACATCGGAAAAAATAAAGTAACAATTTATTCTTCTTCATCAGTCTGTAAATGTCTTCTGCTGGACATTGGCTTCTCCATTTGCAGGGTTCAGTAGTGATGGGTCTTTTATGCCATTACACGTCAGTATTTTAATTTATACCTAATATAATAAAGAATATCATAAGCTCTAATCTAACTATTATAAATCTAACAACATCGTTTGGTAAAATAAACCTTTTTAGTAAAATAAGAGCTGCTATTTCGCATACTAAATATATAATGAGAGACAAACATTAAATATTTCTACCAAACTAGTATTGTTAGAAACCTGAACAAAGTTAGCAAGTTTCATTATCACGTTTCATATCATGTTGACGAGTGAGTGTAATAAACTCTTTTTAATTTTAATATAAAAGTTAAAGTTACAGAATATAGACGTCCAAGGTCTCCTCTCATTTATAAGAGGGTTTAAGGGCAACAAACTCTTCACCGTGCTGCCCAAATGCGTGACGGACTTCACATTCCTTCAAAATATGGTTTTCCTTCATTGCTGAGCAGGTGGTAAATCAGCATTTAATTTGCAATTATTAATTCCATTGGTGCCGATGGGGATCAAACCCGAGTTGCTCGCGTACTGTGAGGTAGGCTCTTAACCACTGAGCTACCACGGCTCGCCACACAACAGCCAATTTTAAGACTTATCAAATAAAAAGCACATAAAATTATATATACTTCTTGTGCTGCCTACGTCGCGCTTTTCAATTATTTTTGCCGCGGTAATAGACCATCGGGTTATCTAAATATAATTTTTCTATAGGATAAGGCTAACAAACGAACACAGTCCATCCGATGGTAAGTGAATGCTGTTACCAATAGACATCTACATCTATACTCGATAAAAATCGAAATGCAGATGCGTTGTCAACCTTGAGCACTAAGATGGAATGCCTTGTTTATAGTAAAAGGGTCTCAGGTGCTATACATTCACCATGATTTTCAATAAGAATTGTTGTAATCTATATTGGATATAAATTATTCTAATGTTCTCTATTCTAGCTTAAAATACCTATTTTCTCTTGCTTCGAAGCCAACTACATTGTAATCAGATGTTGTGCACGTGTGTACTCTAATGGCAGTTTATAAAAAGTCAAATCGCTTTGACTACGCTTCGTATGTACATACGAGTACAATGTGAATGGAATCGCTCACAAAAAAAAATATACCTTATCGGACTTTATAAAACTGTATGAATGCATGTATGTAATAATATACTTTATCGGACACCACAAAACGCGAAAAAAACGAGGTTCTTAAACGAGGGTCAATTTAGGTGTTCATATACCACAGTATTAACTTTCCATCAGGTGGACTATGCTTGTCTGTCATACTTAATTCTTTTTTTTTAAACAAAATACCCGACGGAAAGTGCACTGTTGAAGGAGCAAGATTTCTACTACTGCGAAGAGCAAAACGATTGCGAAGCGTGGCAATTTTGGAAAATCCGGAATATGACACTCCGGATACACTGCCCTTTCACGGGCTGATGAGGAGATAAAATAAGATTTTTTTAATAAGCACTCCGTTAAAAGCAAATAGAAAATAACACTAATGACCCTATAAAATGTATCAACTTAAGGCGACAGCAGCATTAACATTTTAATAATGCAGTCGAACTAGTTGAAAGTTTGAGAGTAGATTTTGTGCTTCAATTGTCGTTAAGGCTTTAAGAAGCCTGAATGACCCTGACGAAAGGGCGACCACAGAGATTTTAGCCGACGTCAACACCGTCTCGTGACTACGTTCTGTATTACTTAGAAAAGTGCAAAGATTAATAGACTGCAGAGGTGACAAGTATATAAGTGATACACTACCTATTATGCTTGCGCATCACTGAGAGTTATGTCGCGGTTAAGCATATTCAATTACATTGCACAGTGTGGTGCTGTAGCTTCATCTGATAGGCGTCACGAGCTATCAAGTGTTTAAGTTTTAAATACGTAAGAATTTTATTATATTTGTTGAATCATATTTATTTGTGTCGTATTAGTAGCTCTGAGTCTAAGCGCTCGATGTAAATTTCGCCCGGGTTTGATCCTAGCAGCACAAATGAAATTTTTAATTGCAATTTTAAGTGCTGATTTAGAACGTGCTCGACATGGAAGGAAAATATCTTGAGGAAACCTGCAAGTCTGAGGAATAAAAAAAAATTGAAGACATGTGAAGTTCGCCAACACGCATTGGGGCAGCGTGGCGGACATTTTCTTGCCCTAAAACCCTCTCAGAAATAAGAGGAGTCCTGTGTCCTTTACTTTTGTATCGTATACATATGCAATATTCATATTCGTTTCAGATACAGAAGGGTACCTAATGCTGAGAAAAATATCATGTGGAGGCCACGAAAACGTAAAACATCTTTGTACATAGATAAAATGTTCTATTGATTGTCAGTTATTTCATATGTCACATTTGCTATAGAGTTTAGAACGTTTCAGATAGGGCAAAATAAAAATAATACAAATTGTTATGGGAATGATTTATTAATAATATATACATTTATAGGTATTTATAATAAAAATAATGAACAAGCTGTAAGGTTCAACTGATAGTGT
Source organism: Parnassius orleans (assembly GCA_029286625.1). NCBI lineage: Eukaryota > Metazoa > Arthropoda > Insecta > Lepidoptera > Papilionidae > Parnassius > Parnassius orleans. The sequence goes on along the minus strand of JAGSMP010000396.1, from coordinate 55,893 downwards.
TTCTTGTAAACACAATTGTAAAATTGCTGTCCTCATTTTTATTAAATGTGAATTGATGAAACGTAGTCAAGATCACTTCATATAAAATATATTTAATTAAATTGGCACATGGCGTATTTGGCCTTCTACTTACAACTCGGTGGAAATTTGGAAAGAAAGATTTTGTCTGTTCTTAATTCTCTTGTTTACACCATTTTTCACAGAAGTATTGTTTATAACTAGCGTGGTTTTTAAAAGCATGATTAAGTGTCAGTTGTATATCGTCAATCAGATCCTGAACTTTTTTGTCATTTATTTTTGTATCATTTTATTATCTTGTAAGCTTCTTAAAAACTGACGCAAAGTCATTAGTTTATTACATGTTATATTTTTTCTGTAACGTACTGGGTATCTTGGATAAGTTTGTAATTTGTTTTAATTTTATGACAAAATTATCGTAATAAATTATTACGTTTTCTACAGTGATTCTCTCCTTTTAGTTTCGGCGTGACCGTAAGATGTTATATAAGTACTGAGTTACCGTCAGTTACTAAGCGGCCATAAATCAATATAATATGTATGTATAGACATAAAATTCTACATATTCTGAAACCTGGTAAAATTATTTAATTTTCCATACCAATTGATGGGCCTGAGTATAGTGCCAGTTGTGCTCTTTGGCTAAAGTTATTTTTATTTTATGCACAATTACAGACAAAACAATATTGATTGTGCATCTCTAAAATAAAATTTTACCTCTTCTACTTCTAATAGTAGTTTTTTCTATAAGACCATTTCCAGTAACAATTTTGTTTACAGTTATGAGAGTAACATTTTTATCAGGTGCTTTATTCATAGTGCATTGAGCAATACTTTGACGGGTTCTGTACAGAAAATGATTTTGGCTTTGGTATTTCTTATTTGAAATAATTCGTAGGCGTAGTGCTGCAGAAAACTGTTCCAAATATGGATGGCCGCTACCAACGTATGTAATACCTGCTATGTTACACCTATTTACATAGAAACTTTAATTATCATCTGCATAAAATTCTAAATAGTACTTTTTGCACAAGAAAGTATTTAGGTATTTTTTAGTATTTTTAAGTACTTTGAGATCACTACATCTTATTAATTGAATTCGCTAATTAAGTGAATAGTAAAACAAACCAAGAGGTCCGTGATTTAAAATGTCTTGCAGCTTTTTATCGAAAATAGTTAATAATTTAGCCATCTGATAAAACTTTTAAGTGGCCAGTGCCAGCCATAAATTAATGATGATATTTGCGTCATTAGACTGGAAAAAGTCTATTAAAATTTTTATAATGCAATTTGACCATCTTCAGTATGATTGACCGTGTGTATGAATTTTATAAGTCTATGTTATTTTTATGAAAATTATTATTGGAGATAATATACCTTTCACATTAATTTTAGTCTCGAATTAAATTAAACAAAATAGAAATTTGAACTTTTTAAGAAATCCCATCGGTAGCCTTCGTTTAACGTAGAAATCTTGTAATGACGTGCATTTCTTTTAATATGAACTTAGTCGTATTTCTTTGAAACTGACAAGGTTTGTTTTATCTAAAACTAAGAATGTTGCTGATGAAACGACCTAAAAATTAGGTAGGATAGGTTTCGCTTTTGCAAAATGTCCCGTTAATGGCTCTTTATAATTGATCTTCAAATGTAAAACACCGACTGAAAATCAAATGATTATTGGTACCTAGTAAATTTTTTTTTAATTCATTGAACATTTTAAGAATGTGTTGAAGTTCCACTGGTAAAGAAAAACAAATATATATATTATATTTGTCGACGAAAATAAGGACCTATTTATACATCGCATCCCACCAAGAATTTCTAATGTAAGCTAAAATGTGATAATAACTGTAAACATTTGAATAAAAAATAATGAAAACATTTGTAAATACTTGCTTTACAACATTTGACCGTAATAAAATAGAACAAGATAGACCGTAATAGTAACAGCCGGGTCAGCGCGCGATTCAGATCCGTCTAGAGACATTAAATTTCAGCGAGCACTGTCGAATTCAATAGGAGTGACAGAAAAAACGCTAGTTGATATAGAAGGGCAAAATAAATTATTTAAATTAAAGTAAAATCACTTTATTAAAAATCAAAATAGCCCAATAGCTTTATTAACATGTGACATATAATTGTACTTATTATACTCAACATTATTTTATGGAAATCTGAGAATGTTGAAAATTTAAGTATTTTCAGAAGGTACTTTGCAATTATTTTTTATTGAGTGAATTTTGTGGAATCGTGTTTTGAAAATCGCCACCTGGAATGCGCTCAATTGTAAGTACAGTTTTTTTTGATAACCACGTGAAAACACAAAACGATCTCAATTTGGCTCTATTCAGCATCTTAATATGGACATCACTCGGGATTCAGAGATTTTAAAAGTTTTTATGCGCAGATACTGGAAGATCTAATATAATATTATTACTGTCACGTGTGAGACAACCCTTATTCTTATATACATATTCCCATCACACGAAATATTTTAATGGTTGGTTAGAAAAATAATATCTACATGCAAACTTTCACAGGATAAAGGAGACAATTTCTTTTTGTATGGAGAATGGGCCCACTACAAATTTTAGGGATACTTAATGAAATGTATGTCGATTTATTCCTTATAATCTATAGATTGCAAAATTAATATTAGTTTTATCGCATCTAAAGGAATTCAGAGAAATTAAAATATGAATATCAATAACCTAAAAAGAAACTAAACGTTATTTTTTAAATCTGGCTTTACGGCTCTGGGTTCTAGCCCTTCTGAGCCTAAACTAAAAGTTGTTTTCTATTAGTATTGTGAGTTAGAATAGTGTATATAGAATAGAATAGGACAGCTAAATAATTAATAGCATAAAACAAAGTTGCAGGTACATTTAACATTTATAGGTACTTTTAGACTGATGGAAAATCCTTTAGTAGTTCCGGCAAAAAATAGTACACTGACCAAGAAACATGGCGTGGAGGCTATTTTTTACATGTATTGATTGATTAGTGAATATACATCACAAACACCATTACAGTAATTAAATAAATATGATTAAAGCCAAAATGAATAAAAGATAATATGTTCATTTATAATATTACCTTTACATGCTATATAGTAAGAAAGATGTTTTAATCTGGTTGTAAAAGGATAAAAACACAAAGTAAAATACCACTGTATTTATTACTGTAATCATTTCAAAGTAGTCTATTAATAGTGGAACAGACAGACAGGCGGTGTTAAGACTTTATTTTGATATATCTTTGTTGGTTAGTAAAGGTGCAGTGTGTAAACTTTGCTTTAAAATATATTAACTGATTAGTTATTATACCCCAAACACCATTAAAGCCAAAATGACTAGGTAATATCATGTTTATTTATGTTGATAAATATGAAGTGAGATGTTTTAAACTAGTTGTGTAAGGATTACAAAACACATGTATAATTTAATTGTATTTATTATTGTCAGTCATTATCATTCCAAAAGATTTTTTCAAAATAACTTGATAATAACACCATTTATGAAATTGTTAGGAATCATAAGGATATTTTATGTGATATAAGACTGTTGTCTTCAATATCCATATACTTTTTGTCTCTGCTTACGAGCAGCTCGACAAGATTTCAGCCTACAAGACATACACATTTATTCTAAGCAACCCACCTGAAAAAGTTAATGAATATTGAAACAAGCACACATGTACTTATTTATCTAATATCATTTGCAACCAGTAACACGGTTTTAGGTGCATGTGCGTCCAACAGTGAACTATTAAGGGTGTTTAGCGAGTTTTACCTCTACAGCGATTGAGAAAATAAATAGCACGTAAGATGTTTTGAACTGGTCGTGATGAGATAAAAAAACTCTGTATTGTCACTGTATTTGTTATTGTAAAATCATCACATTCTTAAAGCAGTATTAAAGTGACACATGCCACCAGGTGCAGTGGCAGGGCATTGTTATTAATTTGTATTGATTGAATAACATGTTTACATTCCAAGCACCATTAAAACCAAAATGACTGGATAGTAACATATCCGATTTTTATGATATTAACCACGAAAATAAATAGCATGTAAGGTGTTTTGAACTATTTGTGTTAGGATAAAAAGAAACACTGTATTGTCACTGCATTTTTATTGTTTATTATTGTAAAATCATCATATTCTTAAAGCAGTCTATTATAAGTATCACAGGCCATGAGGTGTAGTGCCAGGACATTCTTTTAATATGTGTTCATTGATTAGCATGTTTACATCCAACTGCAATTAAAGCTAAAATGTAAAATTCTCGAGTAGCAGTCTCGTACCGGTAAGCTCAGTGGGACGGCTACCTCCAGTTGGAGTGACGACCTGGTAAGATATTCAAAAGTCTATAGATGCAGGTGGCTCAGGACCGTGCTTTGTATAATTCCTTGGGGAGGCCTATAGGCTGTAATGATGAAGAAGTTTTAAACTAGTTGTACGGATACGGCTCGACCGGGGTAGGACACGCTCACGGAAAACGCTACCAGCGTAAAATAGTAGCTTAATGCTCCTGTGTTTCGTATGGTGAGTGTAGAGAACCGAGTCCTTTTACTGGAAACGAAGCACCCATCTTAGTCCTCAGGGTGACAATGCATCTGCATTTTGATTCTTAAACGAGGATAAATGTAGATGTCTATGAGCCACAGCATCTACTTACCATCAGGTGGACCGTGCTCGTTTGTCACACTTATTCTATAAAAAACAAAAGGAAATTGTCAATTGAAAGAGATACGAAAAGGTACCAGAGCATCTATTCAACTTGCTCGGCGTTTATTTATAAATTAGGCGCTTTATTTATAATAAGGCACATAGTAGAAACAGGTCAAGTAAGCAACAATATTAAGTTTTATTGATTATTATTCGTCATCATTACAACAATTCGCTGCTGAACATAGGTCTCTCCTAAACTAAATATATAATGTAAAATATTGTATAGCCCTTCCGTCAACTGCCATCGCGTTTCGTCCCATGGTGTCGTAAAAGTCGTAATAGAGTAAAATAAAGATACCAGGAGATGAGCAGCAACATCTCCTATAGAATACCACAAAGCTTTGGTTGCCACAAGCGCAACTGTGGCAAATCAATATATAATGATGCATATTTATATTACTATATAAATATGCATCATTACTACTTATGTATAAATTATTCCAATCATTGTGAGGTTCATTTAAATGGTATTCACAAATACGAGCGCACAGTGGCACATAAAATGAGTTATCAATCAGCAATCTCTTTAGGTTAGTAGTTCTTTTAGTTTAGGTATTAAGAATCTAGATAAATGATTACATAACTTAAAATACAGTGTCGAAGTAGAAGCAGCACGCTTATAACTAGCCACAGAATAATAGAATCATTTTTATTCAATATAGATTACAATACATAATACTTATTAAAGTCATTTTTACTTTACCACTGGTTCGCAAAAACCTCTGTCCTGGGAAGAATCAGCAAGAAACCCAGCGAGACTTTTTTAAAAAAAGCACATTTACAATATAATTTTTATACAATTGTTTTGAAAACATTTAGAAACAACAGTAGAAGGATCACCTCATTCCCAGGGTTATTATCAGTCATTTACTCTCTAGTAGTATAATAACCCTTACTAGACAATTTTGCTTAAGAAATAATTTAAACCTTTGATAGAAAAGGTCTGCATATTATAGTAATTGTTGATGCTCTCTGGAAATGGCAGGAGTTACAGTTACAGGCATAAGTGGTGTTTGTTGGATGTTACTGATGTCTTCAATATTCATGAATTGTAATTCCATATCCCTGTTATCATTTGTGTCTCCATACAGTTGTAGAAGCTCTCGGCCGACAAGATTACAGACTCATTCTAAATGATCCACCTGAAAAGTGTTTTGTTTTCATCAACTAACCGAACAGACTATAGTTTTACAGTGTCTTCCACCTAAATAATGATATTTATTAATATTTTATTTATTTCAATCTTTATTACTAATAAACAGTCTTAATGTCTCTTAAATTATATATAAATAGCATGTACTCGTTTCCTTCATAATACTTTTGTAGTAAACCAGATTCCACTAAGGTAAAAAGAAATAAAAATACATAAAATCAGAAAGGTAAACAAGTGAAGTAGTTATTTTAGAATTATAACATTATTTGACTAAGTACAAGTTCCTAGACGTTTTACATTTACACTAATTTCATTTAAGGTAAAAATATTACCTGTGTATTAAGTACAAAGGCAGACAAATATGGGGTAGGTAAGGAAGAAGTAGCAACCAAAGAAAAAAAACTGTGGTTATCGAATATCTCCCTATAAGGCAATCTGTGGGGAGGTCTATATTCAGCAGTAGACTTTTGATAGGCTGTAAAGTTAAAGATAACCTGGTGGTGAATAGCCAAATTGTTTGTAGTGAGGTGTATGATACTACAAACATCAATCTGTGCCAAAGCATTATGCTAACTCCTCCGGCAAGCCTATTTCAGGCAGGGATCACTTACAGGCTGTTAAAGTAAAGTAGTACCTGGTGTGATGGTATCCACTGCAAAATAATATCTCTTTCTGCTGAGTTCTTAAAATGAGCTCTTAAAATTGAAGATCCACATGGAATACAAATCTTCTAATGGAATGAGCAGTTTCAATACTTTCTTGCAATATTTTTAGGCAGTTACAACAAACTGCATCAAGTAGATGTAACTGAAAAAATTGGGAATGCAAATAAAAATTAAGAAGTAAAAAATATTAAATTCAGAAAGAATGTACATTACCTACAATCAACAAAATAACATAAAAATAATGTAAACAAAATTCTTGCTTCCCTGATGGAGTTTAAATATAATAAACATAAATAGTAGATGTATTTAATTAAATATTAACACTAATATGTATCCCTAATAACATCCATTTATTTTTATGTTATCTATATCTATAATATTAAATTCAGAAGGAATGTGTACATTCCTTCTGAATTTAAGCAGCGTCTTCCTATTAACAACCAATAAAAAACTGTGGTTGCCGACTCGTCTACTAAGCATGGCAACTATAGCAAGTATCCTCCTTGAGGAAATCTGAGGAAGGTCTATGTTCAGCAATGGGCTTTTGATAGGATGTAACGGTTGTGGATATAGTTACTCTGATAGACACTTTTAACATAGATTTGTGTATATTTTGTGTGATTTTATTTTCTCTGTTAATTAAATTAGATTTTACCAATAACATAACACTTCAATACTTTGACACTTTTAACATACTAATAAGAATTGTGTTTGTCATATGTTTTAGGTAATTCAACATAAATTATAGATTTTCCAAAATTCTAGTATTATACACTCGTACTCTTAGTATTATAACTCGTCAGTTTTCATTTTCGAATGTCATTGGCGAATTAAATACATAATGTTGAATATTTGGCTAACCTGTATAATATAATCCAACACTTGTTGCATTGATTAGACATATTAATTTGTTAGTAATATGAAGGGATATTTATTAGTATTTTTACAAACTTAAAATAATTAAGTACTAAAACATGTATAGATCGTTAAGTGTCTGTGGGTGTGGGTCGTTTATTTTATTTCTAAAAATCGTACCATATCTCAATATTCAGTAAAAATAAAATAAAATGTAATACATTATAAACGAAACTTAGTAGTTTTCGTTTCCGTAGTATAATATTTTGGACTTGAACTTCGAGAGTGACAAAATAAGATATATTTCACATAAAAGTTTGAAACTTTAAATCAATTGTAGGTTTTGTACAGTTGAATTCTTCGCATTCCATAGATAAGATACTCACCTCTTGAGAAATCCACAATATAAAAGTTGGCGCACATCTGCTCCTGTCTCGGCTAGTTATTGTCTTCGCACAGTGCGTTGAAATTCACAAATATTATTTAATTGTTTTCAGTGTATGCTGATCTTCCAGATAAGTAAGTAAGTACAAGAAACAGCAGCCTGACGAATGTCAATGCCGTAAAGTAATACCCGGTCGCCGGCACAGACATAGATATGATGCTTATATTATGATAATATGGCCGTCGGTTTTACCCAGCACGAAGTCAATGACAAAATAGCGTTTCGTTCCACGGTGTCTTTGAACCATGTTATATGATATAAGCTAACACTTTTAGAAATAGGATAAAAATCTCAGTGGTATCCCTTTTTAGTAATAAATATATAATATACAAATAAGTACAAATATAATATGTATATAATAAGTTATCTTGGTAAAAAATACATTTTCTTTTAATAGAAACTGCAAAATGATTCATTACACGCATTTTTCCCATGTTACATTAACTAGAACACGGAATATCAAAACCACTCATTTTTTAGATTTCTTGATTCCGTTTAGATATTCATAAAATGTATAGGCCATTTATTATAATAAATTGGTAACTTTTTTTTGTATGTAATACCATTAAGGGTCGAAAAACGACTGACTCCTTTCTTTTTTTTTTTACTATTCTTGGCTAGCGCTTAACTACAGAAGAGAATATGTGAAGAGGGATAATGATTGAGTATTCGTAGTAAGTACATTTGGCTTCATTATCATCATCATGGCTAAGCAGTTACTTGCAAGGCCGAAAACAATGCACAGAAATCACTCGGCTAACGCAAGCACGGCAAGACAGCATATTTACGAAAGAACTACATCGTTCACAGTTTAGATCTAATGACCGTGGTATCCCTCAGGGAAGTATTTTAGGACCTTTAATCTTCTTGCTATATATTAATGACTTGCCTAAAATAACCAAGCACAAATTAATGCATCTTGTTCGCAGATGACACAACTTTTATATTTAAATGCACCAAAAAAGACATATATTAAACCGAAATAAATAATTCTATTAATACTATTGTGACATGGCTTAATTCAAATAATCTTTAACTTCATATTGACAAAACAAAAATAATACAAATTGGAAATTACAAAATGGAACCTATAAATATGAATATAAAATATGAAAATTCGAAGATAGAAAATGTTCAATCAGTTATGTCTTTAGGTATAAAAATTGACAAAAGTTTAAACTGGAAGCCTCACATTGACCAGGTTTGTACAAAATTAAACCGGTTTGTATATGATCTAAAAAGATTGAGAAAAACAATATCACAAAAAGCAGCCTTAGCTACTTATCACGGTTATGTGTCTTCAGTATTATAATATGGTCTGCCTTTGTGGGGGTATTCTGTTGATGTGATTAGAGCGTTTAAATTACAAAAGCAATTTGTGCGAGCGGTATGTGGTGCGTGGTTTCTTGATAGCTGTAAGCCCTTGTTCAAAAAGATACGCGTATTGCCTTTGCCATGCATGTATATTCAAGAAATATGTATTTTTGTAAAGCGATACCCAAATTACTTCAAAACCCACGCTGAATCTCTCGAAAGGCCAACAAGGCATAAAAATAGATTATTTTATCCCAAATGCAGCTCTAGATTTTATGCAAACAGATCTCCTACGATGGCTATTAAAATATATGATAAGTTACCCAATAACTAAAAGACATGCCTTTGAATAAATTTAAAATTGAGATTAATAAATGGATTCTTGACAAGTGTTATAATAGTGTTAAGGAATATTTTAATTGATTACAATATTATTTAATGTATTATGTAATTTATTCAAGCTTTTGACATTATGTAAAATTTAATTTGATTATTTTAAGATATATTACTGTGGTAGAGCCACGCGGCAGCTTGTGCTGTCGCACGGATGGGCCGGCTCGAACCGGGTTAGTACCACGACCTCACAGAATACCAGTGTGAAGTAGAGGTTTACCTCTGCGTTTCGCTTGGTGAGTACAGGTGGCCGGAGGCCCAATTCTCCCCCCCCCCTCCCATCAACATGGTAGCAGAATTAAATGAAAGTCTACCCCAGGAGGGTACCAGCACCTCTGGAAAATCTCTCGCTGAGCATCCACGACCAAGCTACTCCACTCCTGAGCGTGGGTGCTCAGGCTGCCCCGCGTATTCTGGGGGGGCAAAATTCCGCTCGAGACTAATACTGCTCGGGGCAAGCGGAGCAATAAGGCCAAAACGACCCTGTCACGCTATCCGTGAATTTTGCAACATCAGGGACTTCATTCCAATCTTAACGCTGTCCACTTCCATCTAGAGACGGCGAAGCCGGCCTTGCTCTTTAACCGAGACTCAAGTGTCCTCTCCGGCTGATACTTCATATCTTCTACCCGGTACAAATTAGAACACTCCTTTGTACCCGGGCTGGAGTTTGCGTATACGTCAGAGGACATCTGTTTCGACGCCTCGGCAGTCTTGAAGTTACGGACCTGTCCATCCTATGGTCCCATAGCGGTAATGCCGAAAGAGACCGACTCATCGACCACGTCCAAATGGCTACAGATTCCTTGTTACAGCAGATCCCATCCACAGAGATCGTGATCCTTGGCGATTTTAACGCCCACCACGCCGAATGGCTCGGATCACGTTCAACCGATCATGCGGGAGATCTGTTTATGACTTTGCTTTGGTATATGGTCTTGCAGCTGATTACTTCGCCACGCGGATTCCAGATGTGGAAGATCATGAACCTTCCTGTTGGACCTTCTGCTGACCTCTCATCCAGACGGATATCAGATTTCCGTCGACGCTCCTTTAGGCTCGTCGGACCATTGTCTTGTCCGGAGTGTGGTGCAACTCACACTAACGTCGCGGTTGCATTCTGCAGGCTACCGCCGTGTTTGGCAATATAGGTCGGCCGATTGGGATAAGATGCGGTCTTTTTTTGCATCCTACCCTTGGGGGCGAGTTTGCTTCTCGCCGGAAGATCCCAGCGTTGATGCTGATTCTGTTGCTGATGTGGTACTTCAGGGTATGGAACTTTTTATTCCATCCTCTGTGGTACCCATCGGAGGCAGATCCCAGCCATGGTTTGGTCTCTCCTGTAAAATAGCATCACGCTATAAGCAGGAGTGCTACCGGGCCTGGGCTGACGCATCAACGTCTCGGGATGTAAACACCAGCGCTCTTAAAAAGAAGTATAATTCCGCCTCCAGGTCCTTCAAAGGAGTCATTGTCACAGCAAGGTCTGAGCACATCGGCAGAATTGGCGAGAAGCTAGTTCACCTTCCTTCGGGAACCCGTGCATTCTGGTCTCTCGCCAAGGCTGTCCAAGGGAACTTCTGTCAGCCATCTCTACCATCTCTGCACAGAAAGGACAACTCACTGGCCCATGCCGCAAAGGAGAAAGCCGATCTGTTAGGCTCTCTCTTTGCGTCCAACTCGACTCTGAATGACGGAGGGAACACACCGCCGACTATCCCGGGTGTGAGTGCTCCATGACGGACGTGCGGTTTACACAGCGGTCGATTCATAACCTCCTCTCCTGTACGTCAGCAAGTCGAGTGGGTCTGATGGAGTCCTCCCATTGTGCTGAAGACGTGTGCTCCGGAGTTGGCCCCGTTTTTAACGCGTCTTTTCCGGTACTCCTACTCCCAAGGCCTAGTCCCGAATTAATGGAAGACAGCTTTGGTCCACCCGATCCCTAAAAAAGGCGACCGCTCAGACCCGTCCAACTACAGGCCTATCGCCATCACCTCCTTGTTCTCTAAAATAATGGAGTCTATTATAAACTGCCAGGTCATGAGGTACCTTGAGGATTACCAGCTGATTAGTGACCGCCAATACGGTTTTCGTCGTGGTCGATCAGCTGGTGATCTTCTGGTCTACCTGACTCACAGATGGGCGGAGGTAGTAGAGTCCAAGGGGGTGGCATTGGCCGTTAGTTTGGACATAGTGAAGGCCTTCGATCGGGTCTGGCACAAAGCACTTCTTTCGAAGCTACCTTCCTATGGGCTTCCCGAGAAATTGTGCAATTGGATCACCAGTTTCCTTGCAGATCGGAGCATCAAGGTCGTAGTAGACGGTGCATGCTCTGATTACAAGCCTATCAACGCTGGTGTTCCACAAGGCTGCGTGCTATCGCCAACGCTGTTTCTCCTGCATATCAATGATATGTTGCAAACGGGTAACATTCATTGCTATGCAGACGACAGCACTGGTGATGCCTTATATACCGGCCGTGCAAATATTTCTCGGGAAAACGTCGCCGAGTACCGGAACAAACTTGTTTCTGAAGTCGAGTCTTTGCTGAACAAAGTCTCTGATTGGGGGCGACTAAATCTAGTCCAGTTTAATTCTCAGAAGACACAAGTTTGCGCGTTTACCGCTAAAAAGAACCCCTTTGTCGTACCTCCTCAGTTTCAAGGCACTCCCCTTGTTGCTTCAGCCAGTATTGGAATCCTCGGTGTCGACATATCGAGTGATGTGCAGTTTCGTGGTAATTTGGAAGAGAAGGCCAAATTGGCCTCTAAGAAGCTTGGCGTGCTCAGCAGAGCGGGACAGTATTTCATGCCGATACACCGCTTGCAACTTGACAAGGCGCAGGTTCGGCCCCACATGGAATACTGTTCCCATCTCTGGGCCGGGGCCCCCCAGTGCCAGCTCCTTCGACTTGACCGCATCCAGCGCAGAGCGGTTCGAATCGTCGACGACCGAGTTCCTTCCGATCGGCTTGACTCACTGCCACTGCGTAGAGATGTTGCATCTCTTTGCGTATTTTATCGCATGTATCACGGGGAGTGCACTGAGGAATTGTTCGGACTAATTCCAGCCGCTCAATTTCACCATCGCACATTGCGACAAAACTCGCAATACCATCCATACCACCTGGATGATTGGCGGTCCACCAGTGTGCGATTTAGAAGAAGTTTTCTTCCTCGCACAACTTCCTTGTAGAATCGATTACCACCAGTGATTTTTCCGGCCCGATACGACTTAGGGACCTTCAAGAAAAGAGCCTACTCCTTTCTAAAAGGCCGGCAACGCATCTGCAATTCCCCTGGTGTTGCGGTTATTCATGGGCGGCGGTAGTCACCATCAGGTGAGCCGCATGCTCGTTTGCCCCCTTTCCTATAAAAAAAAATATTTGCACACCGGTACAACTACCGGTATACAAAGATCTATTTATATATATATATATATATATATATATATATATATATATATATATATAGGTCCCTACATATGAAATTAGCGTTTTGTCGTACTGACCACTTTGATCTGAAATATCTCCTCTTTGGTTAAGAATTCCAAATTCAAATTTATAAATTAATTTAGCTGGGACATTTGAGTTTTGAAACCAACCTTCAGAACCAACCCCGTGGACGGTTGGAGACGAAAGTGGAAAATGAAAAATTAAAGGCTATTGTGGAAGCGGATCCATCACAAAGCACTTCAGAGATAGCTGCAGGCTTCGGGGTAAGTGATAAAACCGTATTAATCCACTTGAAGCAAATCGGGAAAGTAAAAAAACTTGAACGATGGGTACCTCATGAATTGAGTGAATCGAACTTGCAAACACGCGTCGACTGCTGTGTTACTTTGCTCAACCAACACAATAATGAAGGGATTTTAAATCGAATCATTACTTGTGATGAAAAGTGGATACTGTACGATAATCGGAAGTACTCGTCGCAAGGGCTGAACCCTGGAGACCCAGCCAAATCCTGCTCTAAACAAAAATTGACTCAGAAAAAGTTACTTGTGTTTGGTGGACTAGCGCCGGAGTCGTTCACTACAGCTTTATAAAATCTGGCCAAACGATTACGGCAGATATCTATTGTCAGAAGGTAACCTCTGAAGAACTGCAAACTATGAAGGAAGAACTAGCTGCTAAACAACCGAGATTGGTCATCGCTCTAGGCCACTGCTGCTTCACGACAACGCAAGACCACACACTGCACAACAAACAACCACTAAGTTAGATGAGCTACAATTGGAATGTCTGCGACATCCACCGTACTTTCTGGACCTTGCTCCATCAGATTACCATTTTTTCCGGAATTTGGACAACTTCTTACAAGGAAAAAAATTCAACTCCGATGCGGCAGTCCAAACCGCCTTCAAAGAGTTTATTGATTCTCGCCCCCATGGTTTTTTAGTAAAGGGATCAATGAACTACCTATGAGATGGCAAAAGTGTATAGATAACTATAATATAAGTATCTGTATCTAGATTTCTCTCCCCAATAATGTTCCATTAAAGCCATACACATAAAAACAGTTTTTTATTGTAATACATAATTATAAAATTCAGTATCACCTACATAATTAAGAAAAATATGCAACAGTAAAATTACAAAGATATTAAAAACTACCCAAATCTAAGTAACGAGAATATGTTGCTCGTTCCACATCTAAATTATATAAAAATGCATTTTTCAATTTCACTAATTAACGTCACTGCGAAAATTTCTTCTTCTTTGGGAACTTTAAAAATTTATTTATTTAGAAAACTATATTTACAGTTACCAGTGTACAGATATTAACTAAATTTAGTATTTGTATTCATAAAATGCTTTGTGGCATTCCGTGAGGGAGGCCTATGTTCAGCAGTGGACTTGTGAAGGGCTGTAATGAATGAAAAAAAAAAATTCATAAAAATATTTATAATTGAGTACAAATTCTTAAAAATCTAAAATATATTTGAACGAAGTTGCTCCAACACCGACGCGCGGTCCACCCTCGACGATGTCCGAAATCGGACTAGACAGAGTTCGCGGGGAATTACAGGGCGACGAAGCAGGCACGCTCGCGGGAATATATTCTATTTCGGGGAAAAATTATATTTTCTCGATTAAACCGGGGAATAAAAATAAAACTCTCAATTAAAAATATTCATATTTTTAAGACCTTTTTTTTAGTGTATAAACTATTTAAAGAGTTTTTGCCGTTTTGGACAAATTTTGCAAAATATGACAAAGATTATGAGAAAGGTACTCTTTGGGTATTTTTTCTAATAAGAGGTTGACAAAATATAATTTTATTCAATTAAAACATTTATTAATTCCGTTTCTGTCAGCCTGTATTTTTTCTTTGCCGATTAAATGAACAGTTGCTGTGATTTTTTTACTTAAATATCCAAGAATTTAGGCATTTTTACCCGCTCTTAGGGCCTTAAGAACTAAGCAATAGGTTATTTTAGTAATAAACTGACACACTTAATAACTTATACTAGTTAGGTTAGGATTTTATGGGAAACTAGCAACCCGCCCTGGCTTCGCTGGTTGAAGATAATAAATTACCATTTATTTTACCAAGTTTTTCAGATAAAATATAGCATAGGCTACGCCTGGCGTTGCTGTCTATGTGTTCTTGAAGTTATTTTCATTCATTACAATAAGTTCAGCAATTCCGAGGATAAGCCCGGACAGACAGACAGACAAAAAATTTAAAAATGTTTACTCATGTCTTAACGGCATGCAAATAATCCCCTCAGCTCAATAATAAGGCAGCTATTTTGATATAATAGAAAGACACTTTAATTTTATTCATGTGTATAATTTTGTAATAAAATTTATAGTTTATTTTACTTTTTAGCATAAGTAAGTTCGCTTTTCCTTACAATTTAATTTAAAAAAATGCGTTACGAACTTGGCAATCGGAGTAGACCTGATACCGGAATTGCTAATGGAAACCTGTCCTGTACCGACTCCAAGCATGGAAAGCCTCGTCAGTCATTATTTAAGCGCACATGTATATGAATTATAATTTGGTATTATGATATTAGTTGTTGGTAATCTTTATATCAGTAGCGTTGGCACGTCCGACCCTTTGAGTGCGTATAAATTTTGGTTTAGCCGAAAATATAGAATAGGTTATTTCTACTATCATCACTGACTTGATATCGATACAAGTCTATATTGAGTCGTCATAGCTCAGGGGCTAAGGTTTTTGCTGTAAATTTCATTGTTCAATGCTATGAAATGCCTCGTTCTTAGTAAAGAAGGTGTCCGGTTCTTCTCAGTCACAAAATGAGACACAGAAGCATAATGCTGCTGTTTCACGCTGGTATTCTGGGTCATGATTATAACCTGGGAATGAGGTGGTCGCTTCCAAGCAGTTTCTAAAATAAATTTTGAAAATAGTTTGTACAACCATTAGACCAAAAGTCCCGCTGGGTTTCTTACTGGTTCTTCCCAGGGCAGAGGCTTTTTTTCGAACTAGTGGTAAAGTAAAAATGACTTTCAATATGAATTACACATGTGATCTATATTGAATAAAAACATATTCTATTCTATTCTATTCATAATCGTCAGGTGTGACAACATATCTTGAGGTTTCTTCGTGGTAAGTAGTTGCAGGTTCCGACGGGTTGCACTAGATACTTATCGTTAAGTAGACTGGCAGCTCGTTTACCACATCAATATTAAAAAAAAAGTTTGGTTAACCGATTTTTCTGATTTTTGTCGAAGTACGTAAGCATCAAAAATTGTCGTACATTTTTACTTATATTATTCATTAGTTCTGAAACAAGATGTGCAGCATTAGTTCTGAACCAAGATGTGCAGAAAATTGTCAAGTATGTACGATGCCGTTAAGGCAAATAAAACAAGGCCAATATACGGACATAATTTAACCAAAACTCTTTAACCAATTAAAAAAATATCAAATTTCGACCAGGTGCGATACTAGCCATTATTTTCAACATGAAATCTCGCATAAACTTTACAGTCAGAAACAACACAAAAAAGAAAATTAAATTTTTTTTGGCAAGCAACCTGACAGAGCCAAATTAGCAGCAAAATTATGAGTGAAGCACGAATAGCTGCTTGACCGGCAAAAAAACACACACTCACAGTACTCCAACTTAAGATATAAGTTTAATAGTGCTGTGTTGCGTATGGTGAGTGTATATAACCAGAGACACTTTTTATTAGTAACTAGGCATACTATTTTAGTCCTCAGGAGTGACAACGCATCTAAATTTTGACTTTAATCGAGGATAGATGTAACTATCTACGAGTCTATGTAGGTATCTCGTATAAGCCACAGTATCGACTTACCATCTGGTGGACTGTGCATTCATTTTTCACCCTTATTCTATTAATAAAAAAGGAAAAATGTTTACCATTTCAGCGTTACTCCTAGAATCGAAAATATCACGGATTCAAATATCTGATACATCAATACATCAATGCGAATATCATACATCAATATCGTATAAAATGCCTTTTCCACTCCCCGACGTTTGATTAATCGGAAAACAACGCAGGCATTACGGGAGTAGTAATGCGGGTTTAGTAAAGGCTTTTTATTTATATTAATAGTTTTCACAAAAGCTTTGCTCTTATTTTTTACAATTTTTTTTTATTTTCTATTATTTAATGTTATATATTTTTATTAAATAATGTTGTCAGGCTAATAGAAAAGGTTACAAAGGATGGACTTGTGATTTTTGGCATTCTCTCCGAGTTGTAGTAAGAAACAAAAAAATTCCTTATTTATAATATACTTTTATTGAACATGAGAAACTGTAGTGAATGATAATGCATTTTAAAATGTGTTTTTTTTTTAAGTATGATATAAACTTAGGATTAAAAATAAAGTAAACTTAAATTGTAGTGGCCGTGTAAGAATATCCATTACTCCATGTCATCCATTGGGTGTCGCAAGAGGCAACAGAGGAAAATTAAAACAAGAGATAGTCAGTAGCATCCTCCTGATAACAACTCAAAATGATAAAAAAGTAATGCACACTCTGTAAATACTAGGAACAAACGCAAGCTAGTGATACGAGTTTCTCGACTCAACAGAGTCAGTA
The DNA here is from genome assembly GCA_029286625.1 of Parnassius orleans. Lineage (NCBI taxonomy): Eukaryota > Metazoa > Arthropoda > Insecta > Lepidoptera > Papilionidae > Parnassius > Parnassius orleans. The sequence continues at coordinate 38,254 of JAGSMP010000396.1, read as the reverse complement.
ATTAATTTTTGGGGCAATGTATACGCTATTACAACAAAGTCCCAGAAAATATAAAAGGTCACTCTTTTACGATACGATTACGAAGTTTATATATTTTTCTAAACAAAAAGTGTATAAAAAATTATTATTATAATATAAATTAATATTTGGTTTATAATAACCCTGGGAATGAGGCGATCGCTTTTAAAATAAATTTTGTTAATAGTTTGTACAAACTTTCATATTGCAAAATTTACTTAAAAAAAGTTCCGCTGGGACTTTTTTTTTACTAGATCTTCCCAAAGTAGAAGTTTTTTTTTTTCCGAACCAGTTGTAAAGTCCATATTGAATAAAATTATTCTATTTTATTCTAAAAAACTGCGGTTGCCAACCCACCTATCAAGCGTGGTACCTATGGCAAATTCCCTATGATGCCATCTATGGGGGAAGCCAATGTTCAGCAGTGGACTTTTATAGGCTGTAATGGGGGCTAGAGATCTACAGGCACATTATTTACTTACAATTAAGTGAACTGTGTATTTTTCATATATAAAAACACAGATATTCAGTTACACTTACACTAAGAAAACATTAACCTAAAGTGATAGTAGCGTTAATAGGAAAAGTAACCCATTAAAGTCTCTTTCATTTTTGAAAGACCATCATTAGAGTCAACAAGCTTTTCCCAGAAAATAGGCGCTCCTTTTCTGCCTAGGAATGCGTCTAAATTGGTCCTAACTTCTTGCCTATTTCTGACGCGATATAGTCATTAAAATCGTGAGTTTCAATTTGAAGGATAAAGCCAGTAAAATTACAGTATATGAGGCTTTATTTAGTCCTCAGAGGTGGCAACGCGTCGGCATCTATCTTTGTATGAAATAGATTGCTAGCGCTCATGGGCTATAATAGCCACTAACTGTCAATGGATGGCGATCTTGTCACTATATTATTATAAAATAGCCTTGCATAACAAGCTGCGATATCGGTCCTGGACGTCTTGCACTTTCGACGTCGCTACTTTACTTTGGTTTTTGGAAAAAGCGATGAGATATTTGTGTTCCCTTTAATAGACTGTAATGATACCCATGGACAAGATAAGGTGTACTTATACGCTTCCCACACCAAATCAGAAATGGTTATTTACCCTTTCATGTAATCAATTTATTTCATTTAACATGTGAGATGCTTTTTCCTCATTAAAATGGGTTATTTGAGAGTAACTTTCAGCGCAACAAATGAATGTTTGGATGTTTAATTAAAAGTTTCACGTCATTTTCATTCGTTTTAAGTTAATATTTTTATGAAATCCATTTTAATAATAAATAAATATATTCAGCAAAAAGGCATCCAAAAAGGTGTGAGACAGGGCTGTGTAGCTTCCTCGAGACTGTTTAACCTATTTATGGACAGTTGTTTGCAAACTTTGAAAGTTGAAGAATGTGGGTTGAGAATGGGTGAGTTAACCGTCAAATGCCTTTTGTACGAAGATGATCAAGTCATATTTGCATCGTCGGCGGCCGAGTTGCAAATGATGGTTACTTTAATGAACTGGTCACTAAAAGAAAGGGGTATGAAAGTGAACGCAAGTAAGACGAAAGTGATGGTTTTTGAAAGAGAAGTAAGTAAAACCTTATGTGAAATAAAAATAGAAGGGGAGTTGATTGAACAAGTGGATGAGTTTGTATATTTGGATTGTTAATTTAGCAGGGATGGTAGATATGATAAGGATATAGAACGACGAGTGAACGCAGGAAATAGAGTGAATGGTGTGTTAGTCCCCACTTTAATGTATGGTAGTGAAATTTGGGTCTGGCAGAAGAATCACGAGAGTAGAATAAATGCTGTAGAAATGCGGTCATTAAGGAGTATGCTGGGGCTGAATCTGAATGACAGGGTGAGAAATAGAGTGATAAGAGAAAAGTGTGGTTTGCAAGATGATGTTGTGACCAGGATTAAAAAAAGAATGCTTCGGTGGTTTGGTCATGTAGAAAGAATGAACGAAGAAAGAGTGACAAAGCAAATTTATGCTGCAGAAGTGAACGGCAGAGTCGGAAAGGGACGCCCTAGATGAAGGTTTATTGACCAAATTGGCGATATATTGAAAATGGGCCAGATTAGGAGTACCCTTAACCGACGAGCGAGTATGCGTAGATATATGGATGTAAAGCAGGCAATAGAGGTGTGCCAGGATCGTGCTAAATGGAAGTTCATAGTCTCTGCCTACCCCTCTGGGTGACAGGCGTGACTGTTTATGTAAATATATTCAGCATTTTTTTAAATTAAGAATAACCATATTTTTATAACAGAACTTTTATGGTTGTGATTTATCAAAAATCTTTTAAGCGTAACATTTTATGCCGGTTTAATTTTTTTTAATTTTCTCTGTTAAAAATGGGAGGTCAGTCCATCACGTTGCCCCTATACATACTGGTGGTTACAAACATTTTCTAGCAATATTTTTTCACTACAGAGCACATAGTAAATCAGCAAAGCGATAGTAGGTTAAAGGAAAGGGTGCGGATTACGAACTCAAGGATCGTAGGTTAGGATCCACCGTTTTAATACTACCGTAAGCCCCTCCTAACATATGCATATTAAGCTTATCTGGAGTAGTTGACGGGAATATAAGTAACGTTAGTAGCATTGCTAGTCCTCATAATCATCATCATTACAGCAATTCACAAGTTCACTGCTGAACATAGGCCTCTGCCAAGGAATGCCACAAAGCACGGTACTTTCTGTATGTCTTATTAGGTCGTCACTACACTTCGCCTGCTGGTACGAGGCTGCCACTCGAGAACCTTTCTTACCAATCGGTTGTCGGTTCTTCGAGCTATATGGCCGGCCCATTGCCACTTCAGCATATTAATCCGTTGGGCTATGTCGGTTACTCTGGTTCTACTGCGGATATCCTCGTTTTTAAGTCTATCACTCAGTGAAATCCTGAGCCTAACCCCGTCCATGGCTCGCTGAGCGACCTTGAGCTTCTTATTTGTTATATTGTTTTCCCATTGTTAGTAATTATTTTAAATAAATAGGTAAATACTTAAAATTTCAATAACCCTTTCTTTAAACGTGTGTAGCTGATATAAAATAAAATTTCCTGTGAGGACTTAGCCACTGAGCTAACACAGCTCAGATAATCAAAACAGATTGTATTCATAAATAAGATACATGAAATCTAGCTGATAATAATAATGTGCTCTAAACCGAATTACGGTCATGGCGGCCATTCTCAACGGAAACTCGCCCTATGCGCAAGACAGAATAGAATTGAATAGAATAGAATAATTTTTTATTCAATATTGATTACAAGTAATTCTTATTGAAAGTCATTTTTTTACTTTACCTTTTTTTTAAATAAATTTTACAATACAAATGATTACAAACTATTTACAAAATTTATTTTAGAAACAGCTTAGAAGCGACCACCTCATTCCCAGGGGTTATTATCAGCCATGTATTCGTTATATTATAATAATAACCATTTTTATACATTATATATATATTTTTTATATTATAATAACCATTTTTATACATAATGTTTTCTTATATTTACGCGAAGACTACACATTAAATGAAACTACGTTTCGGGTGCTTTACAGCACCCATAGTCACGGGGGGGAACATAGGTGCTGTAAAGCACCCGAAACGTCGGGAATTAAAAAGTTAAAATTAAACGCGATAGAATCCGTAAAAATTAGTTTCATTTAACATTTTTATACAGTTTTTGTTTAATTAAATATTTAAACTTGGTAATAGAGATACCTTGTATATTTTCTGGGACTTTGTTGTACGAGTAATAGTGTGTACATTGTCCCAAGAATGAATTACTGACTCTGTGGAGTCGAGAGACTGGTATCACTAGCTTGTGTTTGTTCCTAGTGTTCACAGAGTGTATATCACTTTTTTTACTAAAATTATCTTTATTTCTGTAAAAATACATAAAATTTTCATAATAAACTGAGAGGCCAAAGTTAATATATTTATTTCTTTAAATTTTTCTCTAAGAGTCTCTCTCGGTTTAAGGTAGTAAATAGCTCTTATGGCCGGCCCTCTTCTGCAAAACAAAAATAGTTTCTAAATCAGCCGCATTTCCCCATAGCAAAATTCCATAAGACATTATGCTTTGGAAATAACTGAAATAAACTAATCTAGCTGTCTCGACACTAGTGAGATCACTAATATTTTTTACATCATAAGCTGCAGAGCTTAGTCTGCTTGCTAGTTTGGATATAACGGGGGGCCCACTGAAGCTTTGCGTCAAGAGTGATGCCATGAAAAACATAGGATTCAACAGGGCTCAGTTCTTCCCCATTAAAAATTCATAGGTACGAGTATACAGATTTTTAACATTCGTTGTTGTAAATTTAATACATTTAGTTTTATTGCCGTTTAAACGCAGATTATTAACGTTAAAACAATGCACTAATTTTGATATAGCATTATTCACTTCGTCACATTTAAATGATAGACGTTTAAGTTTAAAAATCAAGGAAATTATCATCATCAAATAATACTATATCATGATTAGCCCTAAATAGAAATTAAGTCATTAATATACACTAAAAATAGGAATGGGCCAAGAATCGAGCCCTGGGGGACAACCATCTTTATGGCCGACCCGGAAAAGCTTTTACCATTGATAATAACTTTCTGCATTCTATTACTTAAATATGAAATAATAAATTTAAGCGCTGTGTTCTTGACATCATAGTACTGTAACTTCCTGATTAATGTCTCATGGTCTATAATGTCTCATTATAGTGTTCTTCAACAGCTCGTGGAAGTCCACAGCTGGAAATGGACCTCTCCAATTAAAGAGAGCATTTTATTATTATCTAACTTACCTTTCGAGGTAAGATGTAGGTTTTTAGAGCTGGAAATAGAAATATTTAAAAATTCCACAGATACGCAGGTTTCTTCACGATATTGTCCTTCGTCACTGAGTACGCGGTAATAATGTCCTCCTGCCGAATTTTGGTCGAGACGGCCATTCATAGTGGAGAGTAGACATTTGCGCAAAACAGGATTATATTGCACTAGTATGTGCGTAAGTATAGGTGCACCCTCCCATACCTTCATCCTTACCCTTACTCTCATAGTCCGATGCGGTGGCAATCGGACTTAACCGAAGAGACCAGGCGAAGTACCAATGTCTTTCCGTGCTTTCCGAAGCAAGGGGATGAAGCACTGCACATTTTTGACTCAAACCTTGATTTGAGCCCGGGATCTCATGATCAGCAGTTACGCCTGGGACTACTAGACCAACGAGGTAGTCAAGAGTATTTTTAAAGTTAGTAATTAAATTCGCTATTTCATTGGCTGGAGGAAATCTAACCTGGGATTGTTTGCGTTTTATATATTTTATACGTGGTACAGCCATGCTGCAGCTATATTAGTAGTATAGTTGTAGCTCGAACGGGGAAGGACCACACTTTCACAGAATACCAGCGTAAAATAGCAGCTTAACACTGCTGTGTTTCGTATGGTGAGTGTAGAGAACTGGAGACCCTTTTTACTGGAAAAGAGACATTCCATCTTAGTCCTCACGGGTGACAACGCATCTGCATTTTGATTCTTTATTGAAGATAAATGTAGATGTCTATGAATCATAGTAACCACTTACCATCAGGTGGACTGTGTACTCGTTTGTCACCCTGTCCTAAAAAAAATAAAAATAATAATAATTAAAAACCAGAGATTATTCCTTGAGCTACGACGGACAATAACGTCAAAAACTTTATTTCTGAATATCGCCATAAAACATTTAACGAGTTTGCCTGTAACTGGATTATAAACAGAGGATTGGCAATAAATTCAACCCTCATAATCAATTTCATTCTGCAGATGATGGTGAAATCGATCAAATTTTAGTACGCATCCGAAAACCCATATATAGCCGGCAAGTTGTAAAATTTATTAAAGTTTATTTTTGTCTGTACACGAAAATTAAATAATTATACTAGTTATCAATAAACTATTTATTGTTATTTTGTTCCTTATTTTTAATAAGTAAATAACCTTGCCTGCCTTCATTGCCGTAGTTAACAGGTGGACGGGCTATCGCAGAACCGTACGGCTCCCAAATTCGATTCTGCTCCTCGTCGTTGTTATTTATTGCCCTGAGTATTGTACATCTGGCTTATACGGAATAGTTATGCTACCTTCTACAGGTTGGGCCATGAATTAATTTACATCAAAATTTGATTTCTCGCGCAAACGTAAGGTCCGTGGGCCGCAGGGAGAAGTGGAGCGGCTAGCTCGTTTCTTAGAAATTTAGTCGCAATGGATTTATTCACAGGGCCGCAGCTCGCCTTTTGCGTAAAGTTTATTTGAATACTTTTTCATTCATTACAGTTAGGCGCTTTTTTTGCGTTAAGTAAGATTTACATAACTTGAAACAGTGTGCAAGTTCAGTTGTAATAAAGAAATGGGCGAAGAAGTTCGAGGAGACCGGATCGTCACTAAATGTGAAGCAAACTGGACTACGGACGGAGCCTGCGAATTGCACGGAGTGAGGAGAACTTGCAGAGAGTTTCAACTACAGTTCGACGCGATCCTGATTTATCCACACGTACACATTCGGCTAAATTAGGAATACTACGCAAAACCCTACCCTACTATTTCAGCTAAAGAAATCATTGGGCCCTATTTCTTCGAGGATTATCACGGTCGTGCGGTCACTGTTAACTCAACTGAGTATGTTAGAATGTTAAAAGAGTTTCTTTCACCACAACTACAGAAATTTGATGACTACAACCAGAATGCATTGTTTTAGGAAGATGGAACAACCTGCCCCACCTCTAATGAGTTCCTGCCAGTCGTTAAAGAGATGTTCCCGCAAAAGCTGATTTCTAGGAAAGGCGACATTTCGTGATCACCCAGGAGTCCTGAATTGACGCCAGCAGACTTCTTTTTATCGGAATATCTGAAGCATCGGGTGTACACGCATAAATCGAAAACATTGCATAACTTAAAGGCAAGGATAAAAGAAGAGATAACTGCAATCTCTCGGTCCTTATGCCGAAGAGTATTCGAAAATGTCCGTGCTCGTTTAGATGAATGCCGAGATCGCGAGGGTGGTTATTTAAATGATATTATTTTCAAAAAGTAAAATAACCTTTTAAAAATAATATTTCAAAGCTTACTGTGAAATAGCAATTTTTTGAATAACCCATATTGTTTTTTTTGTATATTTTTTTAATGTTAGCAAATTTATGGCCCACCCTGTACTATTACTTCTTTTAGTATATTGCTAAGTCGCTTTTTTCGAAACTCAAAGTTAAACTGGGCGGTGGATTCTCTTACGGCGTCACCACACGGAGTTTTAATTCTTAGTCTTAAAGCTAAGTCAGTTGGCTTAATAAATAAAAAAAATATTGGGTAGTGGTCACGTGTCCAGTAATAGTTAAATAGTGTTATCTATATATAAACAAACTCGAAGTGCCTGTCTGTAATATTGAAATAACTGGTTACCATTTATCTCAGAGGGTTGTTTGCATGACATTAAGAAATAAACAACCATTTAAAAAAAAGCTCTGTCAGTCTGTCCGTCAGTCTGTCTGTCTGTTTGTCTGTCTGTCTGTCTGTCTTGGCAGATATCCGAAATTGCTAAACTGATAGTGATGAAACTTTACTATCATATCAAGAGAAATGCCAGGAGAGATCCAGGCTACACATATATATATATATATATCTTACGAAAACTAAAATTTTATAAAACAAGTGGTTTTTGATATCTTATATCCAAATAACGACACATCATTAAATCCTTTCCATGCGAAGCCAGGGCGGGTCCCTAATATATGTAATAATGTAATGATGGTGTTTCATAACCAGATCGAAGACAGCATACTCGTAAAAGGTGCGAGACTTATGGCGAAGGTCAATACACCTGTCAAATGTGAAAACTAGGGGAAAATTTCACTACAGTTGCAAGTCCAATATAAGACATTTACGGGCAGAGAAACTTTAACTGAAGAAGAAGAAGGGGAACAGATGTCTAACAAAGTGACGACAATCTCAAGTATAAAATATAGACGGGAATAATTTTAGAAGATAATACAAAATGCTTAATATTTTTAACGTCATTATTATTTTGTAAATTATTTTAAACTCTACACTATCCATAGTCCATACTCTATAAAGTAAAGGTACCATAGTCTATAAATTATGGAACATTTTTATACATAGGTCACGATCTTTAGGCAGGGATTTGGGCAATTTATCCACTATTTAATATCCATGCTTTATTTAAAAGTGAACCATTTCCGAGATATAATTTTATATCAGACGTAAATCGTTATTGGTTTTGTCGCTGTTTTTTGTACACATAATTGTTCTTTTTCTTGTTCTTGTAAATAAAAATACTAATCTTCTCAATCTTATATCTTCTTAAATCTTATATGCACCAGTATTGGTATTTCGGTAGTTAATAATTATAAAATGTTAACAATCAAAAAATAACAATGTCACCAAAGAACACGGCGTTCATAATTGCTCATCGACGTAATTCTTCAAATTTTTCAAGATGATCCAACTACATTCCGATCTGACTTGGGTTGTCTAAACAGGAAGTGTGTTTTATTGTACGTTGTTTTGTGATTTGAAATATTAGCTCAATCGTGCTCTATAATAATTACAGTAAAATAACTGTATATCTAATATATGAAAAATAATGTCTATTTTTTCGTACTTTATGTGCTGCCATTAGGGTTGCCAGATACATGCATTTTATTTCCGGGACAATTCGAGGGTTACGAATTCTGTCGGTAGGAAAATATACGAAAATAGATAATTATTATTGTAAATCGCTTTACTTGTAATATTTTACCAACATACTATTATATCTATGGTAAAAACAAACTTACCTACCTACATTACGCAGTGCGTTTTTAAAATATTAAAACACAAAACTTCAATCAAAAATTGAGCACCGCATCTCGCTTTTACTTATTCATTAAATAAAACTTTGGTAAAAAATCAACATAAGTGTTTGTTTATTCAATAAACATTTGGTATGAAAACGACATTAGCTCTTATCATCACATATAAAAATAAAACTAAACACAAAAATTGAGATGGCTTGCTCGCTCTAATGAGCCGAGACCATAATGGTCGCTCAGTAAATTAAACTTTGGTAGTAAATCAACACCAGATTACAATAATATTAAACATAAAAACCACTTTTAAACAAAAATTAAAAACCTCTCTATTGGTTATTGATTAAACTCGAATATTAAAACCACAATTATTTTGGCTCAGTAATTAAATCAAACGATAAACCGACTTTTAAATATTTGTCACTGGATTTTTGAAAACTAGTGGTAGGTACTTGAAATCCGGGATTATAAAGTGTTATTCCTGGACACGGGACAAGACACGTAATTTCGAGACAATCCCGGATTTCCCGGCCATCTGGCAAGCCCAGCTGCAATACCGTTCATGAAATTGCGGTAAAACTTTGTCAACTTATTGCCTGCACTTGAGCGTAGGTTATAGGTATAGTACTATTAACTTACAGTATATTTTTTACGTCATTATATTGCGTATGAAATTTGATATGAAATTAGCGTTTTGTACGGGAGGAATATAAAGTCAATTTTTTTTGTAAAATATATTTAATTAATCAAAGTATGCACCGTTGTTATCTATGTACTTTTGCCATATCATAGGTAGTTCATTGATCCCTTTACAAAAAAAACATGGGGGCGAGAATCAATAATTTCTTTGAAGGCGGTTTGGACTGCCGCATCGGAGTTGAATTTTTTTCCTTGTAAGAAGTTGTCCAAATTCCGGAAAAAATGGTAATCTGATGGAGCAAGGTCCAGAAAGTACGGTGGATGTCGCAGACATTCCAATTGTAGCTCATCTAACTTAGTGGTTGTTTGTTGTGCAGTGTGTGGTCTTGCGTTGTCGTGAAGCAGCAGTGGCCTAGAGCGATTGACCAATCTCGGTTGTTTAGCAGCTAGTTCTTCCTTCATGGTTTGCAGTTGCTGACAATAGATATCTGCCGTAATCGTTTGGCCAGATTTTAGAAAGCTGTAGTGAACGACACCGGCGCTAGTCCACCAAACACTCACAAGTAACTTTGTCTGAGTCAATTTTCGTTTAGGGCAGGATTTGGCTGGGTCTCCAGGGTTCAGCCATTACGACGAGCGCTTCCCATTATCGTACAGTATCCATTTTTCATCACAAGTAATGATTCGATTTAAAATCCCTTCATTATTGTGTCGGTTGAGCAAAGTAACACAGCAGTCGACGCGTGTTTGCAAGTTCGATTCACTCAATTCATGAGGTACCCATCGTTCAAGTTTTTAGTTTCGATTTGCTTCAAGTAGATTAATACAGTTTTATCACTTTTGATCCTGCAGCTATCTCTGAAGTGATTTGTGATGGATCCGCTTCCACAATAGCCTTTAATTCTTTATTTTCCACTTTGGTCTCCGACCGTCCACGAGGTTGGTTCTGAAGGTTGAAATTTCCAGAACGAAAACGTTGAAACCAAAAACGTACCGTGCTTTCTTTTGCGAGACCAGCGCCGTACACATAGTTAACCCTTCGAGCTATTTCTGCAGCACTGGTGCCACGGTAGAACTCGTACTCGTAAATATACCGATATTTCATGTTTTCCATTGTGCGGTAATAAGCGACGCCAAAGAAAAAAATAATGAGGAAAAAACAAATGAATGACTGTTTTCGAAACTCAAATGTACCAGCTAATTCATAAATTTGAATTTGGAATTCTTAACCAAAAAGGAGATATTTCAGATCAAAATGGTCAGTACGACAAAACGCTAATTTCATATGTAAGGACCTAATATATCATTCGACTTCAATGAATGTATTCCTAATTAAACAATATAAACACTTCCAAATTTAAGCCGATATCACACAATTATTTCTTCTGCGGCTGCAACACGTCGGGTAACAGCTAGTCCATACTTTTAACAGACGTCGGCATGGCATGATTTTTGTGGGGATAGTTCGGAAAGAGTGACATAGGCTACTTTTTCTGTGGAAAACATCTCATTCCGTGGGAAAATCGAATATGTTTGTTTGTCCTTCTTTCACGTCGCAACAGAGCGTCGGCATGGCATGATTCTTTGTATGGGGATAGTTCGGTGGCTGTAGAGTGACATAGGCTACTTTTTCAGCGGAAAACATATCATTCCGTGGGAAAATCGAATATGTTGCAAAATTAAATTCAGCTAGGTGGCGCCACCGTGATTCTACAAGACGGACGACGGTACGATGGACGAACACGGAAGGTCAGAATATCTGGATTATTATGTCTTTTACCATAATTAAGATAAAAATGTATGGATCTGTATTTTTCCGCAGGACAGGGAAGAGAGCGATAAAAAACATAAAATTCACCAGCTGATTTTCTTCAAACGTTTTGGTGCATCGTAATTCACAGAATAGGCGATTACCTCGCAGACGATATTAAGTAATCCGTTGATGCTCTGCCTACCCGCAAGGGTTACAGGCGTGATTATAAGTATGGATCAAATACTATCACCACCTGTCACGCTTTCACCTAACTATTACTTAACAATGGTAGAAACAGTTCTTAGTAAGCCTATTAATAAGCCTTAGTAATATTTATTGAACGGAAATGAATACAGTTCTTATATGTGGTTATGAATGAATCGATTACAATAAGAAAAATTGTGCAAAATTATAAGAAAAATATTTTTGAGAGTTCTTATTAACTAACGTATACATAGTTTAAATTGATTCCGCTAGATGTCTTTAGATTTTTAAAACGCGGTAACGAAATGTTTCCTGACATGTACTTAACTCCCGCCGTTGAGCCGCGTCAACTTATAGTGTATACGGTACCTATACGCTTAAATTGTTTCTATTTCGTAGCTTATTCGACTACCTGCTTTCGATTTCGGTTGTTTGTTATTTGCTTTGTGATTTGGTTAAGGTTGAATGGATTTATATTGGCTTTCATTTTGGGATTTGTGTATTTTCTTGGATCGGTTTTGTTGATTTGGTTGGTATTCCTTTATACATATTTAGATTCTGGCTTTGATTTAGGATTTTGTTTATTTAGAATCGTGAATTGGTTTTCGTTGTTTTAGGTTGTTTAACAATATTTCAAAGGAATAATAGTATAGATAGTGTATACGGTACCTATACACTTACTTCTTTTCGTTGGTTAAATTTATATTGACTACTGCTTTCGATTTCGGTTTTCTGCGATTTGTTTTGTGATTTGGTTTAAGTTGATTCGATTTTTTTGGCTATCGTTTTCGGATTCGTGTTGTGTCTTGAATTGGTTTTGTTGTTTTGATTTTAAAAATATTTGAAAGGAATATTTATTCCTTTTAGATATTTTGTTGCTTTAAAAAAAAATTTAAAAGGAAATTTAATTCCTTTTAGGTATTTTAACGTTTTTTTATAAATAGGGTTTTTCTTACTTCATAATTCCTCGCAAACGTAAGTCCAGCCTTTCAAGAGTATCTTCTCAAAGACAAGCGAAAAGATTAGCTCGATCGCTAGAATATTTAGAAGATGCTGAACTGAGAAGGCAAGAACAAGTAGGGCGTCAGGCTACTTTTAGAGCATCTGCGACACCTCCTCAACGTCAGCAAAGGCTTCTTGAACAGACAGAGCGTCAGGCTGCCTTAAAAGCTTCCGAAACACCTTTTCAAAGTCAGGAAAAGCGTCTTGAACAGGCAGAGCGTCAAGCTACTTTAAGAGCTTCTAAAACACCTTCTCAAAGTCAGCGAAGGCGTTTTGAACAGGCAGAGCGTCAAGCTACTTTAGGAGCTACTGAAACACCTGCTCAAAGTCAGCAAAGGCGTCTTGAACAGGCAGAGCGTCAAGCTATTTTAAGAGCTACTGAAACACCTGATCAAAGTCAGCAAAGGCGTCTTGAACAGGCAGAGCGTCAATCTACTTTAAGAGCTACTGAAACACCTGCTCAAAGTCAGCAAAGGCTATTCGTACAAGCGGAACGTCAGGCCGCCTTAAGAGCCGCGGAAACACCTGATGAAACTCAACACAGACTCATTGAGCAAGCTGAACGTCAATCTACTATAAGGGCATCTGAAACACCAGAACAGACACAGGCGCGAAGAGATGCAAATGCACAGCTCAAGCTGAACGTCGACAAAATTTTCAAAAAACAATCGGTCGGTTTTAATGACACAGCATTCAATTATGATCCGTTGATTGATTATAAAAATCACAGGTTAGTTGTTATCGGACTGATGAACAAGGCGTGTCGATTTTGCAGCGCTTTAAAATGGAAAGATGAGACCGCAGGCATGTGCTGTTCAATGGCAAAGTGTCTCTTCCGTTACTTGGGGAACCAGAAGAACCTTTGAAAACTCTCTTTTATATGATGCTAATGAGTCACGGCGCTTTTAAACAGGATCCGAAATATAACTCATGCTTTCAAATGACGTCCTTCGGAGTTGACCGGGAAATATTAAAGCCGGGATTTTCGCCTACATTTACGGTGCAAGGGCAAATTTATCATAGAATAGGTTCACTTTTTCCAACTGAAAACGAACAGCATAAATTTTTACAAGTGTATTTTATGGGTGACGAAGAAATTGAGGTAGACCGTCGCTGCCAATTTATTCAGTATATTGCACTAGTATGTGCGTAAGTATAGGTGCACCCTCCCATACCTTCATCCTTACCCTTACTCTCATAGTCCGATGCGGTGGCAATCGGACTTAACCGAATAGAGACCAGGCGAAGTACCAATGTCTTTCCGTGCTTTCCGAAGCAAGGGGATGAAGCACTGCACATTTTGACTCAAACCTTGATTTGAGCCCGGGATCTCATGATCAGCAGTTACGCCTGGGACTACTAGACCAACGAGGTAGTCAAGAGTATTTTTAAAGTTAGTAATTAAATTCGCTATTTCATTGGCTGGAGGAAATCTAACCTGGGATTGTTTGCGTTTTATATATTTTATACGTGGTAGAGCCATGCTGCAGCTATATTAGTAGTATAGTTGTAGCACGAATGGGTCGGCTCGAACGGGGAAGGACCACGCTTTCACAGAATACCAGCGTAAAATAGCAGCTTAACACTGCTGTGTTTCGTATGGTGAGTGTAGAGAACTGGAGACCCTTTTTACTGGAAAAGAGACATTCCATCTTAGTCCTCACGGGTGACAACGCATCTGCATTTTGATTCTTTATTAAAGATAAATGTAGATGTCTTTGGATCATAGTAACCACTTACCATCAGGTGGACTGTGTACTCGTTTGTCACCCTGTCCTAAAAAAAATAAAAAAAATAATAATTAAAAACCAGAGATTATTCCTTGAGCTACGACGGACAATAACGTCAAAAACTTTATTTCTGAATATCGCCATAAAACATTTAACGAGTTTGCCTGTAACTGGATTATAAACAGAGGATTGGCAATAAATTCAACCCTAATAATCAATTTCATTCTGCAGATGATGGTGAAATCGATCAAATTTTAGTACGCATCCGAAAACCCATATAAAGCCGGCAAGTTGTAAAATTTATTAAAGTTTATTTTTGTCTGTACACGAAAATTAAATAGTTATACTAGTTATCAATAAACTATTTATTGTTATTTTGTTCCTTATTTTTAATAAGTAAATAACCTTGCTTGCCTTCATTGCCGTAGTTAACAGGTGGACGGGCTAACAAAGTGACGACAATCTCAAGTATAAAATATAGACGGGAATAATTTTAGAAGATAATACAAAATGCTTAATATTTTTAACGTCATTACAAAAGCGTTATTATAAAAGCAACGTAACACAACAGTCGACGCGTGTTTGCAAGTTCGATTCACTCAATTCATGAGGTACCCATCGATCAAGTTTTTTTACTTTCCCGCTTTGCTTCAAGTGGATTAATACAGTTTTATCACTTACCCCGAAGTCTTAAGCTATCTCTGAAGTGGATCCGCTTCCACAATAGCCTTTAATTCTTCATTTTCCACTTTGGTCTCCAACCGTCCACGGGGTTGGTTCTGAAGGTCGAAATTTCCAGAACGAAAACGTTGAAACCAAAAACGTACCGTGCTTTCTTTTGCGACACCAGCGCCGTACACATCATTAATCCTTCGAGCTGTTTCTGCAGCACTGGTGCCACGGTAGAACTCGTACTCATAAATATACCGATATTTCATGTTTTCCATTGTGCGGTAATAAGCGACGCAAAAGAAAAAAATAATGAGGAAAAAACAAATGAATGACTGTTTTCGAAACTCAAATGTACCAGCTAAATGAATTTATAAATTTGAATGTAGAATTCTTAACCAAAAAGGAGATATTTCAGATCAAAGTGGTCAGTACGACAAAACGCTAATTTCATATGTAAGGACCTAATATATCATTCGACTTCAATGAATGTATTCCTAATTAAACAATATAAACACTTCCAAATTTAAGCCGATATCACACAATTATGTCTACTGCGGCTGCAACACGTCGGGTAACAGCTAGTCCATACTTTTACTTAAAACAGAGCGTCGGCATGGCATGATTTTTGTATGGGGATAGGTTCGGTGGCTGTAAGAGTGACATAGGCTACTTTCTGCGGAAAACATCTCATTCCGTGGGAAAATCGAATATGTTGCTAATTTGTCCTTCTTTCACGTCGCAACAGAGCGTCGGCATGGCATGATTATTTGTATGGGGATAGTTCGGTGGCTGTAGGTGACATAGGCTACTTTTTTCAGCGGAAAACATATCATTCCCGTGGGAAAATCAGATGTTACAAAATTAAATTCAGCTAGGTGGCGCCACCGTGATTCTAAGACGGACGACGGTACGATGGACGAACACGGAAGGTCAGAATATCTGGATTTATGTCTTTTTACCATAATTAAGATAAAAATGTATGGATCTGTATTTTTCCATAGGACAGGAAGAGCGATAAAAAACATAAAATTCACCAGCTGATTTCTTAAACGTTTTGGTGCATCGTAATTCACAGAATAGCGATTACCTCGCAGACGATATTAGTAATCCGTTGATGCTCTGCCCACTACCCCGCAAGGGTTACAGGCGTGATTATAAGTATGGATCAGAAATACTATCACCACCTGTCACGCTTTCACCCTTAACTATTACTTAACAATGGTAGAAACAGTTCTTAGTAAGCCTTAATAAGCCTTAATATTTATTGAACGGAAATGAATACAGTTCTTATATGTGGTTATAGAATGAATCGGTATTACAATAAGAAAAATTGTGCAAAATTATAAGAAAAATATTTTTGAGTTCTTATTAACTAACGTATACATAGTTTAAATTGATTCCGCTAGATGTCTTTACTAGATTTTTAAAACGCGGTAACGAAATGTTTCTGACATGTACTTAACTCCGCCGTTGAGCCGCGTCAACTTATAGTGCATTACGGTACCTATACGCAAATTGTTTCTTCGTAGCTTATTCGACTACCTTTTTCGATTTCGGTTGTTTGTTATTGCTTTGTGATTTGGTTGGGTTGAATGGATTATATTGGCTTTCATTTTGGGATTTGTGTATTTTCTTGGATCGGTTTTGTTGATTTGGTTGGTATTCCTTTATACATATTTAGACTCTGGCTTTGATTTTGGATTTTGTTTATTTAGAATCGTGAATTGGTTTCGTTGTTTTAGGTTGTTTAACAATATTTCAAAGAATATTAATAGTATAGATAGTTGTACGGTACCTATACACCCTTCTTTTTTTTTATAGCCTGGTTTGTTATATTTTTGTAAAAGAAAGTTTAAGGATATCCCAAATTAAAGTTTCAATTTATGGTTCTGAAAATTCGCTGCGTTAATAGATAGAATTATAAAAATGTACTAACGAATAGGACTCCTTATTAATATCTTCAAAAAATCCTCGATACTTTTTAACTATCTATTAAGGATATGTAGCAATAACTGCTTTTTCTCTGAATAATAAAATTCTTGCAATTAATTTGGACGCATTTTATGTAACTAAGATATAGCTACCTATAAAATGTATTGCATTTGAATTTAAAGTAGCCTTTAGAAGTGTATAGCAGTAGAGCGTTCTGTCAATTTAAGTTAAAATAATTTCATTGATAAAAATTCACCAACTTTTAATTAAACGCGAGTGGAGCCGTGGGTAAAAACTAGTCCTACATAAATGAAGTTTCACCAAGTGACAACAATTGAATGTTCAAATTAAAACTAAACTAGCATATAGTTAATGGTTTCACAGCCTAAGTAGCGGTGAAGTATTTAGTTATGTTAGATTATTGGAGTAGCGACATTAATTACATGAAGGCGTGCATTCTGGTTCAACTTATCAAATACCATCAACTTGAATATTAAATCTGATGATATAAAAGACGTTTTTAGGCTGCAGGGTCGAAACAGAAATGTTATAAATACTTCCATCATCGTTGAACTTGGATCCACTCTTCAAAAAACTGATTTGCTACAAAAAACAAAAGCTTTCAATATTAAAAATAAAAACAAACTGCAGGCGAAGCATCTTGGACTCAAAATTAATGAAGACACTCCTGTTTTTATCTCTGAACAGTTGACTCCTAAAGGGGCTCGTCTATTCTTTCTATTTCGTGATCTAGTGAGATCCAAGAAATTTAAATATTGCTGGACGTCTTTTGGCAGGGTGTTTGTGCGAAAAGATGATAACACCCGAATTATTAAAATCATCAGCGATTCTCAGCTACATCAGTTAATGCAAGATGCATGACTACTCTCTATAATTACTTTCAAAATTGTATTATCTCCTCTAGTGCTAAAATTTACACATGTACAATTATTCTCATTTAATTATGAGTATTTTATGATTGTCAAATACATACATAACTATACTAAAACACAAATCTACACATTTGCACACCCTTTATTATTTCTAAAAACCAAATTACACATTAAACTCATACACAATACAAAATCATACACACGCTTACTCAGGCATCAACTTAAAAACCATTATACATTTAGCTACCTATATAGAACCTGCCTAAGAATTTTCTGATTTTTGGGTATTATTTACAGATCTCTTATGAAAGCAAACAAATTAAAAATTAAGCCAAAATACCATAATATAGATAATGTCTATACTACCTTCTTTAGCTGCAAACATTCAGTTATTATTGCAAGCAATCACGGATAGATTTATGAAAACAATTGAAGATTTGGACGAAACTGAAATCGTTAAATCTGTAGTATGTAATATAGAGGACTTATCTAGATTAATGTAACCTATATCTAATTCCATTTTATAATACTAACCCATAATATTAGGAGTATATATCACAACATTAATGATTTACTAATTAATATGTCACAATTGCCATTTGAAACTGATGTCATAAAATTGACAGAATGCAGGTTAAACACTAATAAAGAAATACCAACATTGGATAATTATAAACCATTTACAATTAATCGTCAACTAAATCAGAATGATGGGGTTGTAGCTTATATAAAAAACACCTAAAGGTGCAAAAGTATCTGAACTAAAGCTAACACATCAGGTTTAAAAATCGTTACCAGACTTCATTATATTGGGTATCTATAGATCGCCGTCAGTCATAAACGCTGATATGTTTATTGATTCAATAAATGCGCACTTGGAAACTGTAGCCTCATATAAGAATATTGTTTTAACTGGCGACATTAATCTTAATCTAATTACTAAACCGACAGAGCTAGCGTTTCAACACAGTAGTAGGCAGAAGTACCTGGACATTTTATCTTTACATGGACTCTTGTTCGGTCATTGCTTACCCACTAGACAGGACAATTGTCTTGATCATGTGATCCTAAAACTGGATAGTGAAAGTGTTAAGAAAAAGTCGTAAGGTTACGCGCCACAATAGCGATTCTTCGGAGATCCCTCGCGCTCGCCGTTCAATCTAGCTACGCTGACCATAGACCCGACGCTCCGCCAGGCTGACAGCTGTCTCTGGCTCACCGCCAACCTCGTTTCAACACAAGAAAATAGATGATGCTAGTGATGCGCCGTCAAATGAAATATAAATCCGTCGACATAAATTTTAGCTCTTAGATTAACTTTTTTTTTGGTATACATTAAAACATTCTTTGTGTTTTTCCGATCCAATTTAATACAGGCTACTTTCAAACTTTCTTTACTTGCAAGCCATAGACATGAAATTGTCGACAAGAATTTTAAGATGTGCTGTCTTAGTTGTATTGGTTGTTACGTAATGTCTTGAACTTAGAGAACCGGAGACCCTTTTTACTGGAAAAGAGGCATTCCATCTTAGTCCTCACGGGTGACAACGCATCCGCATTTTGATTCTTTATTGAAGATAGATGTAGATGCCCATGGGTCACAGCAACCACTTACCATCAGGTGGACTGTGTGCTCGTTTGTAACCCTATCCTATAAAAAAAAAGATCTATTTTCTTAAATGTTTGAACTATGAGTCCTGGGACTTAAGCCAATGTTTGCTTAAGTCGCGGATAGGGAACGACTAAACAGGCAGGCTAGTTTGTCCTTCTAGTCTAATATTATGCGTTTAATGAAAGTATCAGATCGCTAAGCAATTATTTAAAAAATAATATTTTTTTACCTTTTTCTTGAACATATATTTCAAGAAGGGATTACAAAAAATACACATTTAAGCTAAAGTTACCTCCAACAAAAATCACGCATAAACCAATATATCAAAACGCCTGTAATAAATCAATATCACATATAAAGGTGTTGTAGCTCCTTGAAGTGATTAATCATTATACAACTAGACCGTCAGAGAAAAGCAGAGGTTTAATGGTAATAAGGCTACGTGTGCACATTATGTTATTAGAAGAAAACGCAAATATAATAAGTGATTCGCCTAAATGCGTCCCTAAGTTACACACAACCTCTTTCATTCATTAGAGGATTTTTGGGCAAGGAAATGTGTGCGTCACGCTGCCTCAACAACGCAAATATTCATTTTATTAGTTCTTAAAATTATTTTCGTGTTACTAACTAGAATATTTCTTTATTTTATTGTATTAATAATAATAAATCATAGTTTTACAGCTATAAAAGTTGTGGTTCACACAGTATTACCTATATTCGACGAAAAATTAAGAGGTTATAAAATTTTCATGTAAGCATTAGTGAATATTTGTCTATCTAGCTCAGTGCACGTTGCCATTTTTGGCTTTATCATTTGCCACCGGGTTGGATAGTAGTCAAGTCTTCTAAATAGATAACTAAGAAGTAACCTTAGTTAGATGAAAATATTTTTGTTCAAATCAAAATATTTTTCAAAGTCAAAATAAGTAATCGAAAATATTGCCAAGTTTCATCAAAATCCGTTCAGTAGTTTTTGTATGGTTTAGTTACAAACATAAAAACTTCCATACATCCATGCAAAGTTTCACATTTATAATATTTCATCAAAAACCGTTCTGTAGTTTTTGCGTGATTTAGTAAAAAAATAAAAATTTCGAAACACTCATGCAAAGATTCAAATTTTTTATGTTTCATTAAAATACGTTATGTGGTTTTTGTGTGATTTAGTCACTAACATACAAACTTCCAAACATTCTTGCAAAGTTTCACATTTTTAATACTATCAGAACAGGACAAAAAACCAGGCTTATAGCCTGGTTTGTTATATTTTTGTAAAAGAAAGTTTAAGGATATCCCAAATTAAAGTTTCAATTTATGGTTCTGAAAATTCGCTGCGCTGCGTTAATAGATAGAATTATAAAAATGTACTAACGAATAGGACTCCTTATTAATATCTTCAAAAAATCCTCGATACTTTTTAACTATCTATTAGGAAGCCTTTAGAAGTGTATAGCAGTAGAGCGTTCTGTCAATTTAAGTTAAAATAATTTCATTGATAAAAATTCACCAACTTTTAATTAAACGCGAGTGGAGCCGTGGGTAAAAGCTAGTCCTACATAAATGAAGTTTCACCAAGTGACAACAATTGAATGTTCAAATTAAAACTAAACTAGCATATAGTTAATGGTTTCACAGCCTAAGTAGCGGTGAAGTATTTAGTTATGTTAGATTATTGGAGTAGCGACATTAATTACATGCAGGCGTGCATTCTGGTTCAACTTATCAAATACCATCAACTTGAATATTAAATCTGATGATATAAAAGACGTTTTTAGGCTGCAGGGTAGAAACAGAAATGTTATAAATACTTCCATCATCGTTGAACTTGGATCCACTCTTCAAAAAACTGATTTGCTACAAAAAACAAAAGCTTTCAATATTAAAAATAAAAACAAACTGCAGGCGAAGCATCTTGGACTCAAAATTAATGAAGACACTCCTGTTTTTATCTCTGAACAGTTGACTCCTAAAGGGGCTCGTCTATTCTTTCTATTTCGTGATCTAGTGAGATCCAAGAAATTTAAATATTGCTGGACGTCTTTTGGCAGGGTGTTTGTGCGAAAAGATGATAACACCCGAATTATTAAAATCATCAGCGATTCTCAGCTACATCAGTTAATGCAAGATGCATGACTACTCTCTATAATTACTTTCAAAATTGTATTATCTCCTCTAGTGCTAAAATTTACACATGTACAATTATTCTCATTTAATTATGAGTATTTTATGATTGTCAAATACATACATAACTATACTAAAACACAAATCTACACATTTGCACACCCTTTATTATTTCTAAAACCAAATTACATTAAACTCATACACAATACAAAATCATACACGCTTACTCAGGCATCAACTTAAAACCATTATACATTTAGCTACCTATATAGAACCTGCCTAAGAATTTTCTGATTTTGGGTATTATTTACAGATCTTTATGAAAGCAAACAAATTAAAATTAAGCCAAATCTATACTACCTTCTTTAGCTGCAAACATTCAGTTATTATTGCAAGCAATCACGGATAGATTTATGAAAACAATTGAAGATTTGGATGAAACTGAAATCGTTAAATCTGTAGTATGTAATATAGAGGACTTATCTAGATTAATGTAACCTATATCTAATTCCATTTTATAATACTAACCCATAATATTAGGAGTATATATCACAACATTAATGATTTACTAATTAATATGTCACAATTGCCATTTGAAACTGATGTCATAAAATTGACAGAATGCAGGTTAAACACTAATAAAGAAATACCAACATTGGATAATTATAAACCATTTACAATTAATCGTCAACTAAATCAGAATGATGGGGTTGTAGCTTATATAAAAAACACCTAAAGGTGCAAAAAGTATCTGAACTAAAGCTAACACATCAGGTTTAAAAATCGTTACTTCAGACTTCATTATATTGGGTATCTATAGATCGCCGTCAGTCATAAACGCTGATATGTTTATTGATTCAATAAATGCGCACTTGGAAACTGTAGCCTCATATAAGAATATTGTTTTAACTGGCGACATTAATCTTAATCTAATTACTAAACCGACAGAGCTAGCGTTTCAACACAGTAGTAGGCAGAAGTACCTGGACATTTTATCTTTACATGGACTCTTGTTCGGTCATTGCTTACCCACTAGACAGGACAATTGTCTTGATCATGTGATCCTAAAATCAGATAAACCTACGAACTCAGCACTTGTAGCAGTACTTAATACAACAATTACTGAACATGCTATGGTTTTACTCAGCATTAATAAATCCTACAAGCTAATGAATAAATTTCTTAAGACTGAATCTACCATCGATTACAAGTCAGCCGATTTAACACTTGTAAACACAGATATCTCTCATTTTAAGACTTGTAATAACCCAAACATTTTGGCTGACATCTTAATTGATACTATAAAAACAGTAATTGTTACAAATACTAAAGTCAAATTGGTTAAAAACAGAAAAGGATTTTAAAATCATGGATTGCCACAGGTGCTTTGCGGTGTATTAGGCTTAGGAATAGCATGCAACTAAAAGCGAAACAGGAACCCGCAAATAAAGTTTTGAAAATAACTTTTAAACGTTTTAGAAACTTTTGCACAAATTTAATTAGGAAATAAAAAAGACAGTTTTATAAAAATGAAATAGAATTATCTTGCATAAATCCTAAATTACTATGGTCTAAAATTAATGAAATAATCCAATTCAAAAAAAGCACTAAAACTTCTAATTTTAGCCTCCTCGATTTTTCACCAGACCCTCTTGAATCAGTTAATATAGTTAATAAATTTTTCGTCAACATCGGTAAATCTCTCGCTAAAGATATAACTAATAATCCATTATTACAACATGACAATACCCCTGAAATTAAATCAAGTCTAACCTCGTTTGTTTTATTGGACTCTGACCCACAGGAAGTTTCTGATATACTCATGAGTCTTAATTCTGGAAGTGCTCCTGGTTGGGATGATATACCAACATTGTTTCTGCAAAGGTGTAAAGATTTTGTGGCTCCACTAATTAGCTAACTAGCCAACCTGTGTTTTAAAACAGGTAAATTTCAAAGAGCTCTGAAACTATCACTGGTCACACCGGTATTCAAGAATGGGGAGAGAGGCGATGTGAACAATTACCGCCCTTTATCTGTCTTGACATGTATCTCCAAAATCTTAGAAAAAACTTTTGAACTTTTGAACTTTGATAACAAATTCTCAAGTAGCCGCTTCTTTTTCTTATTCAGTATTTTCACATCGGTCTTTGAAAGTCCACTGCTAGCTGGCATACTGGCCTCTCCGTTTGTAGAAAGGATTAGCCTAAATCGTCACGCTAGGCAGACCAAGTAACGATCCAGATGTCTTAAAACTTTAAATCTGATTTTACGTCTGACGTAGCCGAGCTATGGAGATGGCTATGCTCCGAGTTTCTTTGCATGATAAACTTTGTAATAAGGATATCAGAAGTAGCACGAGCTAGTTCTGATGAGTACATGGTCTATACTGCTAAGCTAAAGTGGAAATGGGCCGACCATATAGTTCGAAGAATAGACAACCTTTACGTGGTAGAGCCATGCTTTACGTGGTAGAGCCATACATTACGTGGTAGAGCCATGCTAGAGCTGTATAAGTAGTATAGTCGTAGCACGAATGGGTCGGCTCGACCGGGGAAGAACCACGCTCTCACAGAATACCAGCGTAAAATAGCAGATTAACGCTGCTGTGTTTCGTATGGTGAGTGTAGAGAACCGAAGACCCTTTTTAGTGAAAACGAGGCATTCCATCTTAGTCCTCACGGGTGACAACGCACCTGCATTTAAATTCGTAATTGAGGATAGATGTAGATGTCTATGGGTCACAGCAACCACTTACCATCAGGTGGACTGTGTGCTCGTTTGCCACCCTTATCCTATAAAAAAAAACTGATGGAGGAGAAAAGTTCTCGAGTGGCAGCCTCAACCAGAAAGCGGAGTGTAGGGTGACTCTCTTCAGATGGAGTGAGGACCTGGTAAGAGCTGCAGGAAGTCGATCAATGTTATGATGATGATGATGATTTAAAGTAGTTATTGGAAGAACAAACAAATAATTACAGCGTACTTTGGTATGCTTTGAAAAAAAAGTGGATAAGTATAAACATTCTTTTTTCAAAGTGAAATGAGAATTTCAGCGCTCTTACAATGTGTCTCTATCAAAAGTTCTTAAGCTGGGATCAATTGTTATTGCTGAGTGCACTTAAGGTAACTTTATTTTATAGGAGTGCAATTTTTTATATTGCCAAAGCAAATTCTCCAAGCGATAAATCTCTAAAAGAATTCATTTTTGTAAGAACTACTAATGTTTTATCTTATTATACCTCTTCGCAGTAAGAATAAAAACTTGAAATCTAATATTTAAATGAAACTTCTTTTTCCGGATTTTGTCGCGTATATTAACTTATAATATAAAAATAAGTTAAATACGCAAATAAAATCCGTAAAAACTAGTTTCAATTAAATGTGTATTCTTCGCGTAAACATAAGAAATCATTTGAAATCTCGTATTTCTTCTTATTTGCTAATGGTTGATAATAATCATTACAAATCATTTTACAAAAGGCTTTAATTTTGGCTAATATTAGCAATATTCCAATGTTACCGATTTACTTATTTGTTATTAATCAATGTTTAATAACGAATGTATGTGCTGTCTTTCAGAATCTAAATTGAGCTTCATAGTTTCTCTGCCATATTCCTGTGTGGATAATGTATCAACATAATTGGGTCAAACCAACCATAGCTAATAGCACTTTGCGTGTGTAAGCACTGCAAAGTGACTTGTAGAAGGGTTCATAAGCTAATTTTAAGAGTTAGTTTTAACAGTATTTCTAATAGCATTATTCTATATTTTCCTACTAGTAATGGAATTGGCCATCGCTTTCTGGGTCGTCAAATGAAAAAGGGATGTTAAATTTCATTTTATAGAAGAATACAAAAAATAATTTCAAAATTCACGTAAATAGCCAAGTTTAAGAAGAATAATACAAAATTTTTAGATTTGTTTGATAAGAAAGTGGTGGCTCGTGGTAATTAATTTCGTAATATGGTCATTTTCGGTCCCTGACATCACTTATGAAATTGCTAATACTAGTTTCAGGTACTGTTTTACCACGTGATTAACAGTGAATATAGAAAGTAAACCAGCATGAGTAAGAAATTAAAAAATAAATATCTCGAGGAAGTGAAAACGTTTAGGGGGATTGATTAGGGGAACCGAGACGCTCTTCCGCCGCCAAAAATATTTTTTTATATTTTTTCTTTTCTTTTGATATTAGATTTAAAACAACTACGGTTTTTCTCCAAAATCTGTTTGAGCATATCTATTTCATGCTTAACATGATCAAAAGCAATATACAAGCTAACAGTTTCTTGAGGATATTTCAATATTTATTTATTCAAACCCCTTTTGTTAAAACTAAGTATTCCAGACAAATTAATTTATCACACCAATTTTGGACTAAGTATACAAATGACGATTTTAACGATACTATTTTGTACACTTTGTTGATAAGGTTTAAAATTTTAATCTTGTTAAGGTTTGTAGTTCACTTTTGGTCCTTTAATGTAGTAAGTAAATTTTGAAGTCAAACTTTAAAATGACGATCAGTCTAGTTTGACTTTGATTTACAGACGAAGATTATACAAAATATATTAAAGTTTTGACTATTTAATGCTTAGCTTATCGATCAATGTATCTGACTCTTCATTGAATATACGAGATAAGAATCTGAAGGATTACGAAATCGAAGAAAAGTTTGGAAGAAATTCAAATAAAAAGGTGAGAAAGTTTTTTTTTTGTAATTAGGTACTAGTTATACACTTTCTCCTTGCAGCGAGAGTCCAAAATCTAGCAGTGAACTTTTATGGGCTAATCTTTTTTTTTTATTTATAAGAGTGACAAACAAGTACACAGCCCACTTGATAGTACGTGGATGCTGTGGCCCATAGACAGCTACATCTATCCTCGATTAAAAATCAAAATGCAGATGCGTCGTCACCCTTAGGACTAAGATGAAATGCATGATTTCCATTATAAAGGGTTTCCGGTTCTCTACACTCACCATACACCACACATGGTGTGTGTCCACCAGTATTTAGATGCTATTTTGCGCTGTTATTCTGTGAGAGCGTGGGCGTCCCAGGTCGAGCCAACCCTTCCGTGCTACAACTTGTAATAAACAAGACACTTTTTACACATCTTCCACCATCGATCGTCTTATTACATTTTTTGTTTCAAAGAGAATATCCCAAAGATTACTTTATTTATTCATTTAATGTCTTTTTATTTTTCTCCTATCTGCTACCCATCTCTACTATCACTTCTGTTAATTACTACTACATTGTTATTTTTCTACTTTTAACTACCGCTGCCCATGAACATCTGCAATACCTGAGGAATTGCAGGTGGGTTGCCGGCTGTTTGAAAAGAAGTTGTTCGATGGTCACTTGGTCATATCGGTCTGGATGAACTCCTGTTAATAGTAGTCTCCAAAATTTGATCTATTG
The DNA here is from genome assembly GCA_029286625.1 of Parnassius orleans. Classification (NCBI taxonomy): domain Eukaryota; kingdom Metazoa; phylum Arthropoda; class Insecta; order Lepidoptera; family Papilionidae; genus Parnassius; species Parnassius orleans. The sequence goes on along the minus strand of JAGSMP010000396.1, from coordinate 11,405 downwards.
AATGTGATATATTTCAGTTATAACTTATTGTTAAACCGAGTTATTTGAGTATACTAAATATACGCTGAGCAGTAGACAGAGGTGCTTGCACCGCTGTGCAATCTACATCTATCTATGTAGATTGCACAGCGGTGCAAGTCTATGTCTAATCTACATCTATCCTCGATTAAGAATTAAAATGCAGATGCGTTTTCACCCCTGAGGACAATAAAATAAAATGCCCTATGTCTATTACTTAGATTAAGTTACGAGTGAATACGAACTCGTAAGTGAAAATAGAAAGAAAATGTTTCTTATAATATGTTAAAAGATTGTATTTGTTTGTTGGTTAATGCATATTTCATATCATACCCTTTTTACTACAAAAGTGAAATTCCATCTAAGTCCTCAGAGGTGACAATGCATCTGCATTTTAATTCTTAATCGAGGATACAAGTAGATATCTATGTGACACAGCATCCACTTACCATCAGGTGGACTATTCGCTCATTTGTAACCCTTATTGTAGAAAAAAATTATATTATTTATGAATATCTCACATATTATCACAAAGAAATTTAGTTATATAATTGTTTCTTAAAAATGTATAATTACTTACTACAACTCTTAACAAAGATACTAATTAATTAATAACATCAAAGAAGAATGAATACCAAATATACTGCCAATTAATTACAGCTTTAATTAATTCGTCAGTCCCTCAAACCTTTGTAGACTTCGTTATAGTTTATGAGTAGTTTACTATCAATTATTTAAGACATTCAAAAATACAGTTAAAAAGTCGCTTAAAAAAACGTACAGATAGGATTTTCTCATGTATCGTGGAAGTGCCTTACATGACACAAATTGCACATAATTTTATTTGATGTAGACATGTATACTTATCTGTACGTATCTGTGTGAATACTTTTTATTGCCTCTTCGGTAAAGTAGTCGTAATCACAACTACTAAACTTTTGATTCCTGGGTTTGAATCCCGCGTCGGGCAAAAACAGCAAATAATTCTCAGTAGCAACACGGAGTCAGAATGTTTGCGTTGTTTCACCCCCGTGCCTCAAAAAGCACGTAAAGCCGTTCGTTTTACGTCCAATCTTCTTTCGGTCGTCTAAGAGGGAATAGAGAGTGCACCAGTGTTTATGCACACACTCATGCACTACAATCTTATTATATAGTTTCCGTCGAGAATTACCGCCGTGAACAAAGTCATGACATTATCATTGATATTTTCGTTTTTCATGGACATTTCAGACAATAACTTTATATTTCCTAACGAATAAACAAGCTAATTGCACCAAGAGCATTCCATCCATCGTTATTATTTATTAAAGTGTCTTCTTTTCTTGGAATCTTCAATCTGAAATTTACATGAAGAGAATACTGAAAGCCTGGGATCATTGAGGATAGAATCATTGTTCATGTTACAAGCTTGCATTGGTATTTCTATACTTTCGTGCATCTCTCGTATCGTTGGAATACTGTAATACGTCTTAAAATTAAATAAATACATACAATATAGAAATTCGTAATGTAGTATTATTTCAAAGTGGATTTAGCCATGAAAAAGTTGAGAAGTGGTAGGCTAGAGTGATATGAGGATATTATGCGAAGATAAGTAAACCTGTAACGAGAAGAATATTGGCTATGATAGTGGATGGAAATAAGAGGAGAAGATGGGTGGACTGTATTAGGGATGATAAATTACAAAAGGAGTTAATGAAGAGATAATGGCTAATAAAGGAAAATGGAAGAGGAAGACATGCTGTGCTGACCCCAAATAACTTTGGATAAGGGCGCGACGAAGAAGATAATATATAAATGCATGCCTGATTCTGAAAGGTACCACCAGCATTTTCAAATGAAAACAATGACTCCATTACATAACTAGATGATAGGACATCTTTTTTGCCTTTAATTTTCATCGAGGTAAGTACCACCCGCTTACCTATTTCTCTTGCCATTATTTTAAATAACAGTGAATGCGCTACTGTGTTCTGGTCTGAAGAGTATATAGAGCCAGGCAGATTTCACCATCTTCAGGTCCGTAAAAGTGACTTTTTGCATCTGTGATCTGTGATCTTTTTTGTTTGGAGTTGGCTGCAAGTGTCCATGGGCTGCAATAGTCACTTATCATCAGGCAGACTGATATTTCATTTGTCACTTGAGTGTTACTAAAAGAAGAAAAACACATTATTTCAAGTTTCATAAAAGTTAAGAGACTAAAGAAATAAACACACACAAAACAAAGAATATTATTTCAAAAAAAGAAAAATGTTCACTCGGAATAAACTGATAAATATTTGAATGTCTGACTCGGAACAAGTTTTGCGACCTCATTAGGGTGAACAGATTTTCTTTTAGCGTATTTCTGTCTTCGTGCATAGAAAACAATAAAAGTGTATTTAAAGATATAATGATCATAGGAGGCAACCACAAGACTGTTGTTGTACATTGGACTCCCACAAGGAATGCTTTATTTAAAGCATGGTCTTGAGGCACCTGTATCCATCAACTTCCTGCATCGTTTATCAGGTCGTCATTCCATCTAGTAAGGGGGCATCCTACACATTGTTTAGCAGTTCGACGCTGCCACTCGAGAGCTTTCCTTCATCAACGGTTGTCGTTTCTTTGAGCTCTATGGCTAGCCCTTCAATAAATATTCTATGTCTACATATCCACTACCCACTTCGGAGGAGATGGGCAGCAGCGTTTTCCTAATAACAACTAAAAAATTTAAAAAATGCGTTTGCCAATCCGTCCACCACCAAGCGTGGCACCTATGGCAATTATATTCCTGAGGCAATCTGTGGAGAGGCCTATTTTCAAAAGTGGTCACTTACCTTAATGTACTAAATTAAGTCATTCTTGTTTCTCGCTGAGACTAAGTTCCGGTGTATTAATCGTTGACCCGGCTTTTTTGTCTTAAAAGATGACTACTTTATATTTATTTTGCAATTAAATAATTTTTCACAATTTCATTAATAATGTGAACACATGTAAAAGGTATTTAGATATTCACAGAAAGCATTTAGATACCATAACACTGTAAGTAAACGAAGAAAGAGTGACAAAGCAAATTTATGCTGCAGAAGTGAACAGCAGAGTCGGAAAGGGACGCCCTAGACGAAGCTTTATCGACCAAATTGGCGATATATTGAAAATGGGCCAGATTAGGAGTACCCTTAACCGACGAGCGTGTATGCGTAGATATATGGATGTAAAGGAGGCGAGAGAGGTGTGCCAGGATCATGCCAAATTGAAGTCCGTAGTCTCTGCCTACCCCTCTGGGTGACAGGAGTGAGTGTTTATTATGTAAGTAATATCAAAAAGTTTGTACGTGAGTAATATTGATTGAATCCAATATTCCTGCGCTGGATATAGCTTTAACATACCTTATTCCTATAAAATATTCCTGACGCGATGAGTGCTTTGATATGAATGATATATAATGTATATAGTATGTTATTTATATTTTGATAATAATAAGGTTAAAGTACTTGCAGAAAAACTATAACTAACGAGCACACAGTCCACTCACTACACACACACTTACCATGCCCAACTTATGCTGTGATAAGTCTTACTACGACAACAAATAAAAAAAATCAGTGGCTAGATAAAGCAGAGAGTTATGTATTAAAATAGGGAAAACTATTCATACAACAGAGTAATTGCCAAGGCAAAGTCAGAGCACATAGGCAGAATTGGCGAGGAACTAGTTCGCCTTCCTTCGTTAACCCCTTAATTCTGGTCTCTCGCCAAGGCTGTCCAAGGGAATTTCTGTAAGCTATTCCTACCATCTCTGCACAGGGAGGATGACTCACTGGCCCACGCCGCAAAAGCAAAAGTCGACCTTTTAGGCTCCCTTTTGCGTCCAACTCGACTCTCGATGACGGGGGGAACACACCGCCGACCATCCCGCAGTGTGAGTGCTCTATGCCTGATGTGCGGTTCACACAGTGCTCAGTACGCAAAGCACTCCTCTCCCTGGACATACACAAGTCGAGTAGGCCTGACGGAATCCTGCCAATTGTGTTGAGGACGTGCGCTCCGGAGTTGGCACCGGTTTTAACGCGTCTTTTTCGGTACTCCTACTCCCTAGGCGTTGTCCCGAATTCATGGAAGATAACTTTCTTGCACCCGATCCCTAAAAAGGTAACCGATCTGATCCATCCAACTACAGGCCTATCGCCATCACCTTCTTGTTCTCGAAAATTATGGAGTCCATTATTAACTGACATCTCATGCGGTAACTTGAGGAGCACCAGCTGATTAGTGACCGACCGCCAGTACGGTTTCCGTTTACAGAGTCGCTCAGCTGGTGATCTTCTTGTTTACCTAACACATAGATGGGCGCAGGCGATCAAGTCCAAGGAGGAGGCATTGGCCGTTCGTTTGGACATAGCGAAGGCCTTCGATCGGGTCAGGAACAGAGCGCTTCTTTCGAAGCTTACTTCCTATGGGCTTTCCGAGAAATTGTGCAATTGGATCACCAGTTTTCTGGCTGATCGGAGCATCGAGGTGGTAGTAGACGTTGCATGCTCCGATTACAAGCCTAATAACGCTGGTGTTCTACAAGGCTGCGTGCTATCACCAACGCTGTTTCTTCTGCATATCAATGATATGTTGCAAACCGGTAACATTCATTGCTATGCGGATGACAGCACTGGTGATGCTCTATACACCGGCCGTGCCAATATTTCTCGGGAAAACTAATTTGTGTCTGAAGTCGAGTCTTTGCTAAACAAAGTCTCGGATTGGGGGCGACTAAATCTAGTCCAGTTTAATCCTCAGAAGACACAAGTTTACGCGTTTCCCGCTAAAAAGAACCCCTTTGGCGTATCTCCTCAGTTTCAAGGCACTTCCCTTGTCGCCTCTGCCAGTATCGGAATCCTCGGCGTCGACATATCGAGTGACGTGTAGTTTCGTGGTCACTTGGAAGAGAAGGCCAAATTGGCCTCTAAAATGCTTGGCGTTCTCAGCAGAGCGGGACAGTATTTCATGCCGGCAACTTTACAAGGTGCAGGTTCGGCCTCACATGGAATACTGTTCCCATCTCTGGGCAGGGGCTCCCCAGTGCCAACTCCTTCCACTTGACCGCATCCGGCGCAGAGCGGTTCGAATCGTCTACGACCGAGTTCTTTCCGAAAAATAATTCATTGATCTGGCAAAATTTTTGGCATTTTAAAATAAAAAATATCGTTGATGAAGAAACAAGTGACACTCAGCAAGGTAAGAATCGTTTGTTTTCTTTTTATTTTGACTGTGTTTTATGCGTGTTACAGTGTTATTTTGTTCTTCAAATTTCAATAAATACTAATGCATGCAAATTTTCTCTAAAGTACAGTCTCAAAATTACAATATAACATACTTTTATTCAGCACCTAATTTTTGTATTTCACCATATACACTGCTAATTTTATAGAAAGTAATCGATAAATTTGCTTTTAATATCACGTTATACATTGCCAATTTGAGGTTATGTTTTTTTGTTAATTTATATTTTTGTTGACGTGGCATGCATGTATTTGCTTGGGTGTTTTGTTTTTGTAGCAAAAGCTACTAAAACGTAGTGATAGAATTATTGCACTTGTGCTTGCAAAAAAAGCTCTTTTCGAGTGTTACAAAAAGTGTGATGCCGAAGAACTCATAACGAATGCCTCATTCTTCTTCGCCACCTGCCTCTATTGATTGTTCTCTAGAAAGATGCATAGCATACTCTGAAGAGGAGAATGACAATGATCAAAGAAAAACCATTCGTCTGACAACTGTAATTCATAAAATTTATCCTCGTATAATAATAGATAATAAAGCCTCGGGGCAATTATGGCGAAGTAGTTTGCAACAAAAACCGTATATATATTGTCCATGATAACAAACCAGTTACCATTATAAGATTCTACGTCGGGGCCCAACCAGTTCATAAAATTAAAAGGTATGCCAAGGAATCGTGTCGTAAAGAAATTGAAGATTGCCCGCAGATCGTGAAGGGATATAATAAGTATATGGGAGGGATGGACCTTATCTCTTTATACAAGACTCGTTTCAAAACCCGGCGCTGGTACATTGGAAGCTTCGCTCAGTTAATAGATACATATTTGTATCTACAATGCTTGGCTTTTATACAGGCAAGACCAGGCCACAATATCCTCCTAGGTTCTAACGCCATTGAAAAATTTCCGATTTGATATTTATGAAGGTTTGAAAAAAAAACAGGTAGATCTGAGACTTACTCAAGACACAGCTACGACAGCTTACTCAAGTTGCACCAATCCAAGATGTGAGATAATACGACAATGTAGGGCATTTCATGAATATGATTAAACAGGATCGATGCCGTATTTGCTCAAAATTGACCTAAGTTATTTGTATCAAGTGTCAGATACGGTTGTGTTTTGTTACTGGCAAGAACCCGCTAAATTGTCAACTTGATTTTCATACCAAAAATTTGATAATATTTTTATTACTCCTTAAATAAAATACGATTTCTTCTTAATTTATAGTTTTATTTTAAATTATTTGTTATTCCCGTATATTGGCCAAGTATTCCGCAAGATACATGAAAATGATTAGTTATGGTTTCACGCAGTTGTGCAGTCATACATGTTTTTTTTAAGTAATAAATACACATTTTTTTAAATATTTTTTAGTGCTCATTTATACAACTAAATTACAGTTCTATTCAAGGAATTCATATTTTTAAGATTTTTTTGTCAATTTAAGGGTTAAACACCTTACACATACTAAATTTAGATGACCTTTGCCATGTCCCTTTTGACTGGCGTGGGAGATATATATTTAAAATCTATCTATAGGAAGGTACCAGACAGACGTGGGAGAAATACTTAGCAGGGCTTAACAGGAATGGCTAGACGTCGGGGAAGAAATAAATTTAAATTTAGGGACTCCGTGTTATGTTTGATCCAGTTGCGTCAACCGAAGTTCTCTTTCTCGATTCGGACTTGATATTTTGAGATACGCTTAAATTGAAAAATTCATCCGTTATTAATTTTTTATAATAAAAAAAGTTAAATGTATATATTAAATATTTTAAAAAGCTGTAATATTACACAAATAACGGACGCATTCTTCGATTTAAGTATACAACGTGTTACAAAATACCCCGTACAAAATATAATTAATTATCAAAGCCAAAAATTTTGTCAACCCTAGTAAGCTGTCATGTCAGGGAACCAGATTATTTAACAGAAAGGCCTACGTACCTATTTTACCTAATAATTGTCTACTTTAATAGTTTTTCTATTTTTCATTCATAAATGTTTGCTACCTCAATACAAGGATGTCATTATACTCAAGTACTGGCTTCCAAAAATGTCAAGTTGGAAAAAAAAATATGTTGTCAATTTCAAATTTTCTAATCGATATCCTACAACTGTTTCGAGTTTTTTTTTTCCAACATTTTTTGCAAAAAACGATGTTTTCTAACTCTGAATATTACGATATGATGTTAAGCGTAGGCCATGGAGATAGCAATTTAAATCGTGCTCGCGAATTGTATCGGCAACGATTTATCGATGGTAGACCCCCCCACTGAATAGTGACGGCTGCCTTCGTACCAGTGTTTTCTGAACACGTCAAAACGACTACATTTCACCGGCTCTTGTCATCGGTCTACTGGAAGTGGAGGTCCAAGCACAGTCGACGCCAGGCAGGCTGAATTAGTATTAGAGCATTTTGAAGAAGAGCCGACCACAAGTACGAGGCGAGCCGGAACAAGATTCGGTATAAACCATGTTGTAGTTTGGCGAATTCTTCGTGACGACAATCGTCACCCTTATCACTGTCGCCGTACACAGGAGCTGATACGCTCCGATTTTGTACCCAATAGGAACTTCTGGTACCTCAGGCAGTTAGAGGAAAACCCTAATTACTTAAACTATATTCTTTGGACGGACGAGGCAACATTCACGAGGTCAGGACTTTCAAATATGCATAAAGATCACGTTAGGGCCCACGTGAATCCACATGCTTCATGGCAGGACAGATTCCAACACCAGTGGCGGCTGAATGTGTGGGCTGGCCTTTATGACGGGCATGTCATCGGTCCCGTCATTATGCCATCACGTCTGAACGGTAGCAACTATCTAACGTTTTTATAAACGGAATTCGAAGAGGCGATTGATGACTTTCCTGTGGCTGACTGGGATTACTTTGAGAACCAAAAAAAACATGGTGTTTCAGCATGATGGAGCACCGGCACATTTTGCTCGCAACGTACGAGAACATCTTAACGTACGAGAACATCTTAACGTTCGCTTTCCGCGAGGTTGGATCGGCCGCGGGGGACCGGTGCTATGGCCTGCTCGTTCTTCGGACCTTATACCCTTGGACTTCTTTTTGTGGGGTTGTGTGAAGGACAGAGTGTATTTATCCGATTGCCCAACGTTTGCCGAGATGGATCAGCGTGTTAGATTGGTTTTCGCATCAATAAAACCGACGATGGTGCGAAATGCCACACAAGCCATATTCCGACGAGCGAGATTTTGTATTGAGCAAGGAGGAGCACACTTTGAGCCGTTTTTCTGAATTTGACGTTTATTATGAAAAAGTAAGTGTTCGTTTAGGTTGTTTCGTTAGGTTAGGTCTTTTAAAACTTATGTCGTTCCGCGAATTAGGTAGAAATGTAGGTACATTCTGCGTAGTTTACTCTTTAATTTTACTGAAATAGGGTTTGCACATCAGTGAAAATAATAATATTTTTTTATTTTTTGGGGTATGTTATACAGCGTTACTACGGTTCTTAAATATTGTAAATGGACTCGTTATAAGACCCCATTTAACCTCCTTTTGGCTTTACGGGTAGTTTTGAAACACCCAGTATCTCCATGAAGTCGGCCAACTGCTGGCCACTTGGGTTCTGTTGCCCTATTCCAAATTTCCCTACCTTCAGCTTAACGTTCTCTTGTGCCTAGTTTTGCGTTGAAGTCTCCCATTAACACCGTATAGTGGGTTTGGGAGGAATGCATGGCTTTAGATATATCCTCATATATTTCCTCATCTGGTTGTGCCAAGGCTGGTGCGTAAACATGTATGACCTTCTGCGAATATCGTTTGGTGATTCTGAGTATAAGGTACGCAAACCTCGTCGACACAGTCTCAATCTTTACAACATTGTTAACGAGAGACTTGTGGACGATAAATCCGACACCTCCTTGGGACCAGGGCTCGGAAACCGGTTCAAATTCTAAACCGGTCATTGATCCCAATACCGGTTTTTGCGGAATACCAGTTTTTTTACAAATATAGGTTTAGGTAGTAACAATTAACCGGTTAAAACCAAGCTTAGTAATGTCCCCGCCCTCTCCCTTACCCCGCTTGTATCCAACTTTGTACGGCTGCGCTCTGTCTAATTCACGAAGTTTTTAGACGCACGTACGATATATTCCTTGCATTAACGCGACTTCCCTAAAACGACATCCCTCATATTTTTTCATCTTTCAGCAATGACCGTATTATAAATAACAGAGGTAAGTTTTGTTTCAATTAATTATGCGTTATCTCCACTTTAAAATTAAGTTTCGATATCATTTTTAATTTCACCTTATATATTTATATTGTCTTTAATTATATTGAAAGTTTTCTACTAAAATTACGCTTTACATTTTTAATTCAATGCCTTTAGTTTTAGTAATATATCGCAATAAATGATGAACTTTCTTAACAGAAAACACGATTTTGAAGTTGATGAAATTATATGTTATAGTATTTGTTTTTTTTAGGACTGAAGTGTGGCAGATCACCAGATTTTTTACATTTAGAAGCTCGTGATTAGAACCAACCTCTATTTCGGTCTTTGCAAAAACTAATAATTACCACTTCTGAGGTAAATAAAGTTTAATTAGAAGTCGTGTCTTCACGCGATAAAAAAATTTATTTGTCATGTTCAGAGAATTCTAAAGTCGAACAGGATAAAAGAAATTACCATTTTTCACATCTCATTAATGAGGAACTGAAGCATATCTTACCATGTTGTATACGTACAAGATGCTACTAAACATATTAGTTTTTTTCTTTAAAATAGATTAGAAGGTAACCACATAGAAGAAATTGACTTTACTGATACAGAAGTTAATAAAGAAAGATAATAATTTGAATCTAACAAATCATTATGATTAAAATCGGCTATATTTTGCTGTCGACTGTCACCAAATACATATACTGAAAATTCCTGTCATTTACTAACAGTAATTATTAATAACTCCCAATTAACTAGATACTCAACAGTATAAATCACATTGATATTTACGATCTTGTATTGAATTATAAAAGAGAATGATTAAAAGTGCAACCAAGTTTTCTCACGCCTCAAGATCAAAATAATATAGTGATCGCTTTGAAATTTTTTACAACCTTTCATACTTTACGAATATGGAATTAAATCTATTAAAATAAATGAAATTGAAGTAATGATTTCTTATATTTACGCGAACACTACACATTGAATAAAACTATTTTTACGGATTTTATCGCGTTTAATTTTACTAATTTTGATTCCCGACGTTTCGGGTGCTTTACAGCACAGGGGGACAGTCGCCCCCGTGGACAGTCCCCCCCGTGACCATGGCTGCTGTAAAGCACCCGAAACGTCGGGAATCAAAATAAGTAAAATTAAACGCGATATAATCCGTAAAAATAGTTTTATTCAATGAAATTGAAGTATCTGTTTGTAATGTCAAAATAACAGATTTTTACTAAATATTCTTCTAAAAGGCCGGCAACGCACCCATATTATAAAAGTTGGGTGCGTTGCCGGGCTTTTAGAAAGGAGTAAGCTCTTTTCTTTAAGGCCCCTAAGTCGTATCGGTCCGGAAAAATCGCCGGTGGTAAACAATTCCACAGAGAAGTTGAACAAGGAATTATTTAAGGAATTATTAGTTTTATACGAGGTAGAACCATGCTGCAGCTGTATTAGTAGTATAGCTGTAGCACGAATGGGTCGGCTCGGCCGGGGAAGGACCACGGTCTCACAGAATATTAGCATAAAATAGCAGCTTAACATTGCTGTGTTTCGTATGGTGAGCTTAGAGAACCGGAGACCCTTTTTACTGGAAGAGAGGCATTCCATCTTAATCCTCACGGGTGACAACGCATCTGCATTTTGATTCGCAAACGAGGATATGTGTAGATGTCTAAGGGCCACAGCAACCACTTACCATCAGGTGGACTGTGTGCTTGTTTGTCACCCTATTATATAAAAAAAGAAAGAAAACTCCAAGTTAAATGCAGAGTGGTGGACCGTCAAGCATCCAGATGGAAAGGATGGTATTGTGAATTCAGACGCGATGTGCGTTCGTGAAATATGGCGGCTGGAATTATCCGAACCTCAGAGTACTCCCTGTGGTAGATGTGATAGAAAATGCGAAGGGATGCAACATCCCTACGCAGTG
>JAGSMP010003959.1:0-65332 GCA_029286625.1 Parnassius orleans | reverse complement strand
ATAAGTTCTTTTCCATGCGCATGATCGCGGAGAAGTTTTTGGCCAAAACCGAAAGGTTTTTGTGCGTTCGTGGACTTGGAAAGGCTTATGACAGAGTGGACAGGGATGTGTTATGGCAAACACTGAACTCATTTGAGTTGAGCGCTGGTTGATACAGGCATTGAAGTCTCTGTATAGGGACTCCAGTGCTTGTGTCAGGATCAACGGGGCCTACTCGGACTGCTTTGGCATCCATAAAGGGGTCAGACAGGGCTGTGTGGCTTCCCCGTGGCTGTTTAACCTATTTATGGACAGTTGTTTGGAAAATTTGAAAGTTGAAGAATGCGGGTTAAGAATCGGTGAGTTAACCGTCAAATGCCTTTTGTACGCCAATGATCAAGTCATACTTGCGTCGTCGGCGGCCGAGTTGCAAATGATGGTTACATTAATGACAAGTGCATTAAAAGAAAGGGGAATGAAAGTGAACGCAAGTAAGACGAAAGTTATGATTTTTGAAAGAGAAGAAAGTAAAACGATATTATATATTAGAATTGGTCGAGCAAGTAGATGAGTTTGTGTATTTGGGATGTGTATTTAGCAGGGATGGTAGATATGATAAGGATACAGAATGGAGCAGGATTGCCTACCCGGAATTTATTGGGATGGGCACGTGGCTACACTAACCAACGATCAAGTCGCATTTCTTGAGAGTGCTAACATAATGGAAGACCAGTTTCAACAAAGTTTGAGCAGTTCAAATATAACACAAACTTATTTGAGAAAATCTCTGGCCTTAGCCAAAACGGAAGAGAAAATAAAGGTCGTACCAATAGTCAAGAAATCAGTACAAGGCTCGCAAGTAAGTGTGCTAATGTCGAAATATTACCTGGTGTTGTGTCGCCAAACGTACATTACACTGAGTCAGGTAATAACCAGATCGTGACGTCGGCAGAAATAGATGCAAGGCAAGTCCTGGCAGCTTTAATTCTGTCTTATAGAGTTAGAAAAGACGGCTTAGACAACAATAGACCCTATTGTGTATATAGGTTCAATAATTATACTGTTGTTCCGGATGCTCTACGCCACTCGAAACAGAGTGTTCGAGTATGGAAAATCAGAAAGATGGAACGTGCTAGAGTATACCGCCTGCTTTATTAAGAAAGAACAATGATAATTATTATTATCATTGTTCTTTCTTTACTTGACAATGTGATTGTTAATTGAATTTAATTTACAGAATGTTCAATAATTTATCTAATATTGTATACCTAATTTAAAATGTAACTTAATAATGTAATCTAATAATGTAACTCAATAATGAAATCTAATAATGTAATTTAGTAATAATATTTAGTAATGTAATTTAATATTTTATAATTGCTACGCCCAAACCGGGTTCAAATGCGGACTATTTTTTAAAACATCACATCTATTGTTACCATTTGATTGCAATAAAGATCTATAAAGATCCACTGTAACTCCTGATCTCTCGAGACCGGGCCCTTCTACAAGATCAACACCTGACATATTTGAAAACATAACGGCAAGAAAGAAGAACAAACAACCACAATCTCAAGTAGCCAACGTATTACATAAATATTTAGACTGCCGAAAAGAGTCTATAAGCCCTATTCATTCTTTTTTTAAGGCCATGGCAGATTCTGTGGTAAATTTGTCTCCAGATTTACAGCTTAAGGTAAAAATCGAAGTATATTTAAGCGTATCCAAAGCGGAATTAGAGAATTTAAATGGAACACGTACATCATCTTTAAGTAAAGGATGCATCACACCGAATAGAAATATTGATCTTTCACAGCAAAAGAAACCGAAGATCTGTATCCTCCAGAATGAAATTGTAAGAAATGCTGAGACACAAAACATTCTACTCTGCCAACCCAACGAATATTGTGCTCCAGGATGAAAATGAGGCAAGTGCTGAAACATAATACATTCTACAGTCATCTGAAAATATTTTACAACCACATCCACAGGCTCGCTATCGATATTACTTCAATCCTAATGGCAAGTTATGTTTTCAAAATGACACAAATAAGGAAAATTCTGTCAATGAATGATAACGATATTGTCAATAATTGATTTGCCATACATAGCATTTACTGTATAGGTTATAAAATAAATAAATACACACATACCTCATTGTAACCATGAGCTTTTCTTCTGCAACTATTGCTCTACTGAAACGTGTATCTGCAGTTCAATGTGAGGCTTTATAATTTGCAATAGTTCATAGAACTTTTTGACATTCTTAAATTAGTGTGAAATCGATCAGGGTCCTTTAAGAGGCGTGGAAAGAGTGTGGTATTCTCTTATAGCGAGAATTTAGAATATCGTGCACCCATACGGAATGCGTTTTATTTCTTTCTACTCTCTTCTTCGCATAAGAAAGACACCACTATTACTTCTTCAATGTTCTCTTCCATATCAAAGTCTTTTGAAGAATCTTGATGCTCCATCGAAACTGAAATCCGTGTTGCTGCGAAGAAAGTTCCGCTAAAACTTCCGTTCCGCTGCAGCGCCGCGCCGCGCTCTAGTGCGTAGAGAGGCCGCGTCGCTCCGCTGCAGTGCCGCGCTACGCCGCCGAAGTGCGGTTTGACCTTTGAGGTTATTTTCGACGACCGATAAATCAACAAAATCTCTGAAAAGTGCCACAGTTTTCGTAAGTATTATTATAATTTTATAGTCGAAGATCGATACTAAGCATTCCAGACATTATTTCAGCAAATCAATTCATAGTTTTCTTGCAAAATGACGTCAAACATGGTGGAAATAGAGCTGCCACTACTAGTTTCGTACCTATCACTTTTAAAATTCACCTTTGGCTTGAATATATATTTTAGTGCTACTGAAGAATTTCATTGTTGTGTGGTTATGTAATTAGTTATCACTATATATTTTATGTTTTCAGATAATGAGTACAAAAAAGCAACTGACGGACCGTCAAATAGAAGAGGAGCTCGAAGATCTCTTTGGGTTTCCTGATGGTTTGGTGTCTGAAGACGATGCTGAGGTTTGAGATGATGAAAGTGCTAATACTGACCTGGAACGAATTTTAGTTGGTGAATTTTAGTATTACAACAATTACCAACAATTCTACTTATTTGCCTGAAAGATCACAATCACTTTCTATATTAGTCCAACCTTCAACATCTAATGAAAGTGTTTTTACTCCTGCTAACAGACAATATATTTTAGAAAATCTTTCAGATTTTCTTCATCATCAGAACGGAACAAGTATTTGTCTCTGGCCACGAATAATTGTTCCGGGTCGGGATGTTTGTCCTGTGAAATTTATGTGTGTAAACTGCCCCACGATACAGGAGAAAATCCTAGTGTGGAGGTAACGTTTTTAAACAAAAAGAAAAGAAATAAACAAAAAAACACTGATGAAGATGAAATTGACTGGAAAAAACAAGATTGGGAACTAAGTCCTACTATAGAACTTTTCGATTCTGTGCCATTACGCTCAAGTCGAAGTTTACCTAATAATATTACCTAAGAACCTATAACATATTTTGAACTTTTTTTTGATGAAGAAGTTGTAAAGAATATAGTTGAACAGACAAACAGATTTGCAGCATCTTGTAAGGTACAAAACTGGCAAGAGTTATCAGAGGGCGAATTTAAAGCATTTCTTGGTATGATCATACAGATGGGTATTCATTAACTACCAACCATTGAGGACTATTGGTCCAGTGACCCAATATTACATGTTGTGGAAATAGCTGAAACTATGACTTAGCAGAGTTTTTAGAAAATATTAAATTTTTTACATATAAATGACAACTCACAAATGCCACTTAGAACTAATCCAAATTTCGACAAATTATATAAAGTGAGACCACGTTGGTTGTTCTGTCGATCGTTTGAACATTCTTTGTTAAAGAAATGCAGTAAAAACCAATTCACAAAGTATTGATGAATGCATGATAAAATTTAAAGGTAGATCAACCCTAAAACAATACATGCCAATGAAACCCATTGGCATATTGTTTTAGGGTTTCAAGTATGGTGCAGAGCTGACAGCACTACCGGATACTTATACCAATATGAAATATATACTGGCAAAACTGATACAAGCGAAACCGGACTGGGTGAAAGTAGTAAAATCCTTATGTGAATCTCTTCACAAAAGATTTTTAGGTGACGTTGCATTTGATAATTATTTTCTAGTGTTGACTTTTACAATACCTCTATGAAAATGGTATCTACAGTACAGCACAATTAGAACTGAGCGTGTTGGTTTACCTCTTTTAGTATAGAAACCTAAAATAGTGACAAAGAAGAAGATCAAAGACTTTCAGAAGTAGCAACAAGGAAAGCACAAAAGTCAAGAAGATGAAAAAAGGAAGTGGAAATGGAGGTCAAAGGAATGTTGGTTTTGCTGTTTGAAAGACACAAAGCCAGTAACTGTAGTGAGCACGGCTTTCCACCCAAAATTAAAAATGAAATGTAAGAGTACTCAAAAGATGGGTCTAAAAATCTATCAAGTGGCCTGTACTAATAACAGAATCATCATCATCATCATCATCATTACAGCCCTCACAAGTCCACTGCTGAACATAGGCCTCCCAAGGAATGCCACAGCATGGTCCTGAGCCACCCGCATCCATCGACTTCCTGCATGTCTTACCAGGTCATCCATCTAGTGGGGACGCCCTACACTTCGTCCGCCGGTACGAGGCCGCCACTCGAGAACCTTTTTCCCCATCGGTTGTCGGTTGTTCGAGCTATATGGCCGGCCCATTTCCACTTCAGCTTACTAATCTGTTGGCTATGTCGGTCACTCGTTCTACTGCGGATATCCTCATTTCTAAGTTTATCACGCAGTGAGACCTGAGCATAGCCTCTCCATAGCTCGCTGAGCGACCTTGAGCTTCCTGATCCGGCCAGCAGTGAAGGACCACGTCTCAGTTCCGTAGGTCATCACTGGCAACACGCACTGGTTGTACAGCCTCGTTTTCAAGTTTTGAGGTATACCTGACGAGAAGATGTGCCTTAATTTCCCGAACGTTGCCCAGCCGAGTTGAATCCGTCGATTGACCTCTCGGTCGAAGTTGGACTTACCTAGTCGGACTATTTGTCCCAGGTAAACATATTCGTCAACAACTTCGAGCTTAGTGCCCCAACAACTACCGGCATAGGTGTGACATGGACATTAAACATGATCTTTGTTTTGTCCATGTTCATCTTAAGACCTATCCGTTGGGAGGCACTATTGAGGTCATTGAGCATAGTGCTTAGGTCCTCCAGCGATTCTGCCATAAGGACTATATCATCGGCAAATCGAAGGTGAGTGATGTACTCGCCATTGATGTTAATGCCGTATCCTTTCCAGTCCAGAAGCTTGAAAACGTCTTCCAATGCAGCGGTGAAGAGTTTCGGGATATAACGTCACCCTGTCTTACACCTCTGCAGTTGGATAGGTTTTGTACTCTGGTTCTGTACTCGGATAGCCATCGTAGCCCTACTGTACAAGCACTTCAGCACTTCGATATACCGACAGTCAACTTGGCACCGCTGAAGGGACTGCAGCACCGCCCAAATTTCGACGGAATCAAAGGCTTTCTCATAGTCCACATACGCCAGACATAGTGGCAAATTGTACTCCTCGGACTTCTGTACAATTTGCCGAAGGGTATGTATGGTCTATGGTGCTAAAGCCTTTCGGAAACCGGCTTGTTCGGGAGGCTGAAGTCGTCGAGTCTGCGTGCGAGACGATTCGTAATGACTCTCGAGAACAGCACGTAGACGCGGCTCAGAAGGGAAATCGGTCTGTAGTTCTTCAAGAGAGCGTTGTCGCCTTTCTTGAAGAACAAGACCACCGCATTTCTGCTCCACGCCTCCGGTGTAGTGCCACCATGTAGGACGGAGTTAAAGAGCTCTGAAGGACTTCAAGCACCGGTTTTCACCCGCTTCAGAAGCTCTGTAATTCCATCCTCGCCTGGGGCCTTGCCTTTAAGGTGCTGGAGAGCCATTCTAATCTCGCTCAGACTGACGTCCGGGATATCATCGGAATAGTGTCGGATAAGACTTGCTCTTGATCGTTACCACACTTGCGTGTGGCTCCAACGATGATGTGTACAGCTGCCCATAGAACCTCTCAATCTCACTCAAAATCTCAGGTGTCCGGAAACGACGCTGCCACACTCGGTCTTCAGCTTCGACAGTTGGCTCTTTCTGGCAGACAGATCTCTGGCAAAGACTTTGAGCCCTGGTTCCGCTCGATCGCTTCTTCAATACGAGCTGTATTGAAGTTGCAAGTCCCGCCGCATGCATTTGGAGATCTGTCTGTTCAGTTGCCTGTATGCTATCAAATCTACTGAAGATTGCAGCTTCATTTCCCGTCTAACAGCCATGAGATTAAGAGTGTGATCGGAGAGTTTTTGTTGTTCTTCTGCGGCGGGTCTTACAAAACTTAGCTCCGACCGCATGGACAGTTTCACGAGCTTGTCATTCATATCGTCCACTGCATTGCAATCTTCTAGGCACTGAAAACGGTTTTGTAACTCGAGCTGAAAGGTTTCGGAACCTGGATTAGAGCACGGGGACGGAGCGTTGACTTCATTATACGACACCTCCAACTTGACGTTTAGGTCAGTGTTCTAATCATTCGGTGATCGCTACCAGTTTTCACCCTCGCGATCACTGAGACATCACTGAACAGTTGGCGTCTAGTCGTCATAATGAAGTCAATCTCATTTTTGTCGAACCGTCGGGGCTCGACCAGGTCCACTTTCTGTGGGGCCGCTTGGAAGAAAGAGTTCATCATAAAGAGTCCTCTTTCTCCATGAAGTCGGCCAGCTGCTGGCCCTTGTTCCGTTGCCTAATCCGAATTTCCTACTTTCAGCTCACCTTCTCTTGTGCCTAGCTTTGCGTTGAAGTCTCCCATTAACACCGTATAGTGGGTTTTAGAGGAATGCATGGCTCTAGAGATATCCTCATACATTTCCACCTCCTCATCGGGGTGCCAGTTGGTGCGTAAACCTGTATGACCTTCAGCGAATACCGTTTGGTGATTCTGAGTATAAGGTACGCAACCCCGTCGACACACTCCCCATTTTTACAACGTTGTTAACGAGAGACTTGTGGACGATAAATCCGACACCTCCTTGGGACAGATGGTCGCCTCCCGGTGATAGAACAAGTTGCCGGATTCGAGGATTACCGTGTCCTCCTCTCTTCGGACCTCGGATAATCCTATAATATTCCAGCGCAACTTGTCTATCTTCTTCCAGCTCCAGGATCTTCTCTCAGTCCTCAGAGTGCGTGTTATAAGTTGCCAGGTCACAGAATATACAGCACGTATGGGAGTGGTGGATCGTTTTGATCAACAAAGAGGACAGTACAATGTTGGTAGAAAAGTCGCAAGTGGCGGAAGAGATACTTTTATTTTTTAGTTGATGTTGCAATCAGTAACGCTCATATTTTGTACAAAACTAATACACGAGTGCACAAGGGAATGAAACAAAAAGACTTTAGACTGGCTCTTTCAAGGAGTTGGTGGATAATACAACTTTAGAAAACGGCCATTCAAATCATTGCCCAATTTGTAACTAAAAAGAAAAAGTTAATGAAAGTGGAGAAAGACAAGAACAGAAGTTTGGAGTTCCACATGAAGTAAGATTTGGAAGACTTGGTGAGCACTAGCCTGAAGAAACTGATGAATATAAACGCTGTCGCTACAGCAGCACCAAAGTAAACAATAAAAGGTCTAAAATACAGTGTGATCGGTGCGAAGTAGCACACTTGCATTACACCCTGTTTCAAATTGTTTCATCAAGATTATCAATAATGCTATTCCTGTACCAGCAGTGGCAACTCCTGCCACCATGTTTTTTCTAAAATTAAGAATATTTTTTAAATATTTTTATAAATAAAGTGAGGTGCAATGAACCGAAAACTCGACTTATTATTTCAATAACACTGAAAAACGTCTCTACCAGTCAAAGGGTTAACGGAGGTGACTCAAAAGCTGTATTTATTGTTATGATCATGAAACTAAGAGACAGTCTGCTGTCTGGGTGTCCTTCAGAGGAATGGCCAACTAAAGTGAAGAGAGGTCGAAGCGTGGGAAAAAAAGATGGTGGCCTTGTTCTTCGGAAGGACAGGTAATTACGCAACAATCGACGGCTCCGTGGCGCAGTGGCTTAGCAATGAGTTACTGCGCTGAGGGCCGCGGGTTCGAATCCCCAACGGAACAAGTATTTGTATGACCTGCAAGTAATTGTTTCATCGGATGCAGCGATGTATTGATGTAAATGGACACTATTTTGAAAAGATAAAATAAAACGAATAACTTGCTAGTTTGTTCAGTTTTTTATTTTCTAAGAACTTTCAGTGTCACCCTCGTACAGGACCTAATAGTTCCTGTTTGTTTTAATTATGCCAAAGGTAAAATAAATACTTTTGAAATTATTTTTGTCTTGTGTATCATTTACCCATAAGTCATACAGTATACAAATAAATAAACAATATGTGATAAGACTATAGAGTTCGAATATTACAAATTTTTTAGGCGTGACCAATGGGTTAAAGAAACATGATTTTCTCGAAAATTTTAAAACTACGAATCACATGCGGGGGCTAAAGATATGATTCTTTTTTTGAATTTAATCAATTATTATTCGTTTAATACTATGACAAAATAATGTTTTTTTTTATAGCATGGGGGTGACAAACAAGCATACAGTCCACCTGACGGTAAATGGATGCTGTGCCCATAGACATTTATCTTCGATTAAGAATCAAAATGCAGATGCGTTGTCACCCCTGAGGACTACGATGAAATGCTCGATTCCAGTAAAAAGGTCTTCGGTTCGTTATTGCTATTAAGACAATAAAATTATTGTGATAAAATCCCATACATTAGTGACCTATCCTAGTGAAGAATTCAATTTGCACAATAAAATGCATGACAAAGACTATCTCAAGGAAGACTGTCGAGTGCTGTACTAGGTGGACAAGTCATATAGAACGAGCTAAGAGATCAAGAGAACAATATCAATCTTATTTCAACTTAACCAACGCTAATGCCATTGTTTACTCCGCAGACTTATAAATGGTCATAATGTTGCTGAGAATCGATATGTTTAAGCTCAGCCGACTGTTTTCACTCATAGAATAAGCCAGCACTTCCAAAAAGTAAATTCAAGCGCATAATTATTGAAAAGGTGACGCGAAAATTTCTGGTACGTGGTGAAGTGTCATACAGAAATGACATAAGTCAACTTTTTCCTGTTACAAAAGAGGAAAAATATCACAAATGTTAACTGACAGAATAAATCACAGTGTCGCCATCAAACAACAGAAGCTTGACGATGTTAATAAACTATTAAAGAAACACTTCGGTGAGCAGTGGCCAGAAATTCCAGAGTTAAATTATTTTAAAAAGGTTCTAGCTCTACCCGGCCATGATGCTGAAACTGCGGACGGTGAAGAGGATGACTGTATTCTGAGGAGGATTTTCGATTTTGTTTAGTTTATTGTTCCTGATTTGATTTCTATATTTTCATGATCATTATTTAAAGCATAACTGTGATTCTAATCTCATTTATAGCACAATCTAAATAAGCAAAAAACGACAAATTTACATATTTATAGTTTTTTCATGTTTTACTTCATGTTTTTAGGTAATATTGCATTTTAATTTCCCGAGTCCTAATCAAAGATACAAGTTCGTGCAAGATAGTGAGTTCGAGCGTACAAGTCTTTCAGGCACGTTTTGACTTGCTCTGTATTTGACGCATATACGCGATTGAACACGAACGAAATCATGATCAAGTTCAAGTCCAAACATGCTCTTGATATTTTACTATACAACAAGCTTGAACTTAGGTTGAAAGTTTATTTTGCGTTTTGAAATTCGTTGGAGCTTGAATGATAATACACTCATCTGCTAATTTATTTCAAGATATTTTTTCTACTACAGTGACTATATCCAAGTTTATCAATGAGTAAGTTCGTGAGCATACATAAAAACATCCAGTACTTAGGTGTGAATTTTTTTGCAAATTTTATCGGTTTTATTTTGTTTTTTTTTAGTAGTTTCTTAAATATATTTTTTATTTGCTGGTTTACTGCGAGTTTTATCTGATGGCAGACACGAAAAAAATGCAGACAATACAGTTTGGACTACTTAAAGTTTTGATTTATTCCATCTCTATCAAATCAACACTTGCTGATGTCTCATATATAAAAAGTATTCAGTAACGATGTCATGAAACCTTTAACTGTGAGAAGGCGCGCTATGAGCATTTGCTCACACAAAAATTTAATTCAAAAATTTTTTGTCTTTCCCTTGCCACACCAATTCAAGCACTTAAGTACCTTCCTAAATATTCACCCCCTCTCCCCTGACGCAATTCTCGATCCGCTCAGTGGCGTTGCGACCGCGCAGCAAGGCGTTTGTGGAGGCCGTGTACCAATTTGTGCGTCGGTGGCAATTTGCTCATCACGCGCCCATCCGTGTAAGTATTTATTTTTGTGGTTTAAAAAAGTTAGATTGTTATTTCTGCCATATTATTTCTTATTATTAAATTATTATTATTATTTGTTTGATTTATATTAGTTGATTATCATGTAAAAACTCTTTAGTAATAATGTTATTATTTTTATTTTTCTTCTAGCTACACTACAGATACAAAATGGACGATAGAATGCAAGCACAAATTCGTTCGTGGTTGGAAGAGGATTCTGATGATGAATTGGATGCAGATCTTGAAAATGGGGAACAATATCGTGTTGACACCATAGAAAGCGATAGTTCTGTCCGTAGTCCTCACGAAACTGAAACGGAGCAATCGTCGGATGAAAACGATGCTGATATTTCTACTCCCGCGACTCAACAACAAGAGGTAGGATCCCATACTATAGTGGCAAAGATCGTTCCACAAAATGGCTTATCCACAAGCCTTTACGTAACGTACGTACTAGGAGTTATAACATAGTTATCCACCTGCCAGAGTAAAAATGTAGCTAAGAATGCCAAAGAACCTTTACAATGTTTCTCATTGTTTGTGGATGATACCATGATAGACAAAATAGTCCTGTACACGAATGTGTACATTAAACTACAAGAAAGTTTTCACGTGAACGGGATTGCAAACTTACAGATGCAGTTGAAATAAAAGCATTGATTGGAGTTTTGTACATGGGGCTTGAAAAGATCTGTCATTTAAATGTAAAAGAAATGTGGCTAGATGATGGAACAGCATGTGATTTTTTAGAGCAACCATGTCAATAAAAGATTTTATTTTTGTTACGGGTTTTGCGATTCGATGACATAAATACTCGTGATAACAGAAAGGAAACCGACCACCTGGCACCAATCCGAAATTTTTGAAAGCTTTGTTGCTCATTGTAATCAAAATTACACACCCGGGAATACTGCACTGTGGATGAAATGTTGGAATCATTCAGAGGCCGTGTTAATTTAGAGTTTATATATCCAACAAACCCGCAAAGTACGGCATCAAAATGTATGCACTTGTAGATTCCAAAACCTTCTACACAAGTAATTTGGAGATTTACGCCGGGAAACAACCCGCAGGGCCATTCAGTTTGAGTAACTCCGCTGCTGATGTAGTGAAGAGAATTGCACAACCCATATTGAACACGGGAAGAAATCTAACTATGGACAATTATTTTACATCCATACCGTTGTTTGATGAACTGAAAAACACCTACAGAACAACTGCGGTGGGAACACTGCAAAAAAAATAAAAAAGAGATTCCGCCTTCTTTTTTGTCAAAAAAGAATAGGCCAATGCCAAGTTCAATTTTTGGTTTCGGTGAAGATAAGATAATCTTATCATATGTGCCAAAGAAAAAAACAAAGAAGATTGTCCTTATGCTATCAACACTTCACAATGACGACGCTATAGACCAAGAAACTGGAAGTGAAGCTAAACCTGAGATTGTTACATTTTACAATTCCACAAAAGGAGGCGTAGATGTTGTAGATCAAAAGAAAGAGGATTATTCCGTTGCCAGAATCACATCAAGATGGCCAATGCGCTTATTCTTCTCCATTTTGAATATAACTGGGATCAATGCCCAAATAATATACAAAGCCAACACAAACACTCTGATTGAGAGACGAACATTCTTGAAAGAGGTGGCTCTCGAGCTGGTGAAACCACATATTTCACGCCGGATTCGCATGGAGAACATATCCTCAGATCTCAAATTTCTAATGAAGCGATTTGTGCCGGCTCCTGTGCCTGTTGCGGAGCCAGGACCAAGCGGATTTTGTGCAATATGTCCTAGACGTAAAAATAGAAGGTCAAAAAAACCATGTACTTCGTGCAAGCAATTACTTTGCACCGAACATGTAAAATACATGTGTTCAGTGTATTTCGAGAGGCACATTAGTGTAGATTTAATGGATGAATAACACTTTTTAGTTTTTGGTATGTAACAGTTTTTATTGTGATTTTTATGAAACGTGCCAAAAAATTTAATTAATACTACGTTGTTTTGTTATTTGCGTTAGAAGTTGCTATTATGTTTAATAGTTTTGATTAAAATACTTGTTTTCTTACTTACTAAACCTTGTGTTATTTATTTAAATACATTTTATGCCAATAAATATAGAAACACTAAAAATATGAACATTTATGATAGTGTGAGCAATTTGCTCGCGCGCGCCTACTCATGTAAGAAAATTAGGCACGCCTTCTCACGGGTTAAAAATGGTGGATCACTTATCAAGAATACATGCTAACAAAAAAAAGTAAGCCCTCGGCATTCTTTCCAGCACTTAAAGAAAAACTAGAGAAAAGGCCATTCATAAGATCGATGTTTGCATCATCATCTATGCAAGACGTTGATGGTTTACGAGCGTCCTATAATATATCTTTACTAATAGCGAAGTCGGGGAAACTCCACACAATTGCGAGAGCAGTTTATTTTACCAGCCATTGCAGAGGTCCTCCACAATGTATTGCACAAGCTCGCACAAGATATTATAAAGAAAATTCCTTTCAACAATAACACCATTCAGAGCCGAATAGACGAGATGGGTCGCGACCAAGGCCGTAGCCAGGGGGGGGGGGTGATCAAGGGGGATGTATCCCCGTAATAAAAAATTAATATTACACAACATAATAGTTAATCACTACAAACAAAATTCTCTACCTACTGTTATTTTTATTATGTATGACTTTATGCTCGCTTGGTATTCGCACGACGATACTTAAATAGCGACGCAGCGACATCTATTAGGGAGCGGCGAAACTACGTGATACGCCAACTACACAAGCAACGCAACTTCGGGGACGTGCCCAAACTGCATTTCGGGAATATTCAATAAGCATAGAATGAGACGGGTTATTCTCGATGTTTCGTTGCGCCGCGTCTGCGGAATATATAAGCGAGCCCTCGAGCACGGAGAGACAGTTCTGTCTTCGAAAGTGATTCACTCGATATAAGCTAGTAATAGTGCAGTGTGAAATAATAGTGTTGTGAATTAGTATTGAAGTGGTGTTATAATTTTGTAATTAAATTTAAAATTAAAAGGATTTGATGCTAAGAGTAGACTACTTACTCGTATTCATTTTCTTTAAATCTTTATCGAAGTAAATATTTGTGTACAAATGGAATTAATACTTGGCAGTTTTTTAATTGTTACAGGTCGGTTCTACATTTGAAATGGCAAAAGGACGCAAGAAATACATTAGTCAAATATTTATTTATAAAATCTAAATCTGGTACTGGTAGTGAAGGTTCTACTGAAAATCAGTGTTCAAGTGTTTTCGATAGTGATACTGCTACAAGTAGTTCTGGTACTTGCTGCCGTTCCTGGGACTGTGGATGATGTTTCTCAGCATGTTTTAGATGTGGGATATTATAGGATCAAACACCAAAATTGATGATGATTTACAGTCTTACTAATAAAAATATTTAAAACATCTGTTTAACAACTGTGTACTTATACATTGTTTAAGCTATGGAGTTACACACGCCTTTACCAATAACAGATGTATAAGCGTTGTACAGTTATAAACTCGTTAAAACAAAACCATTGGCAACATTCATCACAAACGTTTTGAAACTAAATTGTCAAATTGTAGAGACATTTTGAAAACACATAAACAGCTTATAAATTATCTTTTTGTAATTAATAACACATAAATTCAGCCCAATATATTGTTAAATTAAATTTAGAAATAGTCTTATGTTTTTATGTGATAAAAACTAAACATTATTTTGACAAAGCCATATTTATCATCGTAACAAGTTGATGAACGTACCTTTCAGACAGTTTGCACTTTGCAATTCAATCGTCAATTTGTTGTTTGGATTTTATGCGTTAGTAGCTACTATATTTTTAAAAACATCGCTATAATTGTGTAATAATGGATAATAGTAATGGAAACTTTGTCAACAGAAAACGGTCTGCAAGTTGGGATGGATGCATTAGAAAAGGTAAGATATTGAGTTAAAGATAGAATTTTACTAGAAAAAACATTTGCAACTACTGATTCCTAATATGGTCACAATTTGTAATCGAACTTTGTATATTATCTTTCAGTTTATTAAAAACTTGTATGAAGGAGTTTGTATCCATAATAGAAAATAAAAACACGGATACAAATACTAATAAAAGTAACACCATTGCTTGGCAAAAAGTGATGAAAAGGTTTCTAAAATACCATGTTTTATGAATTATGTTTCACGTTTCTTGTATGCAAATTGTGATTGAGACATTTTTAGTTTTAGTGAATTGAATAGCTGTAAGAGAATTAGCTGAAGTAAAGCAACAGTGCGCACTATGAGACTTGATGCAAAAAAAACATCTCACAAATAAAGACATCTATCAGATGTACTGGTGGAGGCCAAAACCTCTTTGCCCAGACCCGGAAACCATTGACATTTTGAGCATGATTCCACAGGAATTTGAGACGGATGCCAATGTCTTCGATAGTGACAGCATAACAGTGAGCGCATACTATATTTTTGTAATTATTTTGTCTTAGCACTAACACAATGTTAAGTATCAGAATGAGTATGTTGTCTTATAATTATAACATCAATGTGTGTGATATTCTTTTTTATTTTAGAATCCAGAGATTCAAAGCCAGGAGCAGTCCTTTGTGAATACAATAACACAAGAGTATGTTATCACTCCAGGAGATAATAATGAGAATGTGCAAGAGGTTTGTCAATTTAAATTTGTTGATTGAATTTACTTTGATTAATATCTTTTGAATTCTGAATGACTTTTATTAATATTTCTGAATATTTCACCACTACCTTTTAAGATGCAAACCGAAATAAATAGAAGAACAAAACGGAAACCAACATTGAATGATGTGGATGATAAACACACAGCCAAACGTGAGGTAAAATGAAATTTAATTTAATTTTAATAAAAAGTTTAATTTAAGTATAACAAAATAATGGGATTAGTGATTTGTGATTGATAATAACATATTTATTTCAGGAAAGAGACTTAACCAGAAAGCGCAATCATGTTCTTGTCAGTTGCATAAAGGAGGAACATGATTTAAAAATGAAAAATGTGATAGAAGCTCATAGTTTTATTAAAGAGGAACACGACTTAAAAATCCAACAAATATTATAGGAAAAAGAAGAAACGCAGCTTCGAGTTGAAAAACTAAAATTAGAAATTTTATTTTTAAAATCAAAACTACCACAATAAAGTATTTTTGTAACTAAAAGAGTGTTTCAATGAATAATCTCCTTGTTTCTTGACCAGATCGGCTATCTAGACCTTCCTTTAGCATTTGTTGGTCACCATTATCTTCAGACATGACTGGTTCAAGGAAATCAATGCCTTCATTAATTTCAATGGCAATATTGTGTAATATCGCAAGCGCAACAACGTATAATTTTATATTTTCCAGTGACACACTAAACCCAAGTAATAGACATCTCTGCAAACTCCGAAACACCTTTCAATTGTGTTTCTTGTCAATATATGCAATTTATTATAAGATTCCTCCTTAGCGATACGGGGATTTTTGACTGGTGTAAACAAATAATTTGTCAAACCGTAGGCAGAATCTCCTAGTAAACGAGCATGAAATTCTCCATTTTCAAATCGTTGTCGGATTCGGCGTTCCCTGAATATTCTTGCATCTATGTGTGCTGCCCCTCCAGTGTGCCACTATGTCCCTTATCTTTAATTGAGCAACACAAACTACCTAGACATTTAAGGATGAAAACCTCTTTCTGTTTATATAATATTGAGCACTATCGCCTCTGACCTTTTTAATATTTACGTGCGTGCAATTGATAGCACCAATCACTTGCTTAAAGCCACAAATGTTTCTAAATCCAGAAACCACTTGTTCTTGTTCTTCTAAAGTACTAGGCATGCGTACAATTGTTGCTTTACTTGCCAAAGCAAGAGCTACTCTTCGGCATATATTTGTGATGGACTGTGGCTAAGTCCATGAATGTATGCTGCATCATCTTGAACTTTGCTAGCCCACGTTCTGAGAGAGTACAAACCTGAAGTTCTACAGACAGCCCGCCACCACTAGCTTGTAGTTCGATGTCACGCTGAACTAACTCAACTATTTTTCTCATATATATTTAACTGAATCTGTATTTCATTAGAAAATATTTTCTTGGTGGTTCCTCACGGTCGATTTCATCAAAATATCGAAATATTGTAAATAATCCATTATTTTTAAAAACACCACACGTCAAATTGAGTTATACACGACTTAAACAAAGGTTGAGAACTGTATAACGGTTGCAATTTCCCATACAATTTAAACACTCGTTATAACAGATGTATCCAACTGAACTGTCAAATGTCGTTTATTGGTAATGTTAGCGTTATAACTTTGGTATACGTCGTGTAAATCTTTATCAATAAGGCTGTTAAAATACAGATTGTAAAAATCTCTTGGATGCCAGAAAAGACATTCAAGTTTCCAGTAAGTGGCGATAAAAGAAAGCTAAATTTTGCAATGGTTTCAACGGTTCTCGTGGTTGCTTTGCACGAGTACAGGCAACAAGGTGCTTTATGCAAATATTGTATATTATTTGCCAGAGATTGCAGGTAAAGGCTCATCAGCAGTTGAAATCTTTAGTTACTCAGCCGCTCACTAAATGGAAAGATGCTGTACATGACAGTGAAAGGCAGTACCACAAATCTTCTGTATTATTGGCTGATAATTTTATGAAGCTGTATAATTTAACTAACTTAAGAACTCAATTTGGTGACTTTTTAGTGTAAATTGCAACAATGTAATAATATTTACAATAAATATGGAGGCATCCTAGATTTCGTTTTAACAACTCTTGACTCTCGAAGTATAAATGTTACATCAGATGTTGAGCCAGTTGTGCCGATGGATGCGTATCACCCACCCCTAGAAATACTACTAAAGTTACCGAGAAATGCTGTAATCAATAGCCCATCACCTTTAAGACGAGACCAGAATTTGATTTGTGAATGGAATTTTCGCAAGGCTGATTTTTATGGCTTATATACTGAGATTGCTAATATAGATTGGGCAGATTTATTTGATCAGCAAGATATTAATGTAGCTGTAGATATACTTTACAGAAAGCTAAATGATGCTATTAACAATCATGTCCCTCTGAAAAGAGTTACATCCAATCGCAAATATGTGTATCCAAAATGGTATTCTAAAAAAATAATACGAGGTCTGTTCAAAAAGTATCGCAAATTTTGAATTTCCGCGGGCTACGTATATTTGATTTTTAATTTTTTTACTCATGTCCCTTACTTATGCTGACAAGGTTGGCCATTTTGAATGTTTAGTTAATTTTTGGCAGCTGTTTTGCTTGGATGTGTTTTGGCTCGTCTTCGATTTTTGCCTTTTCCAAAAAATGGATTAAAGAATCTGTATTAAATTTTGTGTGAAAAACAAAATAAAGTGCGCGGACGCTTTCCGAATATTGACTGTGGCAAATGGTGAAGCTACCTTGGACCAAAGCAACGTTTATCGGTGGTACAAAATGTTCTCAGAGGGCCGAGATGTGAACGACGAACAGCGAGCCGGACGCCCGAGCACGTCAAGAACAGACGATAACATTGATGATTTTCTTCGATTGCAGGGGCGTGGTGCATCATGAGTTCTTGCCACAGGGTAGTACGGTCAATAAAGAATATTACCTACAAGTTATGCGCAATTAGCGAAGCAATCCGCCAGAAACGCCCGGATTTGTGGAAGAACAAAACTGGTTTTGCACCATTATAACGCCCTGCTCGCACATCGTTGCTGCGCGAATATTTATCCAAACAACACAGTAATGGTCCCACATCCACCGTATTCCCCAGACCTGGCCCCCTGTGACTTTTTCCTGTTCCCAAAACTAAAGAGGCCCATGAAAGGACGACGCTACGCCACAATTGAGGAGATAAAGACGGCATCGAAGGAGGAGCTCAAGAAGATCACGAAAAATGATTTTTTTAAGTGCTTCAAGGATTGGAAAAAACGTTGGCACAAGTGCAATATATCCGAGGGGGATTACTTTGAAGGAGAAAAAATAGATATTCATGAATAAATAAATACTTTTTGAAAAAATACAAAATTCGCGATACTTTTTGAACAGACCTCGTATACTTTATTAAGCAAAAATATTTCAGCTTAAAAATGTTTAAAATATACGGGTTACAGTTTAACCCTTAGTAGTATCGGGTCAAATTGACCCAGCAGCGAACATTTTCGGTTATTATTCTTTTAATATTTATGCTACGACTGCGCGCTTCTACGTATTCTCAGTGCGTCGCTAGCTGCGGCGGGGGGCGGACGTGCAGCGCTGCGACTATCTTAGGAGCGGAGGTAAGTAGCCGGCTGGGTCACGTTCGACCCACGACACCAATTAAGTAACTTCTTTCACTGAGTGTAATTTGTAACTTTTTTTGTTTTAGTGAATATTTGTACTACAATGGGGCTTTTGAACGATAGACAAATCGAGAGTTGATGGACGACTTAAATGATGATTTGGAATCGGAAATGAAAGGACACCAAATATAAACCAACTTTGTGACGACGAAATCATCAGCGATCGAGACAGTCCCGAACCTGTTAGTTGCTCAGAAGACAGTGTATTTGGAATAAGTTCTGACGACAGTGAAAACGAAGAGGAGAATACGAGGAACGAAAATACGAGAGATGAGGGCGAAGATGAGGATGATGGAGGGCGGACGTCAAATTGATATCGAGGTAAAAATCGTTACAAGACCACTTGTAACGATTAACATCACAGCTCCAAGTAGATCCCGAACGAGGAGGCATAACATAATTACACACCTTCCTGGCTTAGTAGGCCCAGCTCGTGAAAAAACTAATATGTCAGAGTTGGAGTCATGGCAGTTGTTAGTGACAAATGAGATGCTTGAAATAATTATTTTACATACCAACAAAAAAATTGCGGAATTTAGAGTCTAATTCAAGCACTGGTGCTCATACAAATTCCATACAAAAAACTGAAATGGACGCTTTTTTGGGTCTTACCATTTTGGCTGGAGTTTTCAAATCGGGACATGAAGATCTTGAAGGTTTATGGAACTCGGATGGTACAGGTAGAGATAATTTAGGTGACTATGTCTCAAAAGATACTTTTATTGCGTCAGCTTTACGTTTTGAGACATTGAAACGAGGACCGAAAGAAAAGCAAACGATAGAGCTGCACTAATATCTGAAGTATTCATGTTTATACAGAACTGCCAAAACTACAGTTGCTTGAATATATCACTGTAGATGAGATATTGTGTCCGTTTCGAGGAAGATGCTTATTTAGAGTACATGAAATCAAAACCTGCGAAATATGGGATCAAAATTTTATGCCTTTGCGATTCTAGAACTCATTATTTGTACAATGCTTTTATATATACTGGTAAAACAGAATCAAGAAGAACTGATGTATCTATACCACACGCACAGTTTTGGAATTAGTCGGACCTTTGAAGAATTCAAACAGAAATATCACGGCGGACAACTGGTTTCCTCGATCGAACTAGTCGATAAATTGAAAGAAGTGGACTTGACATATGTCGGAACATTTGCAAAAAATATACTCGAAATCCTCCAGAATTCTTACCGCATAAACTCGTCCAGTAGGTTCCAGTTTATTTGGTTTCACAATGATAAAACTTTTGCTCCTTTGTCCCTAAAAGAATCAAAGTGTAATCGTGATTTCAACTAAGCACCATGATGAATCCGTCGACACTGAAAGCGGCAAACCAGAAATCATTCAATTTTATAATAGTACCAAAGGCGGTGTTGCTTCTTTAGCGCTTTAGACCAAAAATGTGCGAATTACTCGGTAGCAAGAAGAACTCAGAGATGGCTATGTGTAATTTTTGGGCAATATTGAATATTTCTGCAATGGATATGTACTTTGAAAGCCCAACTGAAAAATGAAAAGGAACAAATATATTAGGAAAATAGGTTTAGACTTGGTAACACCATTTATATTGCAACGGAAAACAGGGTATGCTAATTTTTCCAATGATCTAAAGAGGAGGATTGATAACATTTTGGAGCAAATACATAAGCAGCCGGAAAATCAATCCCAGCTTGAAGAACCAGTTGCATCGACCTCTTATGCAGCTTCAATTTCAAATCGTAAAGGGCCAGATGCTACCATGATTGAAAATGACCGAAAACATTCTAAAATGTTCTAAATGTTTACTATTATTATTTGTGACACATTCCGTGCAAATGTTCCAGTTGTCAGAAAGTATAAAGACTAAAATATGTTATCTTGTTAGTTTGGAAGTCGTTTTGATTTTGGTTGTCATTTTTTTATTTTATGCTGATCTCAGAAGTAATTTATTTTTGTTATTATAAAGATATGAGAAGTGCCATAAATATCTTTTGGTTAAAGTTTTTCTTACATTTATTTTTTTAATGTTTTAAAGTTACACTTACCAAAGTGCCAAAAATTAGGTTAGTTACAATGTAAAACATGATAACTTTTATATTCTAAAATTAAACCAAGATAATTTTGTAAAAATGTTTTTCTTTTATTTTATAATAACCATATTTTATACAAATAATAAAAAAATCATGTTCTACAACAGATTTTTGGTATGGGTAAAATATGACCCACGATACCGGTAGTGTTGCCAAAAAAGGCGATACCAGCTAAGGGTTAATAGAGAGTTATTTAAATACTACAGGACTAAAGTGAAGGAACTTATAAATATAGCTTTTAAGAATTATATAAGTACGGTAGAAAGTAATATTACTTGTGATCCCCCAAGTTTTTGGAAATATGTTAAAGACAAACATAAAAATAGGCAACAATGTAAGGAATTTATTTACGATAATAGGGTAGTGACAGGACGTGAGGCCGTCGACGCGTTAGCGCATTGCTTCAGTTCCGTTTTTCATAAAAATACTCCTCTCTTAGATCCAAATGCCGCTGAACGGGATGCTATTAACTCGGACTATGTAGCAAGCATCAGTATTGCGTATATTAAAGTGTCGGAATTTAGGCGGGCAGTACGTCTTAAAACAACATCCGCATATGGCCCCGATAACATACCGGCATTCTTGGTCAAAGATTGTATGTCAGTTCTAGAGCAACCTCTCTTGTATGTATACAATCTTTCGCTACAAAATAGTATTTATCCCAGTAAATGGAAACTCTCTAGGGTTACACCAGTACCCAAAGTTGGTTCATCCAATGATATCAGCAACTTTAGACCCATTGCAGTACTATCAGTCTTTGGTAAGATCTTTGAATCAATTCTCAATCATTGCATATTTAGACAAATTGGAGAACGTTTAGATAATTCTCAGCATGGATACCGCTCAGCACGCTCTACGCTAACAAACCATATAAGGTTTCTGGACTACGTTAGCACTAAGATGAAGTCAGGCTGTCAAGTTGACGCAGCATATTTCGATTTTTTGTAAAGCTTTCGACCTCGTTGATAATGACATTCTTTTAACCCTCTATTGCATACAAAGCCAATTTTGGCTGCTCAACTTTAGTAATTTATTTCTACCCTAATTTTAAACAAAATTATAAAATGTCAATGTAGTAATATTAGGAATTCAAACTGAACCGAAACGTAATTTTTTAATATCTATGGCCAACGTCATGTGTCATTATAACTCACTTTTCTCCGGTACGCGACGTCGTTCTTAGAGTTTATTGCAGCTTTGTTGGTGGAAATTAAATAGAAAAGTAAGAAAATTGATGTTAAAAATGTAATAATGTTCTGCAAAACCTCTGTTTTGACCCCATCACAGTTTATTCAAAATATTTGCTCCTTATACTTCATTTTCAATATTTCTACAGGAGCCAATTTGGCTTCGCATGCATTTACGATGAAGTATGTTTGCGCCTAAAATGGCTTCAATGCATTTATGATAGTATGTTTGTTTCAAAATGGCTTCCATGCATTCAGAGTTTTTTTTATCTTCCAGAATGCCTTCACGCTTTTTGGTGGCACTGCTAAAACCTATTCCTGGTGATGGCTCTCAGCAACGATGATTCACTATCTGATTCCGATGACGATGTTCCGCTTTCGCTTGCGCAACCAAACACGTAAAACCTATAATTATTCTACCATCCGATTCCGATTTCCGATGACGAAATAGTTGATCCTAGACCCAAAAATTTGAAACAGAAGCGAGAAGTTAAGGAAAAATTATCTGGACTGAAGGAAAATGCCGTATGATGAAAATAATTTCAATTTTAGTGGTAGCCTGGAATTGCCAGAGTTTGCTCAAGAATTAGAATCACCTGCCGAATTTTTCCAATTTTTTTTCACAGAAGATTTGATAACATTTATTACGGAACAGTCAAATCTGAAATCTACTCAGGTCAATGTTAACAAGCCAGCAAATATCACAACTACTGAGATTGAGCAATTTATAGGTATTGTCATCTTCACCTCATTAGTTCACCTGCCATCTACACGGATGTATTGGTCCAACAACATTGGTCAGCATCAAGTCAATTCAATAATGACATGTAATAAGTTTGAAATGATAAAACGTCATCTTCATTTCAATAATAATGAAGATTTCAAACCACCTACACAAAGTCACGATAACGATTTTTACGTGGTAGAGCCATGCTGCAGCTTTTAATAGTATAGTTGTAGCACGATCGGTCGGCCTGACCGGGGAAGGACCACCTCACAGAATACCAGCATAAAATAGCAGCTTAATGCTGCTGTTTCGTGGTGAGTGTAGAACCGGAGACCTTTTTACTGGAAAAGAGGCATTCTATCTTAGTCCTCACGGCTGACAACGCATCTGCATTTAATTCGCAAACGAAGATAGATGTAGATGTCATGTGCCACAGCAACCACTTACCATCAGGTGTGTGGCTCGTTTGTCACCCTTATTCTATAAAAAAAAAAAAAACTGTTTAAAATTGACCTCTATAGAAAAATTAGATGGTTACTTTTGATACCCAAAGAAGAATATCTGGCCGTAGATGAGCAAATTATACCCACGAAAGCTCGCCACCAACTCAAACAGTACAATCCAGCCAAACCTCATAAGTGGGGGTACAAAATCAAGTGTTGAGTGGCGTATCAGGTTCAGTTACGACTTCGATATTTTGCTGGCGATCAAAGCAACATTTTTCCAAGTGATGCACCAGATCTTGGTGTCAGCTCCAACGTTGTTACACGACTACATCTACTGTGCCTCGAAATGTAAACCACAAAATATTTTTTCGATAACTGGTTCAATAGTATAAAATTGCAAGTTTACCTGTATAAAATGGATTGCTGCCATTGGGAACAATTAGGATGAACAGAGTACCTAACGCTGATATGCCTACAGAAAAGGACCTGAAGAAAATAGGTCGTGGTACTATGGTTGAGAAAATCGCCATCGTCGATGACGTAAACTAAGCCTGGTATCATGGTATGACAAAAGTGGTCAATTTACTGTCTGCGTTTGTTGGTAGTGAACCGACTTCTACTAAGACTAGATATTTCAGAAAAGATAAACAGTACAAGGATACAATCGCCACAAGTTGATGTGTATAACTGACACATGGAGGCGTTGATTTGCTTGACTCTTTGTTAGGTCTGTATAGGATCAAAATAAGATCTCGTCAGTGGTATAAAAAAATATTTTTCCACTTGGTTGATATGTGTGCAGTTAACCCTTATTTCGAATTAGTCCGGTAGGATGGACAAGTACTTTAAAAAAATCTGTTGCAATTCTAATTTAGTATATATTTAACTTTTTTTAAATAAACGTTAGAAAATATAATAAAGGAAAGGTAGAAAAATAAATTAGTGACCTGGCAATATGTCATCTGTCACTTATTGAGCAAGATGGCGACGACACGGAAGTCTTCAACTTTACTCAAGGTATTTATATGGTTTTTTTATATTATTTATTTTTTTACAATGGATTTTTGTTGTGATATTTGTTGTCATATAGATAACGCATATCACTAACAAAACAATATAGTAATTGCAGTTTATTTACTTAAATAGACCTGTTATAGTTGTCCGCCACGCCGGACCTATTTCGAAACTACGGCAATGCACACAGTTTTACTTGTCCATGGCAGCGGACTTTGTCAATAACATTATTATATAGATATGTGTATTTCCCTTTCATGACAGTGCAAGTATTTAGTTTTATATAAATATCAATGGTTTTTATAATTATGAGCATACCTTTATGAATATTAAATAATATATATATATATCTATAAATTTTCTATAATTACGTACATATCATTACAAAAATCAGTACAAATCGTTACACTCTCGTGATATAGCCTTTATTTTGGTTTGGTTAGCTTTTTTTTTTTTTTGCCTTTGACAGTGTCGCTTGCATGAACGCTCGAAAAATATTAGCACTTGCCTAGAGAGCGTACCATCTGAAACAAGTGACAAGTCAAATTGGAAATGAGCTTGATGAGTCGCATGATTCTAACTCCTCCTCGCCTGCACCATCGCTTGCTTCCTCTTTAGAGCGCATGAATCTTTTGGATGGTTCCTCTGAAGCACTATCTGAAACCAATCTGAAACAGACGAAGACCCAGATTTATCCAATGTCCTCTAACTCCTATTTTACAAGAAATTCTACCTAATCCAACACAAGAACCAACTTTCAAAACTTGCCTCTATATCATCTTTACCATCTTTACATACCCCATCCTCAGTCACTAGAAAAAGAAGACAAACGGCTACTTTTGTAGCTAAAAAAAGGCCAAGGCACCTACAAAAGTTGACACTGACTTCAAATGGAAAAGGTACTTTTTACACAAAGCTCAAATAGAAGATCCGGTTATGTCTGGAGATGCCCCGCAGTTTTGTCACCTTTACAATATTTCTACTTTTTCTTCTCACCAGATATCATAACAGATATAGTCAATGAAACAAACGCTTATTCAGTCCAAAGAACTGGCTGATCCATACAGCTAACAGAGAATGAGCGTGACTTCCGGCAATACACATTTTGATGGTATTGTACCTGAGCTCTTATTTAGATTACTGGAGCATGAAGTTCATATGACAAAATAGCAGAAGTTATGCCTTTGAAAAGGTACGAGCAAATTCGACGATTTATTCATTTTGTTGATAACAATTTTGAAAAATAGATAGATATTATAAGATTAGACCTATTATAGAGAAGATACGTAGAAATTGTATTGCTCATGAAGATGAAAATAGGTTCAGCATCGACGAGATGATGATTGCGTACAAAGGGCGTAAAGCCGGTAAACGGAGGCATACATGAAAGATAAACCGATAAAATGGGTTTTAAAAACTATGTCCACAGGTACATCTGGTATGATTTACGATTTTATACTGTATGGAGGAGATGATACCTTTAGAATCATAAGTTTACAGATGAAGAGCAATCTTTGGTTTTAAACACATTGTTATTGCTTTATGTCAAACCATACGAAATAAGCCTGCTATATATATTTTGATAACTTCTTTCGTCGCCCGAATTAGTATATCTACTACGAGAAAACTATGGTTTATTTTCTTTAGGACAATTCAATCAACCGACTGAGAGGGGCAGAAGATAAATTGATCTGTGAGAAGGCTCTCAAGAAGAAGAGACGAGGAAGTTATTGTCAGTGTGTTGCAACAAAAACAAATTAGTTGTCGTAAGGTGGTACGACAATAAATGTACCACACTAATAAGTTCATACACAGATGCTGATCCCGTCCATAAAGTGAAGAGATACTGCAAGGAAGCTAAGCAAAGAGTCGATGTTGATTGTCCTAATATGGTCAAGGATTATAATCAAAATATGGGTGGTGTTGACTTAGCTGACATGATGATATCGTTATATAAGAACCGTTCAGAACTAAACGCTGGTATATAGCGATATTTTCTCAAATGATTGACATTTGTGTAAACAATGCCTGGATTCTTTATAGAAAGCAAAAGCACGTGCTGCAGGTGGTCGTGTCAACTTTATGAGACTAAAAGATTTCAGATACGAAATATACTACGGTTTATTGAATAACAACAGAGCTGCTACCTACCAACGGCTGAAGGTACTTGTGTCCGCCATGTGCAAGCCTAGACCACCTGATGATACCCGATTTGATATGTGGGGCACTTCCCATCTACGAAGAGGAAGGCCGTTGTATGAATTGCAATAAGAAAACACTGTATACTGCTTAAAATGTATCGCGGCTATGCTTTGTAACAGGAAAAGCTCCACGCAACTGTTTTAATTTTCACGTAAAAGGTTATATTAGATTTCAAATAAATAATTTTCATTCCTTTCTCCTCGTTTGATTTCATATCTTTATTTGCACTTTATGGGTAAAGTCCACAGGGGGACAAGTTATTTTACTTGTAAATCTCTATGTGCTCGACGGAGTCCACAGACGGACCCCCTTTTCTCAAAAATGGTAGGTGATATAATTTTTTATCTTTTTACGAGACTTAACATGCTATAGGAACCTAGCTTTTGAAACAAATTTGTAAAATTAGCATATTGAGAACCTGTCGTGAAATAAGGGTTAATGCTTGGTTACTGTGGCGACGCAAGACTGACCAATACATGTCACTATTTGACTTCAAGCTAGCCATTTCTGAACATTACAAGGCTGGCAAAAGTATCTCAAGAAAAGAGGCCGTCCTAGTATCAGTAATTCCGGTACACCTACCTTGTCAAGAGGAAATACTCCTGTCATCTAGAACGGGTACTCCTACCAGTAGAAATGAATCTTTCACACCTCGAAAAGGGCACGGAAACCCCAGCAAAAGTGCAAGACCTACCTCTAAATTCAGTACGTACAGACAAAATTGACCATTTCCCGATACACCAAAAGAATCGTCAATTATGTCAGAATGATTGTTCTTTGCGTTCTCATATAAAATGTGAGAAATGTGACGTTTTTCTTTGCTTGAATGAGAAAAGAAACTGTTTTAGAGAATTTCACCTTGTGTAAGTTTTGGTATTTGTTGTGCATAGGAAGCCAAAAATGGCAGTCTCATACACAGACGTTATTGCATGGAAGCCAATTTTGGCTTCTGTTTTTTATAAAATAAGATACTTATTTTTTTTTCACTTTATATTTTGTCTTACAAACCCTATTAAAACACATTGACATAAAAATATTTTTTTCTTTAATTTAATAATTCATGCAATAGAGGGTTAATGAAGTTTTCTTGAATTTTCTTCACAGCTCCTAAGATTCATGGCAGACTATCTTAGAGATCGTGCAGTATGTCAGGGTGGGAGACTATCGGTCTCAAGATTATTATACTGTTCTGAGTAAGTCAGGGCAGTACCCTCGGTCCTACTCAATTCCTAATCATGATTAATGACTTACCCAGTGTGCTCAAGGCGGAAAGTCTAATGTTCCCTAATGACCTAAAATTATTCCTTACTGTCACCGAACCAAGTGACCGTGTAGCACTACAGCATGACATTAATGCTGTGGTAGAATGGAGCCTAAGAAATAAATTTCGAAATGTAAATCTATAACTTTTCTCGATCGCGTTCTCCAATCATAATGGCATACGATTTGGCTGGTTCACCGATTGAGCGTGTCTCTACAATACGTGATCTTGGGATAACTCTGGGCAGCAAACTAAATTTCCACGAACACATAGTTACGATATGTAAAGACGCTCGTAAATCTCTAGGATTCATAAGAACTTCATCACAATCCAAGAATATTAATTTGTGTGGAATCCAGAAATGAATATATATCCTTATGGTTGAAAAAATACAACGTAAATTTGCCCGGTACCTTTACAAACGTCAATATGGATACTACCTGTTTCTTTATCCTTCCGCGTTCGTGTCAGGGATGGTCGTTGATCCTTGATACTCTACAGCTCAGACGAGAATATACACAAATATTACATTATTATTTATTAATAACCAATAAGGTGGACAATCCATCGGTACGCGAATGTGTTCACTTCTGTGCCCGATCATTATATGCGTGGAGTTAGACGGCGGCAACGCCGGCTCTGTTACCCTCAACATGGAGTTTACCTCAAGCTAGTGATAGCCCTACCGCTAAAGCCATAAATTTAATAAATAGATTTTACAAAGCAACCCTGATGCCGATATTTTTTTGACAAAGTCGATTTAATTATGAAGTATATGTATTCTTATCTGACTAGGTTAAATAATTTATCTCATAAATGTAATATCATGTAAAATGTAATATCATATAAAATGTATTATCTGAATAAGTTAAATAAGTGATCTCATAAAATGTAATCGTTTAGTATAACACATAAGCGATTTGGTCTAGTACTAAGCTTATATTGAATAAATAAATAAATAAATAATAAATCTCAACCAAATATAATAAGTCAGATTGATAGCGGATACCTAGCAAATAGCTGAAAATCGGAAACGGCTCATTCCGATTATTGAAACAAATTATGTGGACGTCAGAATTGGCACTGAGAGGTACGTGCGACTCAGGTCCAATAAAATCAATGATGCTGAGCCAGAAACAAATGATGGAAACTTTCGTGCTAACTTACGAATGAGAAGCAGATGTGAGACTCAAATCTAATAAAGCAAAAATATGACGTTGAACGCTACCTACCTAAGCCCGACCATACAAAATGAACTTATTGCAATTTGTGAAATAATCCAGAAAAATTGTGCAAGGATTAAATTTGCGAAATTTTTTTCAATCCTTGTTGACGAAACTACTGATGTTTTACGACAAGAACAGATGTCCATTTGTCTAATATATGCCGAGCCAAAAGATAATGGGTTTATCTTGCGTGAAGATTTTTTAACTTTTGAGACAGTTGAGAATACAAAAGAAGATATTTAGCTAATGCAATTTTATCTGAATTAAAATCTTTGGGAGTAGATTGCGAATATTTAGTCGGACAAGGATATGATGAAGCTTCGATGAAAGGAAGTTTTAAAGGTGTTCAGGCAGTAATTTGTGAGTCACATCCAGAAGCCTTATACGTTAATTGCAGCTCACATTCATTGAATTTAACTCTGGGTCATTCTTGCCAGGTTCAGCCTATTCGAAATACTATTGGAATTATAAAATCGGTTGGAAATTTTATCAAGTCCTCGGCAAAACGAACCAAGTGTTTAAAAGATAATATCGAAAAACTTCCTGAAACACAATGGAAAACCTTACGGCATGTGTGAGACCGCTGGGTAGAAAATCATGATGGGTTGTTAAGATTTAAAGAAAATTTATAAAACTGTTGTTGATACACTAGACGACTTAAGCACTGACATGGATTCTGAAACATCTTCAAAGGCTAATTCTTTCTGAGATCAGTCATTTCAAGTGATTTTGTTATAAGCTTATGTTGCTTAGGAATGTTGTTCCCGTACACACTGACACTGCAAAATACCGGGTGGGCCAGAAAGGCGTACGATTTTAAAAACACTCTTGCGTTTAAAGCTTTAGAGAGGGACCGCGGGTGGTGGGGTTAAGTAGCTCGGTTATCGGAAATTTAGTTGCGATGGATCACTTCACCGGAGCGCAACGTGCATTCTGCGTTAAACATTATTACAAAAATCGCGATTCGTGCGCTATTGTTCGGCGTTTATTTCGGCGTGAGTTTGGATTACATGACCTAAATCAGTGTCCGAAGGAAAGTGTGATTCGATCGTGGGTCAGAAAGTTCGAAGCTACTGGTTCGACTCTCAAACAGAAGCCTGCGGGACGCCCAAGGTCAACAAGAACGGAAGACACAATTGAACAAGAGCTTCAGTTCAACGTAATCCTGCTCTATCGACTCGAAAGCGTTCAGCCGAACTTGTGGTATCCAGAACATCTTTGCGTCGCATTTTGTTGAAAGATCTGAAATTGCACCCGTATAAAATTCAACTTGTGCAGGAATTACAACCAAATGATCCAATTTTACGACGAGCTTTTGTTGAAACAATGTTGGAACGCTTTCGAGTTTCAACAATATTCTGTTCTCCGATGAAGCCCATTTTCACATAAATGGGCATGTGAATAAACAGAATTGCCGTTACTGGGCTGCAGAACCCTCGTGCAAAACATCAAAAGCCTCTGCATTCGCCGAAAGTAACCGTTTGGGCGGCCATGTCAGCGCACGGAATTATCGGACCCTACTTTTCGAAAATCGACAAGGCCAATCTGTCACTGTAAATTCTAACCGATACAGCCATGTTAAGGGATTTTTTCTTTCAACAACTGCAACAATTTGAAGCCTATAATCGTGCAACATGGTTTCAACAAGATGGTGCGACATGCCATACAGCTAATGCCTCTTTGGAGGTCGTCAACGAGATGTTTGCTGGGAAACTGATATCGCGCCGAGGTGACATTGCATGGCCTCCAAGTCCGGATCTAACGCCACTGGACTTTTTTTTGTGGGATACCTAAAAATAGAGTCTACCCAATACCCCAGCCACAATTAATGAGTTGAAGACCAATATCCGGGAAGAAATGGCAGCTATTCCCCGCAATGTGCCAGCGAGTTTTTACCAATTTAATTCAGATTCGAAGAATGTTTGCAGCGCGATGGTGCACACCTGGATGACGTTATTTTAAGAAATGAATTTCCCAGATGTCAGTTTTATAGAAATAAAAATTTGTATGAATTGTACTTAGTTTTTTTTAATGATTTTATCAAATTCGCAATTCTTTTCTAGCCCACCCGGTACTTCAATCTCCCATGCGATTTGGCAGCAGCTTTACAACATGTCGATTTAATTATAAAGACTATTGAAGATGTTCGCCAAAATATTGATTCAAAATTGCTGAACTTTTCAAGAATGCACAGAATTTGCTCAGTACTGTAAACGAGGAAATGAAAATTCCGCGAATAACGTCACGAAGAGCATAGGGCAAACTAGAACACAAAAGATCCTGAAACTTATTTTAGAATTACTATAATGATTCCACTTTGGATAATTTCATTGATCAGCTTCAGTCGAGATTCCAAAATCATAAAGCCACATTATCATCTCTCAACATTTTAATTCTGTTGTGTGCTGTAAAGAACAAATTAATCAAAATTATCAAGAAAACTACTTTGAGCTCTATAAAAATATTTGGTATGGGACTTTAAAAGCTGAATTAGACATGTGGCGGATAAAATGGGTGGAAGAATCTGAACTAGATCGACCAACATGATTGAAGCTCTCGGAGAATGCAACCAGCCCTTATTTCCAAACATTCACAAACTTTTAAAGATCTTGGCGACACTGCCTGTTTCACATGTACTCCTGAGAGGACTTTCTTCTCTGAAACGCCTCAAAACTTATTTGAGAAACTCCACAGGCCAGGAAAGACTTAAACGGTTTGCGTTAATGTCAATCCACCGCAGAATTGACATCGACACCGAGGAGGTAATTGATTTTTCGCAAAGAAAGCTAGAAGACCAAATTTAATTTTGTAATAAGGTGTTAATATTTCTGTAATGGTTTTGTAATAAATATATATGATAAGTAACACCATTTTATTTCCTTTATTAAAACGATTTATGCATTTCTTACATACCAACAGATTCTCTCCAGTTGGACGAGTCTACATTACCCGCAATGGAGCTCTGTTGTTAGGATATGTTCGATAAATAAAAGATGAAAATATGTGCCAAGAACTGCTTTTTGCTACATATTTAGAAACTACTAAATGAGAATCGATTATTCAGGCCGTGGAACATTTTTTACCGACATAGCTATTCCATGGAAGAACATTGTTTCTGTTGCGACTGATAGTACACCATCTATGGTTGGTCGTCATCGTGGTTTTATAGCTCACTTAAAGCCACAACTGCCTGAGGTACTGATCATTCACTGCGTGATTCACAAACAGCATTTAGTAGCAAAAATAGAAGTCCTAGATTGCACCAGTCTTTACAATATGTTATAAATGCTATCAACAAGATTCGAAGCAATTCTTTGAACTCTCAGTTATTTTTAGCTATGTGAGGAAAACGAAGAAGTCTTAACTCTGTTACTTTATGCAGTATGGCAGTTTGCATTTACCAAAATTAAGAAATGCATCAAGACGACGTTATTTTATCATATGTCACCACTTGGACGCATTACACAAGGATTTTACTAAGAGGTTTGAGGATCTCAAATTTACAAATTCTCAATAGATAAATCCGTATAATATCACAGCCATGGAAGAAACCAATGCGGTAATGCAAGAGTTGATCACCATCCGTACAAACGAGGAGCTTAAGCAAGTTCAACTAAGGCTATAAGTAGTTCTGGTTGCAGCGCAACATCGAAACACAGTATCCTGCATTGTGGAACATTGCTGAAAAATACCTTGTCGCTTTTCCATCATCATACCTAGTCGAAAAAGCTTCAGTGTGGTTACAAACATTTTGACGAAACAAATCGTTTGAAAATCAACGAACGCGTAGATTTAAGGCTGCAACTCACCAATATTGAACCAAATTTAGCTAGATTGGTA
Source organism: Parnassius orleans (assembly GCA_029286625.1). NCBI lineage: Eukaryota > Metazoa > Arthropoda > Insecta > Lepidoptera > Papilionidae > Parnassius > Parnassius orleans. The sequence goes on along the minus strand of JAGSMP010003959.1, from coordinate 32,499 downwards.
GAAAAGTCACCAGGTTCATCAATCACCCTGAATTTTTATTTTTTATGTTTACTTTGCGATTTTAATGTTTGTTTTTTCAAAATAACTACCACTTAAGTATTTTACGTAATTTGTATTAATAATTATTAATTACACTTGATATTTACTGAATTTTGTTAAATGTTGATGAGAAAATGATGTCAAGTTTACTCACTTAACCAACCGCAAAGTTTTTAAATTGGTAAGTATTTTGTATCAATAGGGAAAAACCTAGAGATAGGATTTTCAAAGTAATTTGGCTATGGGGTCTGAGGTATCAGTTTATTTTGGAAAAGGGTCTCTTGCCCAAAATAGTTTAGAAACCCTGTTCTATCGGGATATGAAAATATTGTACTATGGGTTTGATAATTGTTCAAAATAAAAACTGTGCAATTTTTAATGTAATTTATGTAATTTATATTATATATTCTGATCAGATCAATGCAGAGAAGATTATTGTTAAATACTTTCAAGCCGGACACATGTTCATGTCTGAAACTCTTTTCACCAGAGTAGAACTGGTGATGAAGTGAAAAATAAAATATATGACTTTAATGACTTTGCTATAAGTTACAGCATCGCAAATGTCTTTTGAAAAGGATTGCCTGCGTAGATATAAGAAAAATAATGTTTTCTGCTTTCATGCAACTTTCTACAAGAAAACGCGTTGAATTACCAAATGAAATTAAAACTATCATAACTGGACATTTGTTAAATCTCCTGAAATCTTTATCAGATTACTTTCCAGATAGTAATATTGATAGTGATTGGGTACAAAATCCCTTTATCATCAGAAGTCAACCTGCGATGCTAACCGTCCTAGATTATGAAGCATTCATAGATCTTCATTTCATCCACATTTAAACACACATTTGAGTCTGTATCTCTGAATGAATTTTGGGTTGGTGATAGGAGTGAATACCCTGAAGTAGCCGTATCGTTGTGAAACAGGTTTTTCTGCATACCCTTATGCCAAAAACAAATTCAAGTAAAAATTGTATGGTACCACATATATGACGTTAGATGATTTTTATGAGTAGCAAGACCAAAGACCCAATACAAACTTTTTCGGCTGTCGCAATGTTACATTAGCGACATTGTGTTAGTGCAGAGGCAGTTTTGATATTAGCTACAAAAAAATAATGTTTTGTACACTACAGAACTGGTTTCGATAATGAACCCATTACGGCTAGCATTATAGGTGCAAAATTTTTAAAATTAGACAAACTTCCATCCCCAACTAAAATATTTCTTTACCAGCAGGAATTTCTGAAACAAAAAAAATCACTAAGTTGTTAAAAAGTACTAAATAAAGGGTTACGAAATAATAAGGTATTTTATCAAATATATATGAACGTTGTATGAGCAGATTAAGGCTAAAAGCAGAAGCTCAATATTTGAAGCTTTTCTTCTTAATCAAAATAGCAGTATCTCATAATATAGGTAAAATGGTACAATTTATGGATAACTTAGGTATGTCAATAATATCTGTGATCAAAAATATGTATTATAAATAAGTTTTAACAAAAGATATGTTTTTGAAGGTGCGAAAATACAATTTACAAAAAGTTGATTTTCTCAAAACTTACTCCGATGAGACTTACTTGCTTTTCGGCTTATCAGAGCAAAGTATTTTTTTTAAATTGATGTAATTAATAATAATCTCAAATATCGATACCTTAATCCGCAAACCAGCCAACTCCACTTTTAAAAAATATTTTGATGCAGTCTTCTGCCTATATGACTGACGGATGATTTGACAAAACAACAACTCCATTTTTATCCCTACTTTTTGAATAAATCGCTATTCGACAACCAGCTAACTCCACGCGTAACGGAACGCCATGATTTTGACAGCCAACTCCCGGAGATCGGCATTTTGTATGGCGTCGCAGAGATACACGCGTTCTGCTCCGGTTTTTCGAAGTTAAAAAATACTAAATTCGAGAAGATATCAAATACTATTTCTTTAGTTCTCCATTTATTCAAGATATGTTTATTTTGCATTTTTTTAGTATTACATCCAGTTTATTCTAAGGTATTATGGTGTTTTCATTCTAAGCATGGAGCTAACCGTTTTTCTTTTACTTTTGTGGGAAAGTGTTGGGAATTAACCTAATTTAATCTCATCGTCATAGTTTGCTCGCAGTGCTAAAACTATATTTTTATTATAATTTGCATTGTTTTAACTTCATCAAAGTTTTATTTTAGTAGGTATGATTTTGTGCTTATTCGCTTTTTGTTTCATGTAGATGTCTGCAAAACATTAAAACGAACCAAAAAATTCTGCTTCAAAATGCTTAGCCTTCAAAATGAAAATCCTGTCAGAAATGATCTTAATGAAACACTAGTCCTAACACTGCTTTATTTCTTAACAACTATGATGATGAACCTATGATGATGTGATTGAACACTATGATCCCTTGCCCACTGCATTTCTGACGCTTATCCACAATCTTTTGCACTGCCTGATAACTCAGATGAATATACCATTATTGAAACAATTAATCACGATTCGGCCAGCAATTTTATTTCCAGTTCTATGAAACAGAAACTTTTTATTCAATATTGATTATAAATAATACTTATTGAAAGTCACTCTTTTGTCTAATTACCACTGGTTCGAAAAACCTCTGTCCTGGGAAGAACAGCAAGAAACCAGCAGGGACCCTTTTTTAAACAACAGCTACAATCATGTATATTACACAATTAACCACACAAAACAAACTAGAAACAGCCTGGCAGCGAACACCTCATTCCCAGGGTTATTATCATCCATAAATTCCTTCACATTATACAAACTATGTTTAATAAAGTTTTTGAATTTTGAGCAGGTCGAATTTTGTATATTTTCTGGGATTTTGTTAAAAAGCGCTTTATGTAAACATAGCTTATATTGTGGAAAATGTCACCATTGAAGAAACTGTATTGGGAAACAAGGGCGTAACTGAAACGCAAAACTGTTCCTAGTTTGCTTAAGCAATATAACCCAATCTCGATTTAAACAGCAGCAGTGTGAACACAGATTAAAACGACAATATCACGCAAAACGACACTGCTTGCAACGATAAAGTTTCAGATAATTCTCACAAGATAATATCGGCCAGCTTCACCAATTGTATTTACTGACGAGAACATCTGAGTTGAAGAAAACCTTCCACTTGAAATGAATCCTTCCAGTAGTACTCAAGAAAGTGCATCAGTTAATCATACTGGAAGCAGGCATGGACGTGGGAATAAAAAACTAGTCGATTACAGTGATTCAGATTCTGGACCCGATGAGCCTGTTATAAAAGAAAAAACGATGTCAAGTAAAAGTAGAATGGGCTTATGAAATCAACAAAAAATAGAGAAAAGGGAAAATACTTAGACAAAAAAGTAGACAATGAATGGAAAAATATTATGAAACCAGAAAGAGTATTAAAGCCAAGATGTACTTGTAAAGAAAACACCAAGTGTTATTCAATGTCATTTGATTTCTGAAGAGGATAGAAGAAAGCTGTTCGATAAATTCTGGGATATGACTTGAGATGAAAACGAGTGTACATTGAAGATTTTGTAAAGTCATTCATACTAACAGGCAGAGAGACAGAAAAATCCCGAGAAGTCAAAACGAGTGAACACTTTTATTTACTATTTAAATAAAGGTGAAGATACTACATATAAGGGTCTGCAAAACCTTGTTCCTGAATACTTTCTCTATAGGAAAATCATGTGTTTGGGAAGGAAGACACAATCCAAAAAAACACTGATGAGCAAGCAACTACAAGTAAAAATACACTGCCTGTAAAAGCCTATTGACAAAGAGCTCGTCGAAATGCAGAACTTTTAAACGAGTTGCCAAAATGCCTTCGATTACTGCAAACAAAGAACAACACAGTCTTACCTACAGCCCGATATTGAGTCAAAGCGACAACTGTACGACCTTTACAAAAGCTACTGCAGCAATAAAAATGTTAACCCTTTGTCAATTGCCACATTTTCAAATACTTTAACCATCCAAAAATATCAATATTCAAACCAAAGAAAGACCAGTATGTTATTTGCAAACAGAAAAGGGAAAACTAGCAAGGATGATTATGACGAGCATGTGAATAAAAAAGAAGCAGCAAAAGCAGAGAATCAGATAAAAAAGAAAAAGAATTTGTGTTTACAGCAGATCTACAAGCGGTGCTTTTAGCACCAAGGTCCAACGTGTCTTCACATTATTATAAAACAAGCTTTGTGTGCACAACTGGTGTATATATGATATGAAAACGGTTGATGGTTACTGTTTTCTGTGGAATGAGACTGGGGTGGTCTGAACTCCAACGCTCTTGTCAATGTTGCAATGTTGCATAATGTAACGATCATCGAAAAATACCTTGAAGTGGGCCAATACCCAAATGGAGGTTGACAGCATGCACGCTATGATTAAAAGGAAGCTAAAACACCAAACGATTAATGTCCCGGCAGAATATATTAATATTTGTCGGAAGGCCAGAAACAGCAAACCATACCAAGTCAAATATTTAACCCTTCGCTGTCCCGTGGACTACATATAGGTCATTTATTGTCTTACTATTGTCTGCAAACCGGACAGTGAAAAGTTAATTGTCTAGTTAGTGCTATTTTCTAGTGTTTACATAATACACATATACATAACATATATCCATACACACACACATACATACTTACACCTTACTACACATACATACATTAGCATCACGTCTGTCTCCCAGTCATCATGAGCAAAGATTAAAGGTCTTAATTTTTCAATATCCTGGCACATCTATCTTACCCATAACTTTCGCTTTGCTCACACATGATGGATCGTTCAAAGAGCTTAATTTCATTCAACATTCGACCTGATAGACCATAATTTTCATGCATCCTTTTCATCTTCTTTAAAACATTTTATCCTATTTATACGATCAAATAGTAAGCGAACTCGTACCTATGTGGTTTGGTGTAGTTATAGCTATGATAATGTTGATCTTTTTTCAAGTAACCGACAAGGTGTCTCAAGTACGATCCTTCTGGAAGAGTTTATTACAAACTCAGATTCTCTGATCAAAATACATCGTTGAACCAATGCAGAAACAACAATGTGGATCAAACTACATTTGAAAATTTACCGCAAATGTACGACCAACGCAGAAAAATAAAAAATAAAAGATATTTAGATATATAGAGTTAAAAAATACCATGCCTGATGACTACCAAAATTATTATGTAAACCTCCCTCACGAATAATAAATAACCTAATACTTAATATTGTGTTTATTTTACCTTAATACTAAGTAAAACCAACTAACTCCATATTCCATACTTTTATTTAGTAGGAAAAGTGGATAACTCAAAATAACATCTATATTTTAGTAACAACAATATTTTAAATAAAACAGACAATGAAATTTAGTAGCTACGAAGGTAATACACCAACGGCATTTTCATTTTTTTTCTAATTAGTAACGATTGTTGTTGTTGTTTTTATTATTCGCTTGAGAGAGCAGGCAAAGGAACTAAGCCACACAGCCTTGTCTTTTTATTTTGAATATATAGAATTTTAAGGTGGCCGGAACCAAGTCTTATTTTTCTTTCCGTCTCTTCAAAATCCATAAAGGCCGAAGCCAAGTCTTATTTTCTTTAATTCTTCATATTTTAAACCGTAAAGGCTAAAGCCAAGTCTTCTTTATATTACAATCTTTGTAAGTTTCAATCCATGTAGATTTGCCAATATTTTTAAAAACAGGGATATCTTATTTCATATTTCTTTTAGAGTATTATGAATAAAATTGCAAAGTGCTAAATATGTCTTAGTATCCCTAAGAACATCTTGCAGGGCACGGGACGCTTTCTGAGTTTTCATAAACTTGTATGTTTTTCAATGAGTAGCAATCTCTCTATGACGTACTGGGCAGTTGAATATTATATGTTCTGCAGTCTGATCTGCTTCTGTATCGCAGAAGTTGCATGTTGGAGATGCTACTATTCTCATCCTGGAAAGATGAGCGTTCAGTCGATAGTGGCCAAATCTAAGTCTGCACATTATTGTATAAAATTTTCTGCTATGATATCTCTCGTTGCGAGAAAACCAAGGAATACTTAATTCTGAATTCATTGATGCATACCAACGACCTTTTCCTGCCTCTAAAACAGCATTCCATTGCATTTTCCATTCTTCTTTTAACTGTTGCTTTAAAATTGAATATAAATCTGTATGTGTTACTGCAACACCGGTTATCCTGTCAATATCAGCTGTAACTATACTTTTAGCTACATGGTCTGCGCTTTCATCTCCTTGAACACCAATATGTGACGGAGTCCATAAAAAAATTACTTCCAAATTACTTTCTTTCAATTCCCACCACAAACTTTTGATTTCATATATGATGAAAGACGTTTTAGCATCTACAGTTCTTGCCTTCAGTGCCTTCAAGACACTCATACTATCAGAGATCAGTAACCATTTTTAGATACATGTGGGTGTTCTTCTATATATTTAAGAGCGATTAAGACAGCATAACATTCTGCAGTGTATATACTTGCTGATGCAGGAATGGAAAGGCCACGTCCATTTTTCAGATGAGGTATGTAAAATGCACAGGCTACTTTATTTTCAACTATTGGACCATCTGTGTAAATTTGTTGATATTCATCATATGTAGATATAAGTTCATAAACCTCTTCTTTTCTTTTCAATTTTTCATCAATATTTATGTATATCACTGAATTTATTCATAATTCCCTTATAACAAGGCCAAGTATGTGTGCTTTTGTGAATATTATATTGTTCATCATATCGTATCACTTCATGAAAGTCATGGAGTATATATGGGCTGAGTTAGATATAGGAGACATACTATTATAGTAAAATAATACTTTTTGAAAAGAGGATGATGAGACAAAGAATTAATATTTAATAAAACCTAAATTTCAGATATTTAAACCTAAGTAAGATAGGAGGAGTAAGACATTCAGCCTGTTAAGAAACAATAGGAGTTGTTCTCATAGAGCCGGTAGTAAGTCTTAAATTCTTTTTTGTATAATAACTAATTTGTTTATTAGTTTTTTATTTGATGCAAAACAAAGGAAGCCATACTCAAAATGACTCCTCACCAAAGACTTATATAACATTAATAATATTTCTGGATCAGCTCCCCAGTTAGTGCTAGCCAAAGCTTTTAATAAATTAAAGGCCTTAGAAGCTTTGTCTGAAATAGAATTCACGTATTTGGTCCAAGATAAATTATTTGTAAAAATTACACCTAAGAATTTTGCACAACTTTCTATTGGTAAAAATGTATTATTATAAATTATTCTAGTGTTAAATGGACGAATTTTATTAAATATTACAACTTTACTTTTCTCAGTACTAATATCTGAATTTAGTATGAAAAGTAAATGTGTAATTTCTTTAAGCCTCATTTAAAATGGTTACCAAGTTTTTGACATTTGTTCCTGAGGCATATATGACCAAATCATCTGTATATTGTAAATTAGTAACATTTGATCCTAAAATATTATTTAATTTAAATATGTATAAAATAAAGACAAGAGGACTTAATATTCCTCCTTGACAAACACCTTTATAACTGAGCCTAGGACCAATAATTGTATTATTATTATTAACTTTAGCAAAAACTCTTCTTCCATGTAAAAAGTTAAATATCCATTTTACAATTTTTTCAGGAATTTTCAAAGACCTCAACTCTGTGGCGAGTACATGAAGATTAACGTTATGAAATGCATCAACAATGTCAAAGAATATACTAATTAATACTTCATTATTTTCCATAGCTTTAAAAATGTCTAAATGAAGAAATGCAATACTTTCTAGATGACTTACGCGTCTGAATCCAAACTGATTTGATGGTAAAGACAATTTTTTTCTAGATAAAATTCTAATCTAGATTTTATAAGTTGCTCAAATATTTTACCCATACAAGATGTAAGTGCTATAGGTCTGTAAGATTCTGCAATGTGAGATTTTTTTCCAGGCTTTAAAATGGGTATCAAACAATCTTCTTCCAATCATTAGGAATAAGTGAATGAAACCATAACATATTATATATTTTCAAAACTAGTTCTCTACACGTATTCATATTTTTAAAGCTTTATATGGAACAGTCTAAACCACAAGTAGTGTCCTTTCTAGAGTTAACAGCTGAATTGAATTCGGTCAATAAAAGGTTTGGTAAGATAATCACAATGATTATCATTTGAGGAGTGAGGAGTTAGAGGTGATCTCTGTTTCTGGAGTATATTTTTTCAAAAATTCATTAGCCCAATTAGAATCTATGACTGATGGTTATTATGAATAAAAGTTTTGTTAAACTTTTAATGTAATTCATACTCTAGTCAATGGAGTACATCTATTAAAAGTTTCACATAGTATTTTCCAGCTGTTGTCTTTCAGTCTTCAAAGTAATTTTTATCAGCTTGTAGTCTTTTAAATTAATATAATTTCGTTCTGTGGGATCATTCTTAAATACTAAATATGCATTTTACAATTTAATACTGCTCTTTGCATTTTAAATTCCACTAAGGTAGAGAAATTTTTTTTAATTTGTTTTAAGAGATTGCAAGTTGATGTTAACATTTCGATTAGAAGACTGATTGGGTGGTGTGGATTCATGCATGGCTTGTTTAACTAGTTCTATTAAATCTGTATAACATTGTAAAGGATTACTATAGTCAAAACTATAATTTTTAATTAAATTATCTATTAAATTTGGATATTTTGACCATTTTAAGTTGTTATGTTATTTGATACAGCTGTTTCTTGAAAATTTTGATTATTGACCGTAATTTTTGTCTTTACAGGAAAATGATAGCTGCCTAGAGAATCATCATCACATACTTGCCACTCACAAGACAGAGCCAGTGAAGATGAAACAAGTGAAAGTCTAATGCATTCTGCCTCCATCTATGAGATCCTACTGTAGTCACCTGACCATCATTCAAGATTACAAGATTGTTGTCATCTATACTTGCAAGAATCCCTACCTCGTGAATCTAATTCAGTACATCCCCATAACGTGTGATGGGCGTCGAAATCACCAGCTATAAAGACTGGCTGTGGCAAACTTTGGATTAAATTATCTAATTTAGATTTATTATAATTAATTTTTGAATTAGGGGGACAGTAAACACTAACTAAAGTTAATAATTTATCATTATATTGTATTTGTACAGCTATATTTTGTAATTAGTCATCAGATAATGTATTTATAACACTAAATCCAATTTTGTTATGTAGTATTGCTATTTTTATTTTATGATCATTACCTGAATCTAATCGTATAATATTATAACCTTTTACTCTAAAATTGTGCCTAGGTTTAAGCCAAGTTTCACATATGAGAGCAACATCTATAGTGTTCTCATATAAAAATAAGCGATTTTTAATTAAACTCATGCATTCCATTGTAAAATGTTAAACTGATCCATAAAATATTAAATGTTAAATAATGAAATATCTATTTTGGTTTCATTGTATCTATGGGAACATCTTTAACAAGCTGAGAAGATATGGTGGTTTGTTCATTTGATTTATTAAGAGTTAATACTTTAATGACTGTATTTAAAATTATATTAATAATGTCATCATTCTTTAGCAGTGACATAAGAGCATCTTTAGATTTTTTGTTTAATTTGGGGAATTCGTTTATTAAAAAGGTCTACAAACGGGTTTTGTCACTGTCCAGAAATGCTTAGATGGTTTCTTTGCAATGTATGCATATCGCTTTATCTGAAGAGACTTGGCAATCTTTGTAGCTGTGATTTTCAGTACAAATGAGCATTTCACAGAATTTTTACAGTACTTTGCTAAGTGGCTATACCTCAGACAGTTGTAGCACTGCTTCACTGATGGAATATACTGATTTACACGAACTAACCAACCATGAAGATCGATGTGGTCCCGCAAAACATTAGAAGCGAATGTGATGGCCACGGTGCCTGTCGGCTGCAGCAAACTGCGCCCCGTAATTTTATGTTTCCTCATTATCCTTTTAACACGTATTATCTTCCTGTAAGTCGTTAACATACCAAAAATTTTTGAATTAGAAAGATTAGTAGGAACATCTTATGACTCCTGTGATTTCTGTCCCTACAGCTGGGATAGATGCCTACATTTTGTACTCATTAAGAAATGTAACATTATTTAAAAATGCATTCGCTAGAGAGGGCTTTTCAAAATGAATGCCTATTTTGTATTTATTCATAGATTGCAAATATTTAATGCCTTTATTGTACCTCTTCATGTGTGGACAGAGACATGATGTCCCGTGCCGATTGGCCTTCTTTCTTCATTTGATTCGACATAGACAACAAAATCAACGAGGACAGAGTCCTCAGGGTACCTCCTGTTGTAGTCAGATACAGCACGGCTTATACTTGCGCTGCTCTTTCTCAGGATCTTCCTCAGTACTGGTATCAACTTCTTCCTCCTCAGTCGATTCTTCAAAGACTTCTTCTTCTCCCGGCAACTTTTTTTTTCTACGTTTCCCCATGATGAGGAAACCCAGTAACAATAAAACAATAAAAGTTTAGTGCCTTTTAACTAAACAAAACCAAATTAAAATTTTAGTTTAAAAAAAGGCGCCTATCACGTTTCAAGGTTCTCGCTTTTCTTTTATGATTTAAGGTGACAAGCGAGCACACAGTCCACCTAATGGTGTAAGTGGTTACTGAGGCCCATAGACATCTACATCTATCCTCGATTACGAATTAAAATGCAGATGCGTTATCAGCCGTGAGGAATAAGATGGAATGCATAGTTTCCAATAAAAAGGATCTCCGGTTCTCTACACTAACCGTACGAAATATACGTGAGTGAGGTCCTTCCCCAGTCGAGCCGACCCATTCGTGCTACAACTATACTACTTATATAGCTGCAGCCAGCACTTATTAAAATTAATACTTATGCTTACCAGATATCACTTGTTGTTAGTTACGCAGGTCGTCACACAGTGTCATCATCATTAAAAAGTTTCGATTCTAGGTTATATATAAATATACACAAAACAATGCTTCAATGTGCTGTATTCTTTAGCTTTATACACATTTTTTTACTTTCTACTATCAGGAATATCCATAGATTGGTTAATCTATTCTTAAAATTAATATTAAATATAGTTAAAAAAGAAGCACTTCTAAACTTTTCTAACTAAAAATCTTCCCATAGATAAATAGATAGCAAAACAGAGTATAGTAACTGTCCCATATGGGAATGTAGCAAGCTCACTGACTAGGTATATTTTTTTTTTGGAGTTTATGGCCTGGTATCAGACCTTTAGCCAACTAGGTATATTTATATCTCATGAGTGTTAATTTTCCTCGCTAACGCTATGAAAACCATAGACAAATAAATTTGTAGCAACTATTCAACTACAGATGAGACGTATTTACGCTACCAGATTTTAAAACCAGGCACCAAATGGCGCCTGGTATGAGCAAAAATACGCAAGTATGAAAAGTTGTTAGGTTCGAAGAACTTGAACAATACAGAATATGAAAATACTTGCATAGGTAAATGATCCATATGTCAGCAATACAAGAAACTAATCAATTTTGAATGAAAAGTACTTTGAACTAAAGCTTTTTATTTATACGACTTTGCTCCTTATTTATAGTAGGACATGGAACACGGTCAAATTCCTATAGTATTTTCAAATTTTACACCACGCTGGATACGTCGCTCGCGTCGCAATGAGACAACATGCCACTTAGGTCACTCAGTATGGCGCCTTTTACGACAAAAAGATATTAAGATAAAGGTATGAAAGTAAAGTATTGTAAGTCAGATGCTCGAAGAACTTGAGCACATGAAAATACTTTATGGAAAATAATCTATATCTTGAGAAGGAAGAAATTCAATCAGAGTTTAGGAAAAAAAATACTTTGAACTTCAAAGTATTTTTATTTTATAACGACTTGCCCTTATTCAGTAGTGTGGCTAACATAAACGGGTCGAATTCCTATGCAAGTGTTTTAAAATATGACACCGCGGCTCGACACGTCGCAAGTAATAAGAAATATACTTGTATGTTTCTATATACATGTTATATAGAAACTATAATAAATAAATATATGTTATGTTAAAAGTTTTGTTTCGATTTTGTAAATTCAGTTGTTATTTGAACTGATTACGTAACCTACTGACCGTGACCTAATTTTCAAATTGTTATTTCAGTGTATATTGAATTTAGAGACAATTTTAAACTTTTATTAATTAGTAGTCCTGCCAAAAGTAGGAGGAAATATTTAAGTTCGTTAACAAAAAAAGTTCAGTATAAATTGTTGCCTGACCTGAATTAGTCATTCATATATATATTGACACTAACAAATACTTTCAAATATTTTAAAACCTGGTTTCGACCCTGGTATTTTTCCATACTCGTACTTAGAAGCCCTGATATTAAATTTTGCAAGTATGTCTCATCTTTATATGCAACTAGCAATGTAGGATATAGTAGGTACCAATGTACCCACATATAGGTATATATATGTATCCTACATACCAATGTAGCAACACAAAATCAATATCACAGAGTACTTTTGAATCAATATTCTTTTCTTTTTTCCTAGTTTGGCAATTTCCAATGGATTCTGCCAGCGTCAAGTATTTCATAAAGTCAAACAGAGATATTCGACTAGTCTCTGTTTCCGTAGAAATGTTTATTTAGCTTATATACATGAAGTTACATAGGTAGTTATTGAATGAATTAACATATATTATTTTACAAAATTATTGATAATATAATAAAATGGATATAGTTAAATGGCAAAAGTACTATAGTTTAATCTTATTAATGGATATGAAGTCAATAGAGTTTGTACAAGAAGTGTAAACTCATAGAATTATTACGTATAGAATACTAGTACGCGCATCGAAAGTGAAGGTGCAAACTAACGCAACCGCGTAAGTTCACTCAGCGACGCGTCAGCAACGTCAACGCCGTATGTACGGAGAAGAGCTCATGAAAATTGTAAAATGACCATTTGTGTTGTAAAATATTGACACAACAGTGATGATAAACATAAAAAGTGATGGTATTACATTTCACAGGTAAGTTCATATATTTAATTCATTATTAATACGTAAAACAAAAAAATACTTACCTGAGCTATCATAATACAAATGTTGCTAGTTGTGGGGAAAATCACAATTTTAAAATATTTATTTTCTATTTGTGTTTAAAACGTTTAATCGCAACGCTCTGTGTAAAACTCAAATGTTTGTAGATAATACCTCTAAGTATTAACATAATATTAACAATGGGTGCCTATTTAAAACTAATACGGAGTGATCAGCTGATCGCGATCCGCCGACGCCATTTTAACGCAAATATTATAGCAACTTAATTTATTTTTATTGCTTTGTTCATTGACCAAGTCGACGTTTTAGAGTATAGAATAAAAAAATTTTTTATTTACTACATCAAGAGATTATTAATAAGAACGCCTTTACTATGCAGATGTCACTTTACACCCAAACATAGTCTATTTTTAACCGACTCTCAAAAAGGAGAGGTTATTAATTATGTATGTACGCTGATTTCTAAGACAATTCTAGATCAATTCGTATATACATGCTGTAATTTTAGTGGTTGTTTTCCGCATTCCTGACTCAATGCAAATTAAAATGTTTAGGTATATAATGACAATACAGATAATTATTTAAAATTAAAAAAATAATCTTAATAATTATTTAAAAAAATCTTTTAAATCATAAAAGCATTCAATTTTTAACCAATTATACAAATATTTGTTATATAATCTTTCGCTTAATAATTTAAATTCTTTAGGTATTTTATTAAATATTTTTACACACATACTCGTATTAAGACAATTTTGTTATATTTAACGAGCTAGGAATGACATCTAGGACAAGTTGGTCAGGGTCATGTCGATTTCGAGGATGTATATCACTTACTTCTTTAACAAATAATGACTTATTTTTAATAAATATTCAGAGCTAAATAAATTCTACGCGTAGTAATACGCATAAGCTATCCCACGTCCAACCTACTCGCGAGATATTGCTATTGGTTTGAGGTCGCATTCGAGTTTTGTTTTTCTATTGTAAATCTGCCATTTTGCATCCTAATAATTTTTATATTAATAAATCTTTGTACTACCAAGACAAAATCATTTGACTTCGGGAAAACAACCATTAAAATTTCAGCGTGTATATGGGATCAATCTGTGTGTATATCAAATAGTAAATAAAAAATCTAAATCGGTTTAGAAATAACAGAATTTGAGGTAAAACATTAAAAAATACACTGAATTGAGAACCTTCTCCTTTTTGAAGTCAGTTAAAATTAAACATTACACGATTTGCTTATTGTATTCGAGCAAATTAATTGTGTTTATTAATATTCTTAAATTTTATTACGTCTGCATTTTTGTACCATTAAAATATGTATAATAAAGTTATATTAGCACCATCATTATCGTGTTTATTTTATTCCATTTATTATTCTCATAAAATATGTTTTTACGCAATACGTAATCTTTATTATATCGATTATTTAAAATTAATCAATAAAATAGTGATTTGCACAATTTGATTGCAAACGCCAGAAACTGGTATCACTGAATGGCGTGGTGTGCGTGTGACGAGCGTAGGCACATTCGACTCGCGCCCACTAACATAATGACCTTGCTTCACTTTAACGCTCGTGTTTTGTACTAGACTGCGCTTCTATACGTAATAATTCTATGTGTAAACTAAATTTAACAAAGACTTAAGATTTATAGGACGAGGGATGTAATTAGGAAGAAAATTGTATAGTGAAACGGAGAGGTTAGTTAAAAAATTATGATCAATCGTACCTTCGTCTAATCCACACCCACAAATTGAGCTATCTTTAATCTTAAATTTTGCCAAAAATACAGGTGAACAAGTGTGTCCCAATCTAATTCTACATATGACATTCATATGACTTCTGAGTTTTTTCCAAAGAGAGTTCCAATCTGACATCTGTTGATTTCCGCAAGAGAAATAAGGTCATGAGTATAATATTATAACATATCGTCGACCTAATTCGTTAACCTGCTAATTCCATTTTTCATAGTTTACAGGACGAAGAAAAACTGAATAATATCTTTATTAATTTAGCAATCAAAATTTGAAAATCCTGTTGGTTTCTATAATTTATCTTGATATTTTAAAAATCCTCCGAGATATTTTGTAATTTTTAAAGTATAATAGTGGTTATTTTAGTAAGTAACTTTTGCCAAAATGGTTAATTGATCCGTGAGTGAGTGTGCTGTAATAATAGAAATAATCCTGATAATTTCATATCACAGGTAAATTCTCAAGACATCGTCAATGTTATGACGCGTTTATTTTGGTTAAAATTTATGTTACATACTGTTTTAAATATAGAATATATTCAATTATTTTGTTAATTTTGATATTTTGCAAAGAAAAAGTCACGTTGTTGATAATTTGCATGAATTTGGTAAATATATTTTTATACAAAATATTTTACATGTACGCTAGGGATTGACTTAACTATATCAAAATTAATGTCGATATTTATCTTGAATGTTTATAATGAATCTATAGATTTGCCTACACAAAAGAAAATAAAACTCGGTTTGCGTTCTAAAATGTAATTTTATTTTGCTGTTTTTCAAACAGATTCCTCCAGATTCTCCAGATTCTATAATTAGAAAAGTGGTTAAGGTTCATTGACGGGTTGGTTGGAATGCAAAGAAGAACTCAACAATTTGCAGCAAACATTTTCTTGAGAAGTATAAAAGAAGAAGTAGAATAAAAACAATTTTATTAAAGGAGTCATTTCTACATTATTTGTACCAGTAAGTAAAATATTGTTATAATAAGACTTCAAAAATATAACTTTCAAAACTTTAGATAAATATAGAGACAGATTTTCATACATTATAAAACTGTAGTACATTAAAGACAAAAAAATCTTGAGATTATCCTCTTTAAGCCATTATGAACCTAACTATCTATTTATCAACCAAAATAAATGTATAACCTAGCTTAACCAACCGCACAGCCTCACGGTCACACTAGTACAATATTCATAGCATCATGCTATTTTCCCCAAGGGGTTGAGCGGAGCTTCGGAACTTCGGATTATATTCCCAAAACATAACGATAAACCTTTTAGCGTAGTTAGGTATAGATATTTAGTAATGCTCCTCAAGCGCTACTAGACGACCGCGCATGAGACGTGATAGTATAAATTCCATAGTATTTGATACTCACAACGGTCAATGCCCGATTCATGCTTGATGGCCGACAACATTGTCATGAGGGCTTAAATAGCGTGGTTTATACCCTACAGCGTTACTCGTAGAGAAGAGGAACTCGTGGTTAAATAGCTGCGCAGATCAACAGATCTGCGAAATTGTTGCACTTGCCGGTCAGTCCATGAATGAATGACCATTTTCTTAACATACCGAGATTGAGAGAATAGAGAGTGCATCTGTATCCTCAGACACTTAGTGCACTTTACTGTGTTAAGATCATTATGTTTTTAAATATATATTTTTTAGATAATAAGTTTATTATTACTTTATACTTTTCAGGGACAGATGAAAGAATATAAACATGAAGCATGATGAAGCCTCATAAACATATTGGCCTTTAAACAGAGCAATCTTATTTAACTGATTCCTACAAGTTTCTTCCTTAAATTATTAAGTTTACATTCATACTTAAGTCGAATGTTAAAATAAACTTCTATAATCTATTTAATTATTAATTATTAAATGTTTGTAATTATTACAAGTAATACTTATATAAATAAAGCAGCCATTATGTTGTACCCCTGTCCCCGTTTTTCCCCATCAAAACATTTTATATAATATAAATAGGTATATACTTAGTTAAGTATCTACCTATTTATATTAACAATATGTAAAAAAATAAATTCCGGGGAAACTGCCCACGGCAGTAAATATTTTTCTCCAAAGATCATAGCTCGAAAATACAACATTCTGATCTGATTATTGGGGAGATTTTTTAGGTTTTTCTGTAAAGTCACCTGGGATTTTATACATTTGAATTAAAATCCAACAAAAGGCAGGTAGGTTCAGCTTATTCCCAGGAACATGTTATATGAATATTTTTTAATTATTTTAGAACTATCATGGTAAAATTCAGTTAATTTTTGAAGTTATTCAACTTCATGCACTAAACAATTTTTATAATTTTTACCGCTTCCTTAACAATCATTTTCGATAGTCCTTTAAGTAAAATATACATCACTAGCTAACGCACACAATGACAAATCAAAATTGGTCACGCGTTTTCGGTCTGTCAGGTGGTCTATACGCTAGTATATTCTAAGTCTATGGATAGACTTTTCATAAACAATCTGTTATAGTTTTAGTATACGTTATTGTGTTGGTTTTGTGGTATTACGAGTTGCACTCCTAAGTATTTAATTATTATTAATGACAGTCATTTAATATTGTTTTACTACTATAGGTCTCACAATCAATTATTATTAACAATAAAACAGAAACAAATTCCAAAATCTTAAGTTAATAATATTTAGAGATCAACCTGAAACTTTGGTAAAATGTAAAGTTGTAATTAAACTTAAATTCTACTTATTGGGACTTCTTTTTCTACTCATGAGGCCAGCCATCATAATATTTATGATAGTCAGAAGTGTCTTTTTTATTTGCTGCAAGTCTTCAAATTTTCGTGCAGTAATTTTACGTGGATTCTGGTGCAATTGAGATAGTTCAGTAATCTCGCAAGGATTATATTGCAAAGATCGCCTTTAAAATTTTTCCATTCATTTATAGCAAGTTTTATAAAGAATTGATCCATTGCTTTCGTAACGTAGTGCACGAATGTCAGTCACCTTAAGATCCCCTTTGGATCTTCCTGGACGAATACTTTTATAAAACTAAATTATGTCGAATTTTTTGAAGTAAGTATGGTTTAAATATGTTACAGAATAGGGCACTGGGCATTTACGAGCATGCTTAGCAATAGATATGTATTCAGCTGGCACATTTATGACTTTGTTCTTTAGGTGACGTTCTATAGTGGAATGCATTGAATCGGCCTCCATTTGAGTGTGACTCGCACCTAAAAATTTTTGTTCTATAGCTATATTCTTGCGCCTCATGACAACATTCAAAAGAGCGTTAGGTAAAATACTATTTCTATTTTGGTAAGTGCAACCGTCACTGTAAATTATAATTGTTTTTTTCCCATCTTCAACATTAACTTCAGGACGTATTACTTTGTTTTCTAAAAAGTCCACCCAAATGGAGGCAAATTCTTCAGCATTAAATCCACCTTCTACTTCATTCCATATGAAACAGGTTGTGAACATGCAGCTTCGTTTTATAGTATAGCTTACTGATATTCGATTTTGGTGCCATTAGTACAGCCTGTAAGTCCACTGTGAAAACGTAATTTTTAGACTAATATCGCTGATATTGGGTCGGCTTTAGTAATCTGCGGCACGATTTAAGTGTTCATTTTAGCTTTAGTTGACAGGCAATGATGCTATTGATTACCATCTAGCTGCTTTTTATGCCGGAAATCTTTAGTTTTCGAGATATCGATAATTATAATTTTGAGGTTATATCCATTTAAAATGATACGAAAACGAAACATTAATATAATTATTAGAAAGAGATAGAAATAGAGCATGGTCTGTATCTGTTTTAAAAAATAACACACAACAACAATATAACAATTAGAAAGATCCTTTTATGGAATTAATTAAAGCAATTAAACATGTTTATAAATAAATGTTTTAATAATATTATATTTGGTCGTTTTTTGATCAAACCCTAGTACCAGAAGGTATAAATCACAAAACCGAATCTGTCAACCCTGTTTTCCACGTGGTCTTCCGCTCTACCCCTAGAGTGTATGAAAACCCGGAAGCGCGGAGGAAGCAGCCCTCGCCCGCTGTAACTAAGCGCAGGCAGCATACGAGCCGTAGCGGCTGAGGCTGGTCGCCGAAGGCGACCAAACAGCCGAAGCTGCGCAGGTGAGCTAGGTGCCTGTGCTTAGTTACGCAGCGCGACGGCTGCACTGCAGCGCTGGAGCAGAAGCAGAATCAAAATAGTGTTGATTCGCACGGTTTTTCCCTCAAAATCAATTTTGCCTCTCAATGGTCACAAAACTTAAAAATCATTTAAAAAGGGAGGTTTCCGGCACTTAACCCTTTAGGGGAGGTTCCACACTTCCCCCTCCCCGCCCACTGGCGACCATATATTCATGCCGCAGATTACTATTTGCCTCAATAGGTCACAAAACTTTAAAAAATCATTTAAAAAAAAGGGGGGATTTCCGGCACTTAATTCTTTTAGGGTAGGGCCCCCCCCCCACCCCGCCCACTGGCGACCATATATTCATGCCGCAGATTAAAAAGAAATACCCTGATATTCTTCAAACGTTACGGTAGATATTAGACTGAACTTTTTGAACGGTATAAAAAGTAAATTTTGCCAAAAATGGACTTAGCAGGTTAACGAATTAGGCAAACGATATGATGCATGAGGGAACCGGAAGTAGGTGCATGTTTTGCTAAGGAATCGACAATTTCGTTGTCACGTATGCCACTATGACTTGGCAGCCAAGCAAGTTTCAAGTTAATACCTTGACAAAAACATCTATACAGTGCATCTTTTATTTTAAAATAATTGGAATTTCGATTTACCGAAACGGGTTAGATGAAATGCCTTATGATGTATCAATATCTTATTGAATTTGAATCAAAGAGTATAATAACTGTCCTATACAGGAAAAGAGAGCCCACTCGTGCGAACTCTGTCAACCGAGGAGTACTAGCGCCGTCTGGTGTCGTTTCACAATATAGTGAGAATGTGTGCGTGCGTATAACACATGCACCTCTACATATACACTTCTGTTCATGGTAATTCATTACACTTATGTACTAGGATTAATTATCGACAATCAACGAATTAAACATTTGAAACATTTTAATGATAACTGCATAGTAACTAAATGTTTCAAATGTTTAATTTAACAGTCGGTTGTTGATAATTAATCCTAATACATAGTGTGATTCATAATTGTAAATAGGAATTATCTACGATATTTTTTTAACATGAATGGAATTAAACACAAATAATTAGTACATTATTCTATATTTTGAACTTAAGGAGATAGATCAAGATTTAACCTAGTTTTAAATACAACACAAAACTAATATTTTTATTCTAATGTTTATATCATTAATAGATTAATAACACAGCTACATATATACAAAAATAGTAAACTTTATTACTTTAATAAATAAATGAGTTTATTTTAATAAATTAATCATAACAAACTTTAACATTACAAGATATTAAGCTAATACCATAACGGTAAACTTAAAAAGTGGGTTTGCAACTGCAGTTATTAGGAAGATCAGTCCATCTGCTGATGTTTTCTCTCTGTCGCCCTTACGACGACACCCACGGGATGATAATATGGGGTAGTGGATATTCTTAGACCGCCACTACACGGTAATCTAATATTTTTTACAATAAATTATTCATAAACACAGCTTTGATATAACAAAATATTAAACTAATGTCTAACAATAGAATTTTCACAAGACAAAATATGAAAATAACATTTTTACAATAAATGATTCATAAACACAACTTTGTTAACACGTTGCTGTCCAGAGTACTTTGGATAAGGTTGTCATGACGTCCAATTTTTTTTTCGGCCAAACTGTTTCATTTTATGTACTTACAAAGAATGTACAAAATGATTAATAAAACTTTTGCATTTACTGAATTTCAGCATTGCATTATTTTTAATGCACGGACGTGACAGTTAGAATACCGTGCATTACAAATAATGCACAGACGTAGTAGCAAGAACATTGTGGATTAGGGTTTGGGTAAAATATCGATATATCGAAATATCGATATTTTTTATAAAATATCGATATATATCGTCGATATTTTTAATCGCGATATCGATATATCGATATTTATTTTCGAGTATCAATCGTATCAATTTCGATATATTTTTAAAATATTGTAGAACATCAAACACCGGACCTACAAATGTGTGGTTGTCGTTTTTTTTTTCGTCGTCCAACCGTCAGCAATGTAAAATTTTGGCTTTATTTTTACATCATGCAAATGCTGATATATCGATATATCGATATTTATCACGCGATATATATCGATAATGTTTTAAAATATTTCTATATATCGATATATTTTTTTCCTTGCCCATCCCGTGGATTACATAAAATGCACGGACGTTTAATGTAAATTTTTGTTATATCCATAGACATAAATAAATTTTATGAACTTATTATTGCTTTTGTTCATATCATTGTCAATGTCATTCAAAATTTTCATTATCATATGTCATTTTAACCGTTTTTGTTGGTAAACATCATTCGAATTTTCGTTGGTTCTGTTATTGTTTTGAAGTGAAAATGCCCTAAAACATCTATCTGATGAACAAATGCGACGTATTTTGAAGATAGTGATGGTGAAGACGAATTTCGCGTCAACTAGAAGATTTGACTCACACGATGAAGAAGATTTACATTCAGGTACATGTATTAATGCACAAGATATCCTTTGCTTTCGGTGGAGGACGATCTGATTAGTATTCAACAATTTATTGATATTACTAATACAGAATGTAAACGCCGCTATTGCACAATCGGTAACATAGTCGCTTCTGCTTCTGATAATGACGAGCTTGAATGTCACCCTGCTAGTTTTCTTTCTCAGCCGGATGAAGTAAATGTGGTAGTTCTGGTTTGCCTGCTGATGATTTGCAAATGTCTCCTGCTGATGATTTTGTTATGTCTCCTGCTGATTCCATTTTTCTGCTCCATATCCCCCAGCTTAGTACTGTGGCAGAGGAGATAAGTAATTGCACGGCAAGTTTTACTGGTTATATGAAGGCAAACGCCAGAACGCTTATATTTTTGATCAATCTGACTTATGGACGACACCACATTTTCGTGAAGACATATTGAATTTATGGTAGTCGAAACCAATAGATACGCTTTTGCAAAACCACAGTGAATGATTTGACGCCCAACAGTCGTCTAAGGAGATGGAAACCAATAACAGGAGATGAAATGAGAAAGTTCTTAGGTGTTTATTTATTGACGGAGTCATAAATTTTCAACGTCAAAAAACTACTGAAAAAGGACAAATTATACTATCATCCATTTCTTCACGAGATAAATATGTCCTACAATAAATTCGCGCTGATACTGAAATGCTGGCACTTTGTAGATAACGGCACCACGTAATGAAGGCGACCGCTATATAAAATACAGCCACCATCGACAAACTAACAAAAACTGGCGAAAAATATTTACCCCGGAAATGTATAGTAGTCTATCAGTCGATGGTTGGTTTTAGGGGAAGAATTATTTTCGAACCAACCCACAAAACTTCATAAGCACGGCATAAAAAATTTATAAATTATGTACTGACAGTTGTTTATACCTGGCGCGATCAAGGCTTTATTCCGGTCAAGACGACCAAATAGCTGGATTAGATAAACCGTCAGTTGTTGTTAGTTTGTGCAAAGATTTGCTTAAAGAAGGAAGAATCCTAATAACGGACACACACTAGCATACCTTTAGCAAGGTACCTAAAAAGAACAAGGTACTGATTTGTGGAACAATACGCAAAACCGTCGAGAACTGCCCCAGAAGTGGTTCAGCAATTAGAAAGGCCAAATTTCTGTGCAGCAGAACAACTTAATTAACCATCCTAAAATGGCATGATAAACGGATGCTTATGTTGTCGACGTGTTGACCATGAAAATGCGAATGTCAACTGGTTTTCGAAGAGTTTGGCCTACTATGGTGCTGGACTTAATAAAGGGAAGAAAGGCATAGACTTGGCTGATCAGCTAGTAAGTTATACACCAATAGGAAAACCTCTGTTGGTATAAGAAAATTGCTGCGGACCTTGTTTCTATAAGTGTAGTGAATGCCATTCTGATATATAACGAGTTGCACCCACAGTCAAAATTGAAGGTTCTGATGGTCATCAAAACATTATAAAGAAATTACTCAAGGTGGTAACTGAGAACTTTTCAAGTTCCAGTTCTGCGAGATCTTTTAGGCCCTACAAGTCACAGGTTAACGAAAATACCAAGAAAGCTAATGGAAAATTTGGCAAACTTGTGCCAGTTGTTACAAAAAGCTGAAAGAATCGGGATTCACAGCCACTGATGCAAGGAAGAAGATCACAAGTTACAACCGAGTGCATTCCATAAAACCATTTTGCTTACAATGTTATAATGAATCTCACTAATTGCCAGTGTACTTTATTCAAATAATAATGATTTTCAATAACCCAGTTCATGTTACCAACCAATAAAAAATTCAGGGACATTGGTGTTTTATTATTCCTAATTCACTGCTCCACGCCTGCAAAATATTAAAGACGTAGCTCACGTCCAGTCTACAAAAGCTCTTCAAAAGAATAGGCTCGTGCATTATCGACAAGCACGGACGTGCCACAGTAGCAGCCAAAATGCATTATATATAATGCACGGACAGGCAACGTGTTAATACAAAATAAGTATATTTTTATAATAACCTCTCTATTGTATATTATAAATGGCCGCTCTATAAAATACAACTATATTAAAAAGAAAATATACGGAACAGGTAATCAGTATATTGATCTTTGTAAAGGTAATAAATACCTTCCCGCTTGAAAAAGGCTTACAATATTTATATTAAAATACACATATGGACTTCACTCTTCATATTTAAAAAAATGTGGTACACGACCCACACAGGCTAAACGCTGAGGCGTGAGCGTCAACCAACCAACGCTGTCTTCCCAAGAGGAACTAAAAGTTGGACTGAACCGTAGTCCACAGCAAAATAATCTGGTAAAAATAAGAGGGTGGTATTCATAACAGCTTTGACAATAGAAAATATGAAATAATATTTGTATAATTAAATAAATGATTCATCATAACACAGCTCAACAACGCTACAAAAGAGATATTTGGCCATAGTTGCAAAGTTTGGCAAGGGTTTCAACCGCAGCTTTTTAATTTTAAAGTTGTTTAGTATTAGGGAGTATAATACTGTCCCATCTTCTGATTTGTTTCCCTCTGTCGCCTTAAGACACCAATGGCTGACTGAGACACCACAATGGGCACACCTCACACCCAGTAATTCCTAGGTAGTATCCGATTCGCCTGTCATCTTGAAAAGTTTAATTTATACATTAGCTTTTTCAAATTGAAATTTAAATGTAGAAATTTACAATAATGTTGTAAAATGATTATATTTTTAAAGACATGATATTTAT
The DNA here is from genome assembly GCA_029286625.1 of Parnassius orleans. Lineage (NCBI taxonomy): Eukaryota > Metazoa > Arthropoda > Insecta > Lepidoptera > Papilionidae > Parnassius > Parnassius orleans. The sequence continues at coordinate 8,184 of JAGSMP010003959.1, read as the reverse complement.
ATACTAGACTATATTTGAGCTTCCTACTAAGCAAATTGTTAGGAAATATTGTTTGATACTAAATATAAGGAATTAAATATTTAAATCAGAAAATCTTATACAAAAAAGATTAGAGGCCTTTACATGAGCTGGAACAGCTAGATTAGCTAATTTTAGTCATCTCCATAGCGTAATGTCATGGAATCTTGTGGAGAACACTGACATTGAAACTATCTTTGTTTTAGGAGAGGGTCATAAGAGCGATATATAACTTAGGTCCGAAGAAATTCCTTAGAGAAAAATTTAAAGAAATAAGTATATTAACTTTGGCCTCTCAGTATATATTTACAAAAATTGTATGTATGTACACAAGAACAAACATAGTTTTATTAAAATAGAAGCGACACATTCTGTAAATACTAGAAACAAGCACAAGTTAGTTATACCAGTTACTCGACTCCAAAGAGCCAGTAATTCCTTCATGGGGCAATGTATACACTTAATATGCACAAAATATGCAGGCCTTATCTATCAAAAAGTTTAAATTTTTTATTAAGCAAAAATTGTTTAACAAAGATTTATTATGCCACTAAAGAGTACATGATTGATAATAACCCCTGGCAATGGGGTGATCACTACCATGGTGTTTCTGTTTTCCTACTAATTGTATACAATACTTCAAAAAAAGTCCCACTGGTTTCTTGCTGGTTCCACCAGGACAAAGGTTTTCGGAACCAGTAATAGTAAAAATTACTTTTAATAAGAATTACATGTAATCTATACGTTAAAAATGATTCTATTATATTCTGTTCTTATATACTATACCTTCATTAACATTTGTCTGTGATGTTGAAGGCTGGTCATATGGATGCAGACTGGGCACTGTGAATATTGAAAATTAAAATATTAATTTAATCACAGAATATAGTGACAGATGAACATTGTTTCATCACTTTATTTCCTGAATCTTATCCAACCCACCTGCCAAGTGTGGCAATTATTATAAATATCATCCTATGAGGAAATCTATGGGGAAGCCTATATTCAGCAGTGTTTTTTTTTTATAAAGACAGATGTTTATCCCAACGCATACACACATGACACATTACAATTAAAGAAAATAATTATACTGAATCGAGATGGTGTAAGTTAGAAAAGGGTTTCGAGAAAATGGTACACTTAAATAGCTACGTAAAACAGTAGTTAGAACCATACTGCCCTTTAGCCAAGGTTTTGAATTTTTTTTATTATTTCATTGTACAGTAAAGGATGTTATTGCTTTTAAAGAATAAAATATTTTTGTTAGAACATGATGAGCGGTATGCATTAAATAGTGGAGAAAAGAACAAAAATGTACTACATAACATATTTTATTTATAAAACTTTGTCAGTGAGATCAAAAATCACATAATGGTTCTTATTATTTGCCATAACAATTCTTAAAAATAGAAAACTCTAAAATATACTTTAGCAAAACTTAAAACTTAATTAAAGAGATCAAAAATTATAATGTTAATAATTATAGTGTTATTTACACAAAATTATTCTCATTAACTTACAAAGAATATGAAAAGCACATAAAATTGTTTCAAAAGGACTTCTATAAACAACAAAAATTGTATTAAAAGCACCTTAATGAAAAATAATACTAAGCATAATTAAGAATCATGATAAGTCAACTTTTAGAATCAGTGTAAGCTGGGAGATTATACCAACTATGCTATTTCAAAAAGGCCCATTTTATCACATTCACCGATCGTATCTATTATCATTTAATTACAGTGTTAAATTTTCTTTGCTTTATTCCTCGATTGCTACATTTTCAACATTATTATTAACACAAAATTTTCCCAAAAAGTCTGTAGCAGATTTACGGACACAAATTTTGAATTATCTTTTTCCTTTTGTCAGTAATGGCTCTTTCAGGAAGTCTAGTACAAGGTTAAGGTATTTTAATTTGAGGATTTTCACTGGTAAAGAAACTTTACTGGAAGTATTCTCTTTGTGGCAAATTTTTATACAGAAGCACAGAATACATAATAGTACAGGGCACAGAAAATTCATCCAGAAATCATTTAAATAAATAGCGACTCTTATGCATGAGAAAGCACCAGCTTCAAATAAAAAATAAAAAGAATCATCAAAATCTGTTCACCTAGAAAAGTTCTAAGGTAACTTTTGAAATTGATTGAAAAAGAAATATCTGACATACTGGTCTCTCGGTTACCATAGCAGTATAGGCTGTAATAAATAATATATCTAATAATTATCTATCTGATAACCATCAGGTTTTTTACAAAAGGCAAATGAGCATACAGTTTACCTAATGGTAGGTTAGTAGTTAATAAAGTTATCAAGTTTATAAGTCTCGTAAGCACATTTTGTACACTTATTATATTGTATAACATATAATATGATTTAAGTAGCCACTGCAAGTAACTCAATTCGAAATTACCACCCTATAGAGATTATAAAAATAGTTGAAATAGAATTTAATTACCTCTTTACCACTCAACTTCTTTTCTACAGGTTGAGGTTATGATCTGTCATGGGTATGTATTAGGAGCATTTATATTCTTGGGACACAGTAGATGTGTCAAGGAAATTTATGTTTTCCTTAAATACACCTGAAAAATAATGCAATGGAAATCTATAAAAAATAAAGATTATTTTATAACACCACAGCTATTTATTTATAAATATGCTTGACTTTGAGTGAAGGTCATTACAAATTATTGATGAGTAGGGTGGCCCTTATCACCAGTCATGCCCCTAATTCCAGCCTTTTAGAATTTTTACTTTGTAAATAAGATTTTTAGTAGTCTTAACTACAAATATCGTTGTTTAAAAAATTCTTCATAACTAGAGGAAAGTATATTTCAAAAATTACCACACAGTTATAAATCTAAGTGTTAAATTAAAAATCAAAACATACACGCAACAGAAAACGCTCATTTTCCTAATTTTTTGACAAGTTATGGTCCTGATAACATTAAGCATATTTTACATTAGCTCATCTTTAGGCTTTTTGATTTGTATAAATATGACTATAGACATAGTAATGCAGCTATTTTTTTTATATTTACAAGTTTCATGTTTTCTTTTAGTGGAAATTAATGGGGCTGTAATTAGATATAGGAAATATATGGAGTGCATAATGTCAGCCGTCAGGCTGAAATTTGGATTGACATACCTAATAAGAAGTACCTAATTTCAGCCACATAATATAAATCGTAAGATAAACTGGAATAAATACCATTAATTAGAACATAACTTATTTTAAAGTTAAATTTATCACCAATTCATCTATGTCTTAAAATTGGTTTTTGATTTTAAAGTTTAGCAAAAGGTGTACTTGCTTTTCCATCAGACATTTCTTATATGTTAAGAACACCTTATATATTTACTTATTTTTTGAGAAAGACAAAAACAAGCAATAAATATAATTAACTATAACTTAATAATACTAATTTTATTATAAATTAAGAACATAAATGAAAAACTCATAACAAGGAAAGTGATTCAGGAACATGCTTATGGCAGTCAATGGAGAAGGATGTCAGTAGTGGACTTGTAAGGGCTGAAATGATGAGGAAGATTCTAAACTTTAATGATTAAATTATAAGAAATCAATGTGCTATATAAATTTTATCATAATTTGCTTAATTAATTGTTTAGTGTTAAAAGAAAATGCAACTGCTTAAAGCTAAAATACAGTAAGGTAAGGAGTAAAACATTAAAAATAAAATAATTTTGTCATCTGTCTTAATACATATTCCATCTTATCGTGTCTTATATTAGTGTAGTTTAAAGACTTCAAAGTATTTTTTGTACTTTAAGTCTTTAGAGTACACAAGAGATAGTCAAATGTCACCTTTAGACCCTCAAAACAATTCTTTTAAATGATATTTATAAGAATTATATAACTCAAATTCTAAATTTTATTAGAATTAGTCTCGTTACTAAATTACGCTTTTATAAATTAAGAGAATTTACGTCAAATTATTATAGTTTCCGCCATGATGCGTCGCGTTTACTACAGTACGTCTACTTCTGCCGCGCGAGTGCAAGAAGCCACTGTATTAATTATAAGCCACTGTATTAATTATGTTGTTGTGAGTTATACAAAGGTGTAATCATACAGTTTAAAAAAGTTATTTGCATATATTTCGTCCTGTAACAATTTTACTAAATTTATAAAATTGTACTTCAAATACTGTCGTTCACATAATGAAGTAAAATAGTCAATAAAAGTAAATGAAAATGAAATATAAGGTATAAATTATCACCATAAATCATGTAAAACACAAATTTTATTTTACAAAAATCCACGAAAATTACGTTTTATGCTTAGATTATTTACTCGTTTTATGTTATATTTGATATATCGAATATTATGGCGAAATTATTATCAAAAATGGCGTTGGTCAAAGATAGCGTAATAACTAATAAACTATATATATACCTATGATTGATTTTTTTTATTAGAGTGCTCCTAATCAGTGTATATTATTACGATATCGATATAATAATGTTATATATTTTTCTATGAAATTTCGAGTGTTTTTTTCTACATAGTAGTTATTTGAGTGTAGTAATTTGTATTTCATAATATTCTTATATTATGTTATATAAAATTTATAAACTTTCTATTAACTCTTTTGAGCCTCATGAAGACACAAATGTTCAAATGTGTGCACTGTACTACATCCATTTTCAGAAAATGCGGAATTTGACGAACTATTTCGCGACCGGACGACGAATATCTCAGTGACAGAGAGGAAATGTTTTCATATTCTGTTGGGTAATTTATTGTACTTTTCATATTATGATTATAAATATGAGTGCACATACTGGATGTATAAAGTGACTGTTGTTGATCATGAGGTCCCAGGTTCGAATCCGGGTCGGGTCAAAATTCATTTATTAAGTTTTTCCGTCAAGAAAGTCTCAGTAGCACCCTGAGTCAAGAACTTGGCGGTGATAAATGATAAATTATCTACACCTATCATATAACGCAAACATGCGTCTATGGAAAGGGTCTCAGATTTTCCTTACTAAATAAAAGGCAGCAGCACCATCCTGGTCAATTTAATTCATAACTATAAATATGTCATATGCATATCTAAAATGTCTTATTATCATACATGTTTTTCAGGAGACGGATATACATCAGGGGGACTTAGGTAACTCAATGAGGTTATCCTATGTTCATCAAACATGGCCAGCAATTAGGTGTCCAAATCTCCTTTAGGACCCGCATCTTCCACCGAGCCAGCACAAGAAAATCCGCCGTTGGCATCGTCACCACCTTTTCCGTAAGTAAATTTTGTTATTATGTTTGTATTAAACTTTCAAAAAATGTATGCAAGTAGAAGCTACCACAGTTTGTAAAATTCTGTCTATATACAATTGAAATTCTTCTCTCATAAATTAGAGATATGAAAAGTCTCTGTCCTGGGAGTGACCAGCAAGAAACCCAGCAGGACTTTTTAAATAGAATTAATTCACACAATAATAACTTTTATAGAATAACATTAGTATGAAAACATTTAGAAACAGCATGGTAGCAATCTCCTCATTCCCAGGGTTCCAGGGTTTATAGTTTGATAATAACATCAACCATGTACTCTTTAATATATAATAAACCTTTACTAAACAATTTTTGCACTAAAATTTATAACTCATTGATAAGGTCTGTATATTTTCTGGGACTTTCTAATAAATACATATACCTATGTTGCCCCATGAAGGAATTATACTGACTCTGGAGTCTAGTAACTGGTATAACTAACTTGTTACTACTTTCATCTTTGATTCAATCTAATTCATTTGTATATAATTATTCTTCTATTGTCTAGTTACAGTATTTGTTTATACTTATTGCACATTTATGTTATATGCAATAGTTTTAAAACATATATTTGTACTTTTATATAAAAAAAGGGCAGAACAATTTTGTTTGTTTTTTTGAGTTCATCGCAAACAAACAATGTGACTATAATTTTTATATATAAAGATATTAATAAGTATGTATTCATCCTATCTATGTACTTATATACCATTTTATTTTATGCATCTTTATTACTATTTTATGGTTTATAATAAAAAATGCAATTTTGTATCTATCTGATAACTTTCAACATTGCGCTAAAAAAAATCTATCTATTTATGCTTGATCCTTGTATTTACAGAATGTAAATCGCTATTTTTAATAAAACTATTTTTGTTTTGTGTTTGTATATAGTATTTTATAAAATATATATGCACTCAATTATATTATATTGTTTTTATATATGTCTTGTAGGCGAAATGTTTTAGTCCAGAAGTGGTCGTTGTCGTTGAGCGGTTGGACGGCGACAAGTACTTGTTCGCGGACGAACACGAACTTTCGAGGTGTTGGCGAGTTCGAGTGGTGGTGCTGAGCGGGGCGTGCGGGTAACAGCAGGCCGGCGACGGGCACGAGGCGGTCGACGCGCCCGTGGTGCTCGCGCCTCCGTCTCCTCATCGTGGCGGCGCGGCGACCAACTTATACAAGTATGTGTGACAGATGATGATGTGCCTGAGTTTGCGAGATAGGATTTGAGACTGGTGGCTAGGGAAGCTAGGAGAGGAGGACCGAAAGAAGGATGGAAGTAGATAATGATAATGATGATGAGGCAGATGGCATTGGACGTGCGGCTATTCGAAGATGCGACTTCTCTTAACTTTGATTGGCGCCCCATAGACTCCTTTCAAGGTGAAGAGAAACGTTTCTTGCGGAAACAACTGGGCAACCACGCCGTCCGGAAGTGCTTATGAGGCATTCCGCCAATATTGGGACGATAGCATCATGTCTCATATAGCGACAGAAACGAACCGGTACGCTGTAGAACTGTCAGTCAGTCATCAGTGATGTTTTACTTCAGAAGACGGTAATGTTTTTCAGTACGCATGTATGGATGTATTTTTCTTTACACGCTCTGTAGCCTAAACTGCTTGATGGATTTTAACATATGGGGTGTTGTTCGACTTGCTTTAGTTGTGAAAGTGACATATAATATTTGAATTTTTTCTTTTCAGGAAACTTTTGGTTTTGTTATTTATTACTGTTTTAACCATTGGACTTGTTTAATAAATTGTTTGATGTTGATGTTTGATGACTTTTTACACACAAATATTTTTCAAATAATAAAATTAACCTCCCCTTCCTCTCCTTTTGGTTTCCTTACAATTCTTTCTTTATCATAAGGTCGTAACAATCCACTACTACTGCCATGGGTCATAGAAATAAAGAAGAGCTCAAGATTTTACTGCCGCAAATGTCGCCCAGCACGACAACGCTGTTCTAAATATAGCACGGAACACCCGCGTTCCGCCGAGACTAAATAAAAAAAAATGTTCGTCCTTTTTAGTCTATTAAAGTCCACTACAGATCATAAGCGTCCCCCATATATTGCCGGGATATTTTCCATAGTTGCCACGTTTGGTAAGCGGGTTGGCAACCGCAGTTTTTTATTTTTAGTCTTTATTAGGAAGACGCTGCTGCCCATCTTCTGATTTGTTTCACTCTGTCGCCTCTAATCATGAGTGATTAACCCATTCAAGGCGGCTCAAAAAATCGCACTTATTACGTAGGTGCGGGCGGTTCAAAGAACTAACGCCGGTAGGCGTTTAACGCATCTCATATTTAAACACTGACGCCGATCGGCGTTTCCCGCACATGAAAATTATTTCTTGCTTATTTAGGCAGAATTTTACTGACGCTCATCAGATTACGCCATGCAAGTGACTGCGTACTCAGTGGCGAAATTTCATTTGTATATAATAAGTTATTTTGTGATTAACAGTGCAGTTTTATTAAAAATACTGGCAATTTCCTATTTACCATAAATATGGCTGGAAATAGTAAGTGAATTTGTTTCTTTTCTATTCAGTATAAAGTAAGGGATATTTTCCACATTATAGAAAGATTTCTTATTACACTGAATAAAGAAATTGGTTTTTATATTAATATTTTCGGAATTATTGAAATATGACCAGGGATTGAACCTTTTCTCTGATTTTTTAAGTTAAAATACTTTTAATAATAGTATTTAGTCTACTATTTTAAATGTACTAAGTATAATAAGTAGAGTTTTGGATTAGTAGTTGAAGGGAAGAGAAAACGTCAAGAAGGGTATTCAGTTACATACTATTTCTACTGCAGCGTAATTTGTTTCATAA